>PVNU02000920.1:0-166889 GCA_003013855.2 Liriodendron chinense | reverse complement strand
CTGTATATTTAGGTGGTGTGGCCCACCTGAGTTGTGAAATGGTCTGATTTTTTGTCTTCCCTACCATTTTGGTGGGGTGTACCATAATAATGGATTAGATGGCATATAAACAATATGGTTCCAAATTCCAGTTGGAAGATTTCCTGGTGGGCATCAACCTCCCTAATATCTCCTAGTGATCCCTTTGGTGAGGACCACATTACTTATGGATATGCTGGATTTGGAATCTAGGCCCAAAATAGGGGGCGGTTCTAGATTTGGGTCAATTTGGATGGCGCAGACACATCAGAATGGGCCCCACAAAGCTTGAATGTATAGTAATTACTATGAGTTTGAACCCATGTGATAATTCCCCTTTTACGAGGTAAGGAGTGTTGGGAATAGAGACACTGGTAGCGGAAGCGGAAGCCGAACAAATGGTATAACAGAATATAAGATCAAATAAGAAACACAATGTAATCAAATCACAATCACAAGAGACAATCCGATTTTACGTGGAAAAAACCCTCAACGAGTAAAAAACCACGACACAAAGCGATCCACTATGATTAACAGAAGATTACAGAGATTAATAGCCTACAAGCAAGAAAAACAGAGAAAACCCAAGCTCTCTCCCTCTCAAAACACTCTCCCGTCTTTCTAATGCAATTAGGAAACCTTATACACCTTAGGATTGCTCCTAATCCCGGATTCAAGTCCCATATATAACAGCTAACCCGGAATTAGAAACATCTTACGCACTACCGCGCAATAGCGCAAGAAATCGCTTGATGCGCAAGTCACTGCGTAACTGGCTGACTAGTCGGACCGACCCCACAAACAGTCCAAGGAGAAAATACACTGATTCCATGCAGCCTCAACATTGGCCCCTACTGCCCGACCTGTCATGACCAGTCGGTGAACAGTCCAGGGATGCCGTTTGAAGGCTCTTTCAACAAGGGGTAAGTTTACGATTTAACAAACCGTCGTTTCCTTTGCAGGTCAGATGTTCCTCGAGACATTCAAGGCCTGATTACTTTGGATAATGCAGGGATTGGAGAAATTAGAAAAGGCTAGCTAATGCGTGTGTGTTCTTCTCCTGAATGTCTGGCCGTATATCCCTGATTTCTTAATTCAATACCATATTTGCTTTCTTAAAATTAAATAAAAAAAAAAAAAAAAAAGGTTTACGATCTAACAAGGTTAGGGCCCATGGCTAGATAATCCAGACCGTTGCTCGACCTTAGATGGAGAATGCCCAAATATCTCCTGCATTGGAAGATCCCAGCAACCAACATCAGAACCCTTTCCTTCAATGTAGACAATTGCTGCATTTCTCTTCGAACTTGGGTGACAACTCAAAAAGTTAAGAACATCCTATACAGGATATCCTAGTCTAGATTACCGAACCATGGGCCCCAGTCGGCGAAATTGGAAATCCGGGTACACTGCAAAAATGAGGACCATGTGATCGTAATTCCAGCCACGACTTTGCAATACAATGATTGAGGGCTGTGGTAACATTTTCACACATTATATGAAGGCTCACCACCATTTTGAAAAAGGAAGCGACTCATCCTCATCACACTTCACACTCATATACGGCTTATCCAGAACAACTGGGCCCATTGTGAATGGAGCAGATCTCTAAAATCATAATGACCAAGAAATCCTAACCATCCAATTAATGAATACATCAAATAAATGGTTGGAAAAAAAAAACGAGTGATCCAAATTCCTGTGGCAAAATGATATGTTTACTATCATTTCCTGGGCCTATTGTTTAGAGATGTTCCAGCCGCAATTGGGTCAGTGATTCGTGCCTTTGGATAGCCGTCAAACCCATGGTTGGAGAGTCACCACCTTTTTAAAAACATCGCTACCAACTTCAAGTCAAATACATGGGGCCATTTCAGCCATGAATATTGGTACAAAGACATGAGTCGACTCACTGACTCAAATCAACCGAGTAAATAACGCAAGCCCCAACAAAGAGTACCGAAGACCATGGTGGTCATGACCCTCTTGACATGGAAGCAACGATGTCGGCAGATGCACCGTGGAGAAGTGAACTTGCATGTTGTCCTAATTAGGAGTGATTATGTGGGAATAGAGGAATGTATGTTGTTCACACCATGAGCTAGTGCTGGCCCTCTCTATCACCACAATCTCTTCTTCGAATGAGAAGCTGTCTCCGAATGGACCCAATGCAGCAGGGCCTGCCCCATGAGAAACCAATATGCAGGTGAGCATCACGTGATTGAGCTCCCCATGGGCTCCACCTTTGAAGAATTTGGAGCTGCTCCCTATAACACACAAGGACAGACAGTTACGTTAGTTTCAATGGTTCAGATTCAATGCCAAAATGGTAGAGTCCAAAGCCAAGGGACCACAAAAGATTCCAAAATCTGTTTGAGTTCGAAGGAGGCAGCTTTCCTGCATCCCAGTTGACATTCCTGTTGTATTCATTCAGTTCCATCTGCTTCAGCAGCTAATTTTATGACATCTGCCCAAACATGAGAGAGATCCAAAACTCACGTGGACCAGACCATAAGGCAGGGATGGCCCGTTTGGATACTGCCAAATAAGTTACTTTCCGTCTGAACTTAAGACGTTAAGGGCCCGTTTGGATACTACCAAATAAGTTACTTTTCGGCAGAACTTAATACGTTAAGTTACTTTTGCACTTAAGTTTGTTTGTTAAGTATAATTGAAAAGTAACTTATCTCTGAAAAATTACTTATTAAGTATTTTTCTTTTTTTAGCTTTTTGACTTTTTACTTTTCTACTTATCTCTCTCATGTCACCCTTTTGCTCTCTTTTTGTATTTTTTTTTTTTTTTTTGGTTCGCACACACCCAGACTGTCAGTCACCCTCCAATGTTAATAACCGCCCTCCAATTTGTCTTTTCTACTTATCTCTCTCAGCTACATATCAAAGTTCTCTCTCATGGTTCACTCAATTACTGTTCTCTCATACCGTCCATATCAAAGGAGGCCCCACATGATGGACTATCCCATCAAAGGTAGGGCTCACATAGTGGACGGCCCACATTAAAGATGGGCCCTACATTAATTGATGCAAGATCCAATCCACCAATCAGGTTGATCTGATCTTCTACATCTTTCGCAAAAATGTTTCTAATCCACTCACCATGTGGACTGACTATTGGAAACAAGTGAATGGGTTAGAAAACTTCAACCAAGTCTTCCAGAGCCGTACATTTGTTTTGCAAACTGTGGCCCACCTGACCAGTGGATCAACCTAATTCTTGTGCCAATGCATCCATATAGTGGTCCCCTTCTAATGGATGGAATGTATCTCGAACCAATCGTGCTATATATGCTATCACATGCATGGCATATACATGAGCTTTATTGCACACATGTGGGATTAGAAAAGCTCATTCTGTTAGGAAAACTGCCTCAATGCTTAGCTTTTCCTTTTCGTGTCAATATGTTGCTTATTATATGTAGATTTGAAATTTTCTTTCGAAAGGTTACTTATCAATGTGTTATTACCAAACATACTTATTTACTTATTGGCTGATGAGTATGTCATTTACCAAACATACTTATCTCCTTAATAAGTGAAAACCAAGATAAGTAACTTATTTGATTAAGTAGCATCTCTTGAGTAATCTACAATCCCAATGGGCCCTTACTGTTGAAACCTTCCTGGGCCCACCGTGATGTTTCTCTGCCAACCAACCAGTACATAACGTGATTCCCGCCTGGAGAAAGGGAAAACAAAATATCAGTTGGATCCATAACTTTTGTTGCCCCTGGAAAGGTTTCACTTGATAGCATTCAATCCCCACTGTTTCTTATCTCCTAAAATCATATCGCAAAACAGATGGACAGAGTGGATATAACACAAACATCATGGTAGATCTCACTGAGCTTGCGGTTACAGGGGATTCCTATAGCCTCGGATTACATGCAAGTCGCATCCAAGTTGGAATGCTTTCTTTGTAGACTTGATGAATCGTGGTCCACCGGCCGGTCGATGTGGATTGGTGAAAGACCCACTTAGGAAGGTAGGGCCCACCATGGATAGGCCATGGACGGTCCTCTTTCCTTGCAAAGATGATCCAAATACATTTCGTAAAAATGGGCTGTGTTAAACCAACAACAATTCTATGCTTTTATCCATCTATAGATCAAATGGCTAGAATCAGTTGTCACGGCTCATACTTTGCAAATGGCCTGTTTCTATGTTGGGATTACCTCTTGAACAGTTTCAATCAATCATATGCGTGGGCAAAATAGCGGGCTACAAAACCGAGCCATCTGCAGGAAATGGCAAAGAAAACTCTCAAACAGGTGGAAACTGTCCTATTTCTTGTATGTTTTGAAAGTCAAAGACTATGGCTGCTCAAAAAATCGATCAAATCGATAAAACTGATCAAATTGGACCGGCCGATCGGTTTCGATCGGTTTTCTATTCCATTTCGAGCCGGTTCGTTTTTTTTATATTAAAAACCGAGAATATCGGTTCGGTTGTCGGTTGGTAAAAATTATAAACCGTTTTCAACTGAACCAAACCGATTATATATATATATATATATATATATATATATATATATATATATATATATATATATATATATATATATATTCGAATTATATTTATTAATGTTACCCCTACCGTATGGCCCACCTTGATAATATCTTTTATATCCACGTCGTCCAATCATTTTCTCAACCCATTTTAGGATTTGTTCCAAAAAATTAATTAGATCTAAATCTCAGGTGGACTACACTACAGGAAACAATGTTGATTGAGTGCTCGCCATTGAAAATGTCCTCAGGCCCACTTGAAGAAGATTTGCAATGTGTATTTGTCATCCAACCCATTAATAAGGTTAAACAGACCTGGATGAAGGGAAAAGTCAAATTTCACTTTCAGCTTGATCCAAAACTTTTGAGGCCTATAATTATAAAAAGTTTTAATTGTCACGCCCCAAATTCGGAGACTGGGCTCACTAAATTTTCGATTGCTGACCTTGGTGCCAACAGCCTCCGTAGTACTCCATTCTCGGCTCCTAACTCTCATATGCCACATTCTGATCTTGGGATCCCACCAGGAGGATTTCCAGGGTAATTATTTTTTTATTATTTTTTTTTTTTTTGTAAATGAGCATAATCAAAACCATAAAACATTATCAGATATCCACTATATAGTTTGTTGAGTACAGTGCCGATAGCGGACTCATTTCACGAGCTGGTCAGACTCGACCTAGCTTATAGCCCACTACACCCGGGCGGATAAGGTCACACCCCTTTCCAACTGTCACGCCCCGAAAATCAAGTGTCGGGCAGTCCACAGCTCCCGACTCTTCCGAGGTGACTGTATTTTGCGGAAGTATAGTTTAATGGCACAAATTAATGGCATCAACTCATAAATAGAGATTTAAGCTAAACAGTGTATAATTCAGTTTGAATTTAAAGTGTAAATATATACAATTATCCACACAATCAAGGAGTCCACTCAGCTGGGGCTCAATTTTATATGTGTACAATGAAATCTTTAAGAATATCGACCCAAGACGTCCAATTCAAGGCAGAAAATGAAACGCATGACATAAGTAAGCCAACAGGTTCTGCATCTCATTCATCAAGTGACAGCAACTCCTACATCAAAATAACTGGTTGGTGTTTTAAAACACCCCCCCAGGTGGGAGTGAGTAATCATACTCAATGTTACCATTCCCTAAGTTAAACATATCATCAACACAATCAAGTACAAGTAGTGAAGCATAACAAATGGTGGGGCTCTCATACCTACTACTCCAGCATCAATAGATAGCATAACTATACAATCAAGTTCTTATTCTAGTTGAATAATGCATGCAGTCATGATATGTAAATGTTATGTTCCCGAAAAATAAACGGTGGGGTTACCACCCAGTAGCAGCATCAGACCAATGCACGTGAAAATGTAATGCATGCATGTTTATCAAGCATTTATTTAATCCCGTATTCAATCAGCAGTATTGGCGACGCCAGAATACCTCAATTTTATCAAGAGTCTATTAAACAGGAACACAACCGATAGGAACGCGACCGAACACTGGACAGCGAGGAAAGCCGGACACTGGACAGTGGCCTTACCAAACACTGGACAATGCCAGGTCGGGGTACCCTCTACCAGGCTGGGGCCCACCGTCAAGCCAGGGTGTCCTATGCCCGGCTCCAAGAATCCCAATTTGGGTCTGTCACCCAACATAACTGAATAATGAATCAAACGGTAAGAGTCTCGATGCCCTAGAATGTTATATGCATGGTAATGGGTCGTCACCCAAGATCAATGATGGTAGGCTCGTCACCTAGCATCGGTGCTCAAGACTCTCGATCAGACCATCAGGATCAATACCGGTCAAAGACAGCACAAGCACAGTTACCCATATACCATGCCTGACCCATGAGCTTCAATATGTAGGATTCAATGCTCAAGGCCATTAGAGGGCTCATCACCCACACCAGTCAAAGACAGCACAAACACAGTTACCCATATTCCATGTTTGGCTCATGAGACTTGATACATACATTTATAAGTGACTGCGTAACAATGGTAATTGTGGTATTCGAAATTCTACAGAATATGTAACAATGATCAAACAAATATGATTAACCCTAAAATTGACTGATTTGGTAGGCAGAGCGAAACATCAACCAAACCAACGTAGCTAAGGTCGGTCGATCATGTTACTCCCAAGTCGACCAAACAAGTCCGTGATTGCCAAACCCAAGTAGGCAGTCCATAAATTGTGATTTTCAGAGATTAATCTCAATCATGTCAATTAAATATTGTACTAAGCATGCCGTGAGAAGAATAGAACATCATAGCATTCATTGTCTCAATCAGGCATAAAAACAAACAGTTAATATGCGATATATTTCATTTCATATATGGGCGTAAAATCAAACACTTGGCGTGCTATTACAGGCCAACTCATCAAATTCACAATCAGGCACTAGCCTGGGCAGATGATAATCCGCTTACTCAAGCATATGTGAACTTCTGTTCACTCAGGAATTTCATTAAACACTTGATATGCACAACACATCAAATCTCATATTTTCATAAATTCGATTCAAATAGGCAATCAATCCACACATCAAAGTAAGCATGTAATTAATTAACACATACAAAACATCAATCATCAACATAAATCATTCGGCACTTAACTTTGAATGGAATTCAAGAAAAACTCAATTTTCACGATTTGAAACTCTCATGGGCTGATAATAGTCAACTTAGAAGAATAGTCCTCACCTGATTGATGAGTCCATGAGCTAGGAATGAGTATTCCTCAAGGATTTTGAAGAAAATCCAGCTAGAATACCTAAATTCGACAAAAACCCTAATTAGAAATGAGAATCCCTAATGAAACTTCTTAATTTCTACAATAGGAGAGATATCTTACCTCAAGGCACGGCCCGCCTACGATCGGTAGAAGGAATGGTGACAGAGTAAAAGGGTTTAAGCAAACCCTAGAAGAAAACCCAAGCAAAACCCCCAAATTCTATTTGAAATGGAATTCTCAAATGGGCTTGGTATTTATAGTTCCAAATGGTCCAAGGTTGAGGTGAGTCACACAACTCACCCTCTCTGGTCTTGATCTAAGTTGTGCAGTTCGGGATAAGGTGTCGGGTATCTGATATAGGGGAAGGTCAAGCCCACTAAGGCAATCGATTCCGCGTAGATTCGTGATCAACGACCCACTAACGAATGGTCTATAGCTGTTCTAGGTTTTCGGGACACCAATTGGATGATTTAGAGAACAGAGTTTAGTGAATCCTTTCACTAGGTCGTGGTGGGCATAGCTAGGTATATGATGTGATATACGGGGTGCATTTATTTGCAGGTTAAGGGCAGTTAATCTCATTTATATGGTTTTACATGTCAAAAGAGCTATTTTGTCAAATCAATTTCTAAACTCAAGATAATCGAGATTTGATTCATTGATTAGGGTAGTCTAAGGTGGATCTGTATTGTAAGTCGGTTATATAGGTTAATCCATTGTGATTTCAGTAAATCATACATTGAGATTCATTAATCAACAGATCGGATGTAGGATTAGACAATTAAAAAGAAATCCATAGCTATCCAAGATATCTAACAAAGAATGTACGGTTAGATTGATGTGTCTAAATGTCTTACGAGGTTTCGATCAAATCGGATCATCCAAACTAGGGTTTTCAATACAAATCTCCTAAAGTCTTAGTTCTAAATCTGGCGTCTACACTCCTAATTGATAATTAAATTAGAAAATTTTCTAGAGGTGCTCGAGTACTCTCGAGGCTCGAGGATCGAAATTTCCAGGGCATTACACCAACCGCCTCGACACAGTGGGAGACACGGTCTACTAGTATTTGGCACTCGGGCGCTCATGTTATCCACTCGGTCTCAACGTTGGAGCATCCTACTGGTACCACAGGGTTTAGGGACTTTCACCCAATGACATTCATAGCGCCCACGTGCTAGAACATGTTTCCGATGTCCATTACTGCCAACCACGATGTGACTATGGTGGCCACCACCCCGATGCTACTAGGGTGTGAAGGCGATCGTGACATACATAATGCAAAATGCATGAGTCATACAATCCAAATCATGCACCAAACTTACGCATACTGCGCAATCATGTAGGGCGACCCTGTCTTACATGGGTCCCCTAAGTATAACAAGCCAAATAGCATATGTTATGATTAATCGTGATCCATAACAGGCATACAAATGATGCGTATGGGCATATGAATGAGCATGGTATTTATTATATTAAGCATATTATCAGTGCGACGTATCAAGCTAAGTATACTAGCATGTTACAAAACATATCATGTGATATTGGCCTTAAATGGCCTAATATATATAGAGAGTGGGACCCAGATTGTGGGCCCCATTGAAAATGTAAAGGTCTTCGTGGCATAGCCCACTTGAGACCACATCAGCCCCATACTTGGGCCTGCACATACAAAATAGGCTGACAAAATAGGTGTACAGCATGGATAAAACATATATATTAAAGGAATGACCATGGCGGGCCCCGCCCACCGGTCGGATAGCAAATATACATCATCGTAGGTCGTAGGAAGTTTCAGTGGTAGGTATTCAATCACCACCATTTTCTAAGTGAAGCCCACTCAAATTAAGCCCCACGCATCGGTCAAGACGGATGGTATGATACACAATACATCCATCAAGGTGGAACCCAAAGATTGTCCCACAACCTTTAGTTGGATGAAAAATAATCATCACGGTGGCCCCAAGAAAGTTTTTCAATGGTGGGCATCAATGACCACTATTCCCTGCGGGTGTGGCCCACCTAACATTTGGATTTGCCCCATTTTTGGGGCCATGTCCTAAAATAATCTAGGGAAACAAATGGGCAGCGTGGATAAGACAAATACATCACGATGGGACCCACAGGGTGGGCCTGTAGCGTGGACCCACATGGGTCACAAAATCTTTGGATAAGGCTGATATTTGTGTTTTTCCCTTCACCCGGACCTGTGCCACAGGTCTGGGTGGCATATAAACGTCATGTGGCTTTAGGAAGGTTTCAACGGTGGACATCATTCCCTCCACCATTCCAGATGGTGTGGCCCACATAAGACTTCTATCTGGTTCATTTTTGGGCCCATGCCCTGCAATAATATAGCAAAATGTATGGACGGCTGGGCATGGTGGGTCCCACGAGGTGGGCCACTGCTAGGCAGTGTGTCCAGCACACTGCCTCCAGCGTGGGCCACACTCATGGCCCCAAAAGGTTTTGGACCGAGCCGATATATGTGTTTTCTTTTCATCCAGGTTTGTGTGTCCTTGACAACAGATTAGATGGTAAGTAAACCTCACGGTGGGGCCCCACACGTGTAACAGCAGCCCCAACTGTTTCCAACAGTGGCCGTTCATCCCCACCGCTCCCCATGATGTGGTACACTGAAGTGCTAGATCCAGCAGATACTTGTGTTTTCCATTCATGAAGGTCTGCATGACCTGATGGATGAGTAGATGGAAAATCATCATGATGGTGGGCCCTGAAACGATTTCAACAGTAGGCATTCATCCTCACTGTTTTCTGTGGTGAGGCCCACCCAAGATCTGGATCTTCTTAATATTTGGGCTTTGGCCCTGAAATGATCTGAGAAAACAAATGGACGGCTTGGATAAAACTAATACATCATGGTGGGTCCCACGAGTGGGCCACCTGCTGGGCAGCCAAGGAGCCCAGTGTCCGTGGACGCTGGGTACTCCCAGCCTCTCCAACGCCGTGCTTCCCTCTTTTTTGTTTTCTTTTATTTTTCTTTTTTATATATTCTTGGTTTTCATCAAGTGGGGCCCACATGAGGACGATCTACTCCGTCTATCAGGTTTCCCAGCTCATCGGGGACCCAAAGAGCCCTATATTAGGTAGGTGATACGGTCTACAAACCTCAAGGCGGGCCAAAAAAAATCTCAGCAGTGGACACCATTATCTCCACTGTTTCATGTGGTGCGGGCCGCTTAAGATTTGGATCTATTTCATATTTGGGCCCTGGCCCTAAGATAATCCGGGAAAATAGATGGACGGTGTGGATTCAACACAAACATCAAGGTGGTCCCACAAGTGGGGACCCCACTCATGCCGTTCCAGTGTCCTAACGCTGGACAGTTCCAGCATCTCTGACACTGAGGACGTCCAACGTTCGGGTACTCTTTTTTTTATTTTTTATTTTTTTATCAAGTGAGGCCCACATGAGTATGATCCACTCCATTTATCAAGTTCCCCAGATCATGGGGGGCCCAAAGAGTCCCATATGGGACAGGTTGTACGGTTTACAAGCATCAACATGGGCCAAAGAAGGTTCGACAGTAGTATCATTGTCTTCACTGTTTTCTATGGTGTGGTCCACCTGAGATCTGCATCTGTTTCATTTTTGGTATCCGGCCCTAAAATAGACTAGAGAAACAGATGGACGGTATGGATTAAACACAAGCATCAAGGTGGGTCCCACGAGTGGGCCCATGGTTAACGCCCAAAAGGGCTTCCGCCCATGCGCTGCTGGGCAGCAGCGTTCTCTGGACGCTGTCTGTCAGCAGCTTATGTTTCTTATTTTTTTATATTATTATTATTATTATTTCCAGGTATGTGGGCCCATTCATGGACGATCAAATCCATCCATCTTATTGTCCATCATAAGGTGGGCCAAAAAAAAAGGCAAACAAGGAAAGGGGGAGTTTAGTCCCCCTGTACTCACCTCGAAAGATGAACGGTTGGATTGAATTGGACAGTTGATCGAACGGTTCGGATGATGGTTGGGGCCCTCCAAGCTTTGATCTCCACCTTCTAATTACTTGTCCTAATCTCCTCTCCACAAATGGGAAATGAGAAGCCCCCTCTCCCCTATGTATGCTCTTGTATGGGTAGAGAGGAGGGATTATGAGGTGATGATGGCTAGCATTGGAGGGGGAGTAGGATAGTATGGGAGGGGGCATGGAAGGTATAGGCTCTCTTGACTTTATGGTGAGAGAGGGATAGGGTGAGTATGGTTTATGTTGACTAGGGTGATGAGAAGGGTATGAGTGAGGGTGAGGGGGATTGATTGATTGATTTGATTTTCTTGGGATTTGTGCAAGGAGGGCCCGCGCCACATGTGCGTTGCACGGCCCCCCTCATTTTGCGCAAATGATCGCAACTTTCACACCGGGTATCGCAATGGGGCATGCCGCGTGGTGTTGGGATCGCAGCGCCTACGTGATCGCCGGGGTATAGGTCTTGGGTCGATGCGGTAGTAAAATAGGGTCGCGATCAAGGCTCGCTAATCTGGTCCATCCGGAACGTACCGGCACCAGAAACTAAGCGTGCGGAGGGTAAATCAGGGTACAGGTCTTACATTAATGGTCATTGACCAGTTTTTACATTAGTGTGGTCCATCGGAGATTGAATCTTCTTAATTTTTTTAATGTTGTCATGAAACTGACAAAACTGAACCGACCCAAATTTATTCGGTTAAGTTCGGTTAATGAGGCTTCATCGGTTCGGTTCAAAACTGATTGAGTCGGTTCAGTTGGGTATCGCTCCTCAAAACCAAACCGACCAAACCGTACGCAGCCCTATCAAAGACAATTGATTGAAATGAGAAAATGCTAGCAAAGATAGAAATCTCTTTCAATAACAAGAACATAGCCTCTCCCTAAAAATAATTAATTAAATTAAAATTAAAATTAAAAGAAAAGAAAAAAGAAAAAAGAAAAGGATGGGATTTTTTGCTACCATAGTTTAAAAACTTGAAAAACTCGACTCAGCCATATTTCACCAAGACTCGGGAAAAACTTGATATGGTCATTATTTGGTCAAAACTCAAGAAAACCTAGACTCAACTCGAAAAAACTCAGCAAAACTCGACTCGACTTGGCACAACTCAACATTATTTATATTATCTATAATACTGAAAAAACTAGAAAACCTCGGACGAGTTTTCAAGAAGCTTGCCTAAGTTTTAGAGTCGAGTCGACTCATCTAGGTTTTGAGTCTTTAAGTAGAATATTTTTCATCTTTTTAAACTAGGGTGGCAACAAATGCATCTCTCCATCTTCGTGCAGCAACATGTGACAAGACAGGCCACATGTGCCACGCCCAATCTGCTCATCAGGTGCACCCAACCGTGTGTCGATGTATTGGCCAAGCCCAAAAGTTAGCCCAGTCCACTCATCAGGAGGACCAAGTGTAAGAAAAACAAGGGACTGTAAAATAAGGAAGCAGTTAACCATCCACATTCAGTGTACATGTGTCTCAGCAGATGAGCAGGACAGGGAAACTTCATAGCGGGCTTGCCTGATGAGCAGCTTAGGTCAAAACATGAAGAACACATTGGTCTGTGCACCTACATGTGAAAGCGCCTGTAGTACTAGCAAACTTCCAAAACCAGAACTCCATTTCAATAGTAGAAAAACTAACCCGCTTTTGGTGCTAAATCAATTCCATCAGTAGTGGAACTCAACAAGCAGCCCCAGCAAAATGATATGATGATTGACTAGGAAGTCAATGGTTGTGATCTATCGACAAAGTAAGAATGTGTTAAGCGGAAGCATATAAATATTAGACAGAAGAAAAAACCATATTCGTACGACTTTGAACACTCAGATTTGTAGAATCCAAAAGGCCCAAATACAGAAACTTCCACAAAAGGAAGGGCATCATGACCATAGTGATTACCGACCGATCTGTTCTTGGCAATTTCTTGGGATACTTTCGAATATTTTAGTTTTCTTTCTTGGGATATATTCAGAAAGTATCATCATTGGAAAATAAAAATGGACAAAATCAAATCAAATTAATAAAGAGGGAGAGAGAGAGAGAGAGAGAGAGAGAGAGAGAGAGAGAGAGAGAGATGTAGGATCCGGAAATGATAAGGTTTCACAAAAATCAGCGAGTCGCTAGTGTTTTGAATGAAAGTGGCCTACACAATAAAAGGATGGTGAAACACAATGAAGGGATGGTGACAAAAAAATATTCTTGATGAGATAAATCTAATCCTTTGAATGGCGTGGCCTACAAACGGACAGTTAAAGATATAAAGCAATGGTCCATATTCAACTGAGAAATGCCCATAAAATTGGGTGGATAGGACTTCCTATCTGTGTGACTTTTGGGGCAGCATCCATCCATGTATCCCAGCAGATCAATTGTCAAGATCATTGAACCCTGGGATCCACGTCTACAAACTAACAACCCAATGATATTTTGCAAATCTTGGAGTGGAGGATGAGATAATTCCTCAAATGTACTAGAGCCAAGTATCAATGTGCTGTACAACACCATGATGCCTTAGCAAAACCGGAACTTTTCCCCCAACAAAACCCAATTCCAAATCATGAGTTGACTTTCACAATCATAACCACACAACCTCTAAAAGACTGCATGGAATTTGTTCTAACACACCACAGTTGAAGGTTTCTTGTGAAATGAATTCTTTAATTTGTTGCCTAAGTATCCAAAGATGTTTGATCCAAAGATGTTTGATGTTGAGTCTGCTGAAGAACTTCAAAGATTTTCCAAGTTGGATGGGAGACAATTCTAATTGATGCTAGTATAGAACATGTCTATGAGAACTGAATTTCTATAGCAAAAAAAGAGTTTACATTTCAAAATCTTAGATGAAGTATTATAAGACTAAAAAGCTCAACTACAACTGCAACTTCGGGTTGGGACCCAACTTGAGTTCAGGTCATGTCAGGTCGGTTGTCAAGATCCTTGGGTTGGGTTCTGGTTGGAAAACACCCACCCGGTTTGAATTTGGGTTGGGTTTGGGTTGAGCAAATTCGGTTCAGGTTAATTACATGTATTTGGGTCAGGTTTAGGTCGGGTCAGGTCGAGTTGGGTCAGGTTGGGTTGAGCATAGAGGACTTCAGGTTGGGTTTGGGTTGAGCACCACGGGTTGGGTCAGGTTGCAGGTTGGGTTGGGCTTGGGTTGACCCTCAATCTGACCCAACCTACCCGAGCTGCACCCCTAAGCTCAACACAAGATACGCACCCATTATTCAAGTCACCATTTTTTTCAGATATTAATGGGGAACTCATTCACAGATAGAATTAGGCAGCCCAGTTTCTTCTTTTGATAATTAATGAATTCTATTTGACAAGAGAAAAGCAACATAACATAGGCACAACAAATACAACTCCTAATTTAAAGACAAGGCCTTGACATACCATCCTTGGTGAGAAAATCCATTGCCACATTATCCTCTCCAAGAAAACAATGAAATCAAACACCGATCAACTCCACGTGATATCGTATCTCTTCCAAATGGTCATCAAGATTTTTCATAGAATCAGACCATGTCTATTCACCCAACAGATGGCATAAAGTGGGTTCCTACAAATGGACCCACTAATGAGCAAATAACATTCCCCATGCCATTCAAGAAAGCGAATGCCTCGGCCAGTTTGGACTCTTTACTACCCAATGAACCCAAATAAGCCAACTTCACTTCTCCATTGTCTATATATGGGACCGACAGAATGGGGCCCAGAAAACAGAAAAGATTAGCATGGAAGCTCCACTTGATTATCACCAGTAGACCGATCAGTGACAATGAAGAAACCTTCACAGAATTCAGACTCAAGAGGAGTCTACCTTCTCAAGATACCCAAAAGCCTCTCCAATCACCATCTCTGTAACCCACTGCACTCTAAACATGGATAAGCAATTGCGCAATTCTCTAGCAGTTGCGCAATTCTCTAGCAAATGAGCAATGAATGAAAGGCGGTCCACCATCTCCACCGAACAACACATGTTTCTAAAAAACAAAGCCCCAAGGGCAGCTGAGATTTTTTTCATAACTGATGTGCTGTTTGGCCATACTGCTAAATCACTATTGACAGGGATTCCAAAGCCAATTTAGTGAGCTTGCTGTTTTGGGCACCTAGAAAATGAACCTACTTTAAATGGGTCAGTCTTATATCAAACAATGATTTGATGCTAGAGCAGCTTTTTAGCTTTGGGAACCTTGAACACCCAAAAATCATCAGTTGAAAAACTGAAAATTGTCAGTTGCCCCCACAGCTTGTTGAAAAACTGAAAATCAAAACCAACCTCAGGGCTCAGACCTCATCATGGTTTCATAAAATTCCTCGTTCCAAAAGCTCATCATGCAATTTCCTAGATGTACCATCGTCACCACCACTGTATTTCTCTGTTAGTTTGCAAACCGGATCACCAAGTTCAAATTGCTTTGTCAGGGTTTCCATCAATGACTTTCGCACTTCTTCTCTGGAAATCTTATGCGCTTGTGCACCAACATCGAACCCAACATGTGTTGAAACAGTCCTCTCCAAATACTTAATTTCCACGATGGTTTGCTCCTCATTCTCCATTCTGTCATGAAAATTAAAAGGTCCCATTTTCCCTTCCTTAACAGACTTATCAATGAATGTTCCAAGTACCGTTTCATCTACAAGAATGTTATTTTTAAAGATGAATGCAAGAACCCCATCTGCATCTCTAGAATAGTTTCCTCTTTGAAGTTCCTGGATCATGATTTCAGACGTAAATCTATCACACGGAAATCCTTTCTGAATCATCTGACGTAGCAAATGTAAAGCTTCGTGGACGTTACCATCGTGACAGTGCCCAACAATCATAGCATTAAACGTAACTCCATCACCAGAAAAACCATTGCCAAGCATCATAGACCAAAGTTCACTGGCACCCATCATTTCTCCCCTTTTGCATAACCCACAAAGCAGTGCTGTGCAAATAACCATGTTAGGGAAAATATTCCGCTTAAACGCCTCATCAACCAAGTTAAGAGCAGATTTCAAATCACCCATCTTGCAAAAACCAGCAATAAGTAAGTTGTATGTTTCTGCATTTGGGTTTTTCCCATTCCCAATCAGTTTACTCAAAAGCATGCGTGCTTCAAGCACCTTAGATTTGAAACAGAGTCCACCAATGAGAACATTTGAAAGTAATATGTCTACCGGAAGGTTTTTCTGAATCATGCTTTCATAGATACTAAAAGCCTTTTCCATGTTCCCTTGTTTGGTGTATCCTTTCATGAGTGCGGTGTAAGTTCTAACGTCAGGAGAGAGACCATGTCCTTCCATATCATTCGAAATTTGCAGCGCTTCTTGCATGCACCCACTTTTACAGAAGGCATCCAATAGAATATAGTAAGTGATAGCATTCGGCTTAATTTCCATATTAATCATACTTTTGTACTGTTTAATTGCTGAAGAAAGATCACCCACCTTGCAATAAAAGCTAATGAGGGTGTTGTGATTAATAGTGTCAGGCACCAAACTCCAATCAGAAAGCTCGTCTGTCAGCTCTTTTGCTAATTCGATTCTTCCATCCATGCAAGCCCCATTTATGAGTGTGTTGTAGGAAATGTTATTTGGAGCAAATCCATTCTGCAACCTTACTCCATTTAACCTCAGAGCCTCTTCAAGCTTTCCATGCTGACAGAATGCATTGACCAATAAGTTATAAGCAACGTCATTGAGTTTTGAACCAGCGACGATCAGGTGCTGCAAAATCTGTTTGGCAACGCAAAGGTGACCGGCCTTGAAAAGGAGGTTAAGAAGGGCTAAACGCGAGCCAAGTCTCGGTCTTACACCACTCATGAAAATCTTATTATAGAAATTCAGAGCAGATGTGATATTGTTTCCTTTGCAATAGCAACTCAAGATGAGAGAAGATGACACCCGCGCATGGAACGCTACCACCCTCTATGAATTTCTCGAAGAACTTCTCCGCTTCATCCACCCTACCATCATCACATAGCCCATCAATAATCATCTTATGGATATCGAGATGGGAAAAATGGCATTTTGTCTCCAATTCCGTAAACAGAGAAATTGCATTGTCAACCTTCCCGTCTTGAATCAGGAACTGAATGATTTTGCAACAAACGTCGGATGCAACTGGGGAGAACATATCCAGCTTTTCTTTAAATAATACGACTGCATCTGACAGTTTTCCGCATATCATGAAACCATTCAAAATAGAACCCCACGTAAATACATCAGGCACAAAGCCATGGTGTTGCATTTCATCCACCAAACTGAAAGCTATGGGCATTTCTCCTATATGACATTCAGCTTCAATCAACACGTCATATGTGACTTTGTCAGGTTTTAATCCCTTTCCAGTTACATTGCTGAAAATCCGCTTTGCATCTTCTATCTTGCCTAACTTGTATAAGGATTGAAGGAGCTCATTTATAGCAGCTATACTTGGGAGAAGGTTGCGTAAAGATAGTCTAGTATACAATTCCACGGCTCCAGAGACCTTGTTGTCTTTACAACACTTGCTTATCAGTTCAGAAAAAATCTGTTCAAACGAATCCGGATACATAACAGACATCTCACATAAAAGATTATGAGCATTGGATGAATTGCCCATGTGTACAAGTCCTTCCAGGATTAGAATCGAACAGTTCTTTTTCACTTCGTCAACAACAGCGCCATCTAAACCATCCTCTAACAGTTCATGGAGAAGCTTTAGAACTTTTCCTCTTAAATCCCCATCTTTCATGACTTGGGAAAGAATCATGTACGTGCGGCGGTTGGGGAGAACATCATATTTGCACATTTCTCGAAAAACCTTCATACCCTTTGAAACATCCCCGACACTACAGAGCCCAACTATAAGAGAATTGCAAGTTTCAACATCAGGCGGAATACCATTTTGCATCATCTCATCACACAGCGGAAAAACCTCTTCCATCTTTCCCATTTTGCACAAGTGGCCTATCAAAGAATTGTAAAGTGCCGTATCCACACCCAAACGGCCTCCTCTAACACTTGCTAAAAATCCTTTTATGCCATGCACATTGCCTGCCTTGCATAATCCACGGACAAGAAGTTTAAAATCCTGACTACGCGCAATGAATCCCAGTTCCTCCATGACTTCAATGACTCTCAAGCAATCTTCTAAACTTCTTTCCTTGCAATGAGCTTCAACCACCTTTGAATACGTGATAAAATCTGGATCAATGCCATTTTGTAGCATTCTACCAAGAAATGCATGAACCATTCGAGAATCCCCATTGAGGGAAGCCCCAGAGATAAGAATGTTAAAACTAATAACATCAAGTCCGACTCCCGCACTCCTCATCTCATTCTCCATCCTTAGCGCTCTATTGAAATCTCCAATCTTGCAATACCCATCAATAATAGTATTGTAAATTACATTATCCGGGACTAATCCTCCCTTAACAAGCTGCACAAGTAACTCCATCGCTTCCTCAATTCTACCGATCTCACAGAAGCCCTTAACTAAAGAACCACAAGTAACCAAATCAGGCTTACACGCCATGCTCGCCATTTCCTCTAGAAGCTCCAGACCTCGATCCATATCACCCATCTTGCAAAACCCATTAATAAGCGTATTGTATATAACAACATTCGGAACAAACCCATCGTTTATCATTTCTCGCAATGTCTCTATCCCCCTCCTGACATTCCCTTCCTTACAAAATCCATCAATAAGTGCCCCATAAACTGGAAGTGTCGGCCTAATCCCCTTCCTAACCATCAAACTGAAAAAGTCCCTAGCTTTACAAAACTGCCAACTTCTTATACACCCATTCATCATTGTCGAAAACGTGATTGAATCAAAATCAATCTTCTCCTTTTCCATTTCCCGCAAAATGCATTCTGCACTATCAAGATCATTTATTTTACAATAGAAATTAAGAACCACATTGTAGACAGACGCATTAGGCACTAATCCTTCATCACTCATCGAATTTAAAACTTTGATTGCTCTATCATCCAATCCCAATCGACAATACCCATTAATCAATGCATGGAAACTGTATATATTCCGACAAATGCCTCTCTTTTTCATTTCATCGAACACGTTAGGCACATATTCTAAAAGCTCCGATTTCACGACCAAATGAAGAAGATTATTACACGATTGTGTAGTCGGATTAAAACCATAATCCCCCATGGAATAAAACACATTGATCGCATCTTGTAACCTTTTCAATTCCAAACAAGAATTGATAAAAAGATCGAAAACCACAGGTGTATTTCGAATCTTCCTACCATTGTAAAAACCAACCAATTTCTCGAAAACAACGGAAACACCGAAAATCCATTTCTCTAAAACAAGTTTCAAAATCCCCCGCGATTTATCAAAATTCCGCTGGTGCGAGGAGACAATCGCAGCCGTACAATAAAAATCCAAAGGATTATCAGGTAAATGGTGAAAATTGGGTGTGATTTCGTTAAGAGGATTCGATATTTCCCGATTTGGATGGGAAAATCGATAAAAGATGGGATTTTGATGGTTTGATTTGGGGGAACTTCGATTCTGGGGGGGAATTCCCGAGCTTTCGGTAGATAAAATGCAGAATTTCTGGATTTTGGGAGAGAAGGGAGTATCTGAGAGGAACCCAAATCGTGAAGAGATTGGAATCGGACTCGGGAATCGGTGCCTCGGAAGCATCGGGATTGACTCATCAGGATCGGAGAGGCGATGAGCGAGTCATGGTTTGAATCGAGCGAGTCGTATTGACTCAGTTGAGAGAGGAGAGAAAGGTAGAGAAGGAGAGAGCCTTGGGGTTTGTAAGGGTATTTTGGGAAGAAGGGTGGATTTTTTTGTCGGAGGAGTATCATCCATTTTCTACTCGAGAGTAGCATTGGAAGAGGAGCATGGGATCGTACGCACGCGTCGGACGCGGATTAGCTACTGACAGCGTGAGTAGTGAGATTCCTACTGAAGTGACGTCATCAAGTCTTGTGGGCCCCACCATGATGTATCTATTGTATCCAAACCGTACATCCACTTGGAGAGATAATTTTAGGGCATTATCCAAAGAATTAAGAAGATCCAAAGCTCAAGTAGACCCAAACATAGAAAACAACGGGGATTGAACGCCTACCATTAAAAACTTCTTTGGGGCCACGGAGGTTTTCGATCAAGCTGAAATTTTTGTTTTCACTTGATCCATGTCTTTTTTAACTTATGAACAGGTTGGATCTCAAAAAAACATCATGGTGGGCCCTAGGAAGGTTTCAACGGTGTGTGTCGCTGTCTCCATTGCTTTCTGTGTGGTAGGGTCCACTTAAGATTCTGAATCTGCCTCATTCTTTGGCTCGTGTCCTAAAATAATCTCTCCAAATGGATGGACGGTGTGGATACAACACATACATCATGGTGGGGCCCACAAAACTTGGTGAGGTCACTGTCAGTAGCTAATCCGCGTCCCCGGCCCTGGGCAACAAAAGCTATGTGGGGCCCACCGTGATTTGGTGAGACATCTAATCCCGCTCATTTTAGGATGGGAGATGAATGGCACAAATGATGGACAGTGTGGATTTTACACCCACATCACGGTGGTCCCTACGGCTTGAAATTGGATTGCGCGAGTGCACTCGCTTAACACATGTATACATGTGTGAAAAATCTGAGCCGCTCATTAGGCGACCTCTACGGGTTCATTTCTGATGAGTGGGGCTCATGGTTCGTTAATCCAAGCCGTTGGTGTGCTGCATCTCTCAGTTGATTGATTGTGAACGGTTGTTATATATATTATTTAATCCTCTATCCTCTCTTAGGGCTGCACATCTAATGGGTTAATCCGATCAACCCATCCAATCCGACCCGGCAAAGGAAAGGGTCCGGTAACAGGTGAATGCCGCTGGAGCATTTTTAATCTAGGGACGGTTTATCATACATACTAAATTGTATTTTTTCATGAGGCTAAATAGGAAACTCCAGTTCATTTCTATGGGGCCTGTGGTTGGGTTATTTAAGTCATTGATCTGATGCCCCATTATAAGTACATCATCCCTCCCAAAAAAAAAAAAAAAAAATGTCTCAAATTAGAATATCGTAAGCCCCAACTTAGACCTTCTTATACTTTTCATTGAACGTGAATCATTCATTTAAATGTGAGGAATCGACCCGACCTAACCCGGTTCAGCATATAGGTTTGAGTAGGGTGAGGGTTGGGTCAGCCCAAACCAGCCATAACCATACTGAAATTCAAACCTTTAAAATATGTTTAGGTTTAGTTCAGTATTGAGCCCCACGCAACCCTAACCCGACCGGTGTGCAGGCCTATCCTCTCTCAGTAGGTAATGGGAACCGGGAAGAATCGAGGTGGATCTGCTTAAGTTAATGGTGGGCCACCGGATAGCAGATGAATTACAGATGAGCGTATGATCAACGGATCAGATGATCGGGTCCATGTGATTGAGGGGGTGTCAGATGAATGGTAAGACCATTTTTACTCCTACCGTACATTCCTAGCGATTTGATCAAGCATGCACGCCTAATGTGGATTGGACCAGTTGATCAATTTTAGCTGTCCCTTTTTTTGTAAAATCTGGCCCACACTTAGGCCATGAACCATTTTCTTTTAGCCGTCCATTTGATGGTCACTGATTAAACTCTGGGAATTGTCCAATTAGTGTAAATTTCAGGGCATGCTCCATCCACATTTCAACATATGACTTGGATGGTCATGATTGGCTTCCACCCATGCCATGTGTACGGTAGATGAGTTGCAACTTGGATGGGCCACATTCGGGTCCAGCATCTCATCCACCACCCGCATGACCCGGCCCACATAGTAAATCTTAGGCCTGGTCTCAGGCCCAAACAACCTTGGTCCCAGACCAGGGTTGCAACTTGGGCCAATTGGGTCAGGTTGAGAATCAACCCAAGTCTTAACCAATCTCAAGTGGACCAACCCACAACCCGACCGGACCACCTAGCCCGACCTAACACAAATACATGTAATTATTCCCATCCGGACCTAACCCTCTTCGGATTTGCTCAACCTGAACCCAACCCAATTTCAAATCGGGTTGATGTTTATGAACCGGACCCAACCGGTGGACCTTGACCACCCGACCCGCATTCAGATTGGGTACACGAACCCTAGGTGCAACCATATTATGCATGGCTAAGTGCCATTCTTGAGCATGCTCTCAACCATTCATTATGTGTGCCCCATCATGCATGAAATATGGAAAAGTCAACCTATTAATGAACAGTCCTTTAAGTTTTAAGCATGGGCCTATTATTATGGCCCAAGCTCCTCCTTAAGTGGGTCAGGCCCAAAATCCTACCGCGTTAGCCTGGCCCATTTATAGCCCTACATGCAGGCTCATTTATGTCGTCTAAATCATGGCTCCCAATGTGAGTGGAGCATGGCCTTCAAATCACACAGATTGGACAACCCTAAACTGTCAAATTGGTGACCATGAAATGAACGGGTGAAAAGAAAATGGTCAGTGGTACAAATTCAACGGGTGAGATTGAATTTTTCAGGACAATCAGTAAGAAAATGGTCAGTAGTACAAATTCAATGGGTGAGATTGAATTTTTCAGTACAATCAGTTTGATTTTCAAGCTATGTTCCATCCGCAGTGGGACCCACAATTTGGATGGCCCACAGTAGGATGCATTCATACAATTTTCAAACTCTTTTGATACAAAATACCTAAGCTGCATGCATTTGTGTAGAAAGAGTTTTGAGTCCAGGCCACTTGATCTAACCATCCATTTATTTCCTGCACCATGGCCCATCTAATGAGCAGACCACCTTGATTTTCACACCAGGTCATCTAAAATGGTGGGAACCACAGGATGGATGGCTCAGATATATTGAGTATGAGGCAGGTTGGCATGTGTGGCATGCTCGGATGGCCTAATTACTCTGGTTGTTAGTAACGTTGCTGAAGGATGGACTATTTGTCACATGTGATGTACATACACATTGAAGTATATATAATATATGATTGGCACCTAAAATTATTGAAAAATGTTGTTTTGAAAATATAGGGATGGCAGACACAAGTGACACATGCACATAGGGATATCAAAGTGACACAACATAGTCTAAGCCCTATGAGGCCCACCCTAATGTATGTGCTTTATCCATGCCGTCCGTCTATTTTTCCACCTCATTTTAGGGCATGAACCCAAAAATAATGTAGATCCCAAGCTCAAGTGGACCACACTATAGAAAACAGTGGGGATTGAATGCCCACTACCCAAAACTTCTCTTGAGAACACAAAAGTTTTGGATCAAGCTTATACTTGTGTTGTCCCTTTATCTAAGTCTGTGTGACCTTATGAATAGGTTGGATGGCAAATAATACATTACGGTGGGCTTTAGGAAGTTTTCAATCGTGTGCATCTAATCCCCACTTATTTTTGTGTCGTGGTCCACTTAAACTTTGGATTGCATCATGCCCTAAAATGAGGGGGCAAAATGAATAGATAGCAAGGATAAAACACATACATCACATTGGGCTCCACAAAGCTTAGGCCAAGTCGTGCCACGAAAAAATGTATCATGGCACATGTGGCTCATTAGTTGCATATATAAGTTTGGCATGTAGTTAAATAGCACT
This sequence comes from Liriodendron chinense, assembly GCA_003013855.2. Taxonomy (NCBI): domain Eukaryota; kingdom Viridiplantae; phylum Streptophyta; class Magnoliopsida; order Magnoliales; family Magnoliaceae; genus Liriodendron; species Liriodendron chinense. Next base: position 143,035 of record PVNU02000920.1, on the reverse strand, counting down.
TTAAAAGTTGCACGTAGCATATTTGTGGAACTTAAAAGATAGATTGTGCACATGTTTAACATAAGAGAATAGCCCCACCTAAGATAATTGTCACGTCCTGTAATTCATATACAGAGCGTACATCCCCAAGCCCAAGTTACTAGGTATGACTTGTATTCTTAATTTAACCATGAATCATACATGTAATAGGCAACATATCTTAATATAAACTAAGTTCTCATCCATATCACGACATTATTATCACACGCATTCCTTCCATTGAACTTAATGGCTATGATTGATAAACCACTTTAACCAAGTTCTCTCATTTGAGACTTTATTTAAATGTATCATCATTCAATCAAAGGTTTAAAATTATTAATAACAGAGAATATAACAAAAGTTAACAAAATAATTATAAACTAAGCATCTTGTCTTAGAGCCACAAGCTTTTCTTCAGTCATGTATGAATAGTCCCCTTTAAAGTTCCTACATCGAGTCGACGTCATTTTCAGGATTCATCTTTAGTAGATGAACTTCAAGTATACCTATTTATATTGTTAATCCACAACCATCAACTGGCCAAGCTCAGTGAGTGACCCATCATGGTTCGTGCATATAATAGTTAAAATAGCAATGCAAATAAAATGATGTAATGTTGTGCAATTTATAATGCATGATCCAAGTGGAAAGTCCATCCACTTGCTTGAGTTGAAGTCCATCAACCCGCATCCACCCTCTTAGGGCAGGCATTTACCCATTGGGTAGGCTTCCACTATTGTGTGGGCATCCGGGATAGTCCCTGGGTCATTCAGTTCTTAAGTACCTGCAAGTCATCCAGAGGGGTCATCTAGGTACACATCATAATGCATGGAGATGGATGTATGTAATGCATATGTCAACGTATCATGACATAGTCTCGTCTCTCCATATGAGAGGTAAATAATGTAATACAATCTCATTTTTCCATGACAAGTAATCAATGTAATTCAATCTCATTTCTCCATGAGAGGTATTCAATGTAGCTTTGCTTTTCTTTTCTCGTTTCTAAGATAATGTGTGATAAAAAGTTCATAAAATACTCATGCATTTTAGACCAATGTATAACAGAGTTCAGACATACATCTCAAAATTAATCATCCATTCAATCATCAATCAACACAACACAAGTACATTACGCATAGACTATCTTAACTAAAATGGAGAGGAAACATGTTGGGATTCACTCACTTGTTCTTGGTGATGAATATTCCACTAGTTTTTTTTTCACTTTTGTATGAATGCCAAGTTCATAAAATACAAATCATCATCCAACATTCTTCATTTATTCAAACCACTTAATAGACATTTCCTCGTTAATATTTTTACTCTCTAGTTCATTAAAGTCATCCGGCTATTTAGTTATTCAAGGTGAAAAAGGTAATAATTACAATTTAAAATAATGTCATAGTTGCTCAGTCGACTGAGACCTATTTTTGGTCGACATAAGGCTCCCTGGATCAGCTGAAGCCCTTCTCGATCAAAATTACAGATTGTTTCGGGCTTCAAGGAAAAAGGTTCTTCAGTCAACTCAACCCGTTGACCGAAGGCTTCCTAGGTCAACCCTGGGTCACTATTCCATATTATTTTAAGTTAGCTAAAAATAAGTCCCTCAACCGAAGAACTCCTAGTTCTCTTAAGACAGTGGATTAACACTTGCGATTTTCTCTTGATTCCTTAGATTATAATGAATCCACGATCATTATAGGTCAAATCTAAGCCATCCCTTTATTTCTAAATTTATCAAATCCTGTGAGAGACCCATGACCATAGATCTGAACCATGATGATCATCCTTCATCTAAATTTATATGATTAATTTTTTATTTAGCGATGATCACAATGACCCATTAGATTATCCAATCATGCAATATGCCTTTCACGACAGAGATTAATTAGAGTGGATCAGATGCACCCATTGGTCTATAGCGAATCAACCTTTATCCTTGAATCGGATTGGTGTGGCTCGCCTGAAAATCGGATCTTCCTTAAATTTTGGGCTCTAGTATGTTTTGACCTTAGAATCCTTGTGACCTATATGGATCAAATCCGACACCTTCAGATAACCCACATCAATCTCAACATCTATAACTCTTGCATTATAATATTCTAAATCTGGAATTCATCCATATATCTGTATAATGGACATATTGTCAATCAGTCCCGTCCATTGGATAGATACAAGAAGACTATGTAGAAAGCAATAAAAAAGAAAAGAAAAGGAATCATGACTTACTGGATCCAAGCTCCTAGCAACTCCCTATCTCCCCTTCCTCTAGATAAGGAAGGATGTGTTAAACTCAAAAATTATAATTTTATTTGTGACTTAATTCGATCTCTAGACTACTCTCTTAACCAAGAGAGTGTTAATCAACTAGCCCAATGTCTTATTTTGTATATTAATTATAAATTAATTCTTTTAATCTCATTTATTCAAAAAGTTTATGTGGACAAAATTTCGAGTTATAACAATAATGGACAAACAAACCTCAAGTTTTTATTAAAAATATCAAAAGGTTAAGTAACAATTAAATATAAAACAAAAGTTTTGTCTCCAACTAGCATATCAATGCGTATTAGAAAAAGTATTCATTGATTAAAAATTACTTTATCATAGACACCAACCTTATAAATTAAGAAATTGATTAATTGTTTATTAAAAGGCTACCTCATTAATGATATAATTATAATTCCATTACCTTCCATCAAGGCCACCATGCAAGGAAATGGGTCGGTAGATTGGGTGGGCCTACCGTGATGTTTATGTAAAATTTCCCCTACCACCAAGTATGTCACCCCATGTTAGGTTAAGGGTTCAAAACCTATCGCCACCTGTGATTCGAGTGAACCAGATGACCGAAAAAGTGAACAGGGCAACGCATGCCCTCAAAACTGTTTCCATTGATGTGCCCATGTGAATCACAAATGTGTATGATTTCTGGGCGATTTTTTGTGTAATCTAGTGGTTGAAGTGGATTTTACATAATCATAATGGTAGGTTCTACAAAAATCAAAAGCGAACTTCTATCTCTCAACTTTTTCCTTTTATGTGGCCCACTAAAATCATAGGTCAACATCAGTGGGGCCTGTCAACATCACAGGTCAACCTGAGTTTTTGTCTCTAAGCCTAATATTGGAGTAAATATCTATAATCGAAGTGAATCTTAAATAAACATCAGTGGGGCCTGTCAAAATCAAGAGCGGTGTCCTCTAACATTCTAGTTCTTTTATGAATAATCTCTTTATAGCGGTAGAGTAACGCCCCCCTTGATTTTTGGTAGGGCCCATTGTGATATGTATGCAAAATTCACTCCAACCATTAAATGCGTAATCCCAGTTTAAGCCTAGAGCCAAAAATAAAAATAAAAAAATCAAGCTAACTTGTGATTCAAGTGGACCACACAAAAGAAAAGGGTTGGGGGAGAGATGTGTAACCTTGATTTTTATTGGGCTCACCATGATGATTATATAAAACCCAATCCAACCATTAGATGCCACAAAAAAAATAAAAAAAATAAAAAAATAAAAAAAATTAGGCCTATGGCTTAAAAATCTGACCCATTCGTGATTCAGGTGAGGGCAATACCGGAGTAAACAAATTCGAAGGCAATTGTTCTCCTTAACAATGTTTCAAACCATGTGGTCCACTTGAATCAGGGATGGTGGTGATTTTTGTGTCCTTGCCTAACATGAGGTGACTCACCTGATGGTCAGGTGGATTTCACATAGCCATCATAATTGGGGGACCCAAGCAGCCTACCCATTTGCTTGCACCCAACCTGCCATTAAAGAAATGCAATGGTAGGTAGTGAAATGATATTTTATTGATTAATGAGTAGTTTTTTTAAAACTATTTTGAAAAAGGTACTGGAATGTAAATTCTATATTAATTAGGGAGTTTTATGTCAAATTTCCTTTATTTTTTTCTAGCCATCCATCTGCTTGTACAATGTGTCCCATCAGATGGGTCATATATTGTGGATCACCTGATGGAAAGGTCCAATAACCTCAAGGCAATCATGTGAACAGAAAGTAGAATAATAGGTACTATGATGCAAAGCTGGATGCCTGAAACAGAAAAGAAGGCCATGGATGTGTACACATGCACCCACAGACCCATGTGGGGCCCACCACTTCTTTTTTTTTTTTTTGGGTGGGGTAATAACCAAGCCATGAAGAGTACTATATCACCAACAAAAGCTGCAGCCATATGCTTCAAACCCATACAATCATCCACAGTACTTGTCTTCGAAGTCATGTGATGTGGATATACCACAACTTGCTATCATTGTCAGCTTATGTAGATATCTTAAAAGAGAAATGGTCCAGTGGGTTGTGTGATCACTTGACTCGTTGGGATTTTGGTTAATAAAGTTACCAGAGTCGGAGAGACTCATCTAGCCTTGAGTCAAGTCGTGACTCGCTTGAGTTGGGGTGAGTCGTCTTGGTGACTCATGGTATCGAACCGGATCGTTTCCAACCAAGTCCAAGCGACTTGGAGTGACTCATCCAGTCTCGAGTCAAGTCGCAACATGCTCGATTCAGGGATGACTCATCTTGGGGACTCCTTCCTCAGGTGCATGTCCTCATACTCACAATGCAGCCCAAAATCCAAAACTCGTGTGGGCCACAGCAAAGAGAACAACAAAAAATCATGCCTAAAACCTCTTAATGCAGTGTGGCCCAGCTGAGTTTTGAATCAGGCTGATTTCGAGTATATTCGTTCATCTGGGTGATATGCACCGGATGAACGGACTGGATGGAATATACTCAATTTGTTGGACTCCAAACAGAGCTATGGTTCGCATCCTTGCCATTTGTTTTTTTGTGGAGTGGCCCTCCTGAGTTGCGGATCAGGAAGATTTTTGGGCCCACAACTGATGGACGGAGTGGATGTCACACACACACTCAACAGATGTTTTAGATAGGGCTGTCAATGGGTCAGGCAGTCTGTCAGGCCCAGACCAAACAGTTCAAAATTTGGGCCCAAGCCAACCTCAGGCTCAGCCCGTTGACAGCCCTAGTTGTAGAAGGACCGACTTGTCCGGTCCTGAGTTGACTCGGTGGGTGACTCAACTGAGTTGGGCTGACTCAGGCATATTTTAATTGTTCAAAAGCCAGCATCAAATTGCCAACATCGGCACCACGTGCGTTGAACATATTGAGTGTCCACGACATCTGAGCACTGCATAGGGTGGACCCGACCATGAAGATGATCATAAATAATCGTGCCGGTTCACTCATCACACGGGCCACATGAGGACGTTGAATGTGGACCCTTGCTAAGTTTTCCAAGATATCTATTCATTTTATTTCACGAGGGTGGCCCATGGCCACCTAATGAGTGGACCAGTAGGGCAGTAAATGATCGGATTTGGGGCGGGTTTAGCGAAAACCTGACCCACCCATTTACTAAATACGTCTAGGTCTAAATTTTTTACCCAAACCCTTTTACTAAATGGGTGAGTCTGGGTTGGGTCAGGTCAGACTCATTTATAGGTCTGGTAGAGGGAAATCTACCCAGACCCATTTATAAATGAGTCGGGTCTAATGGGCTTGGGTCAGGATCTGGTATGCAAGAATTTTGCTTAAGGCTGGCACCCACCGGATGAGTAAACCAGCTGGAATTTTGATATATGGTCATCTTCGACGCGGGCCCAACTTAGGCCTGGCTCAAGTGTCAACCACACATGTACGTTGAATGTGGACAAATAGCAATTCTATTTGAACCATTCATTCCTTTTTGTAAGGGGTGGCGCACCTAATGAATAGACCAACTTAAGGTTAAGGTCATTTTCCAACTTGCCAGATTGGCATGCGTGCTGCATGGGTAGACGTTGGTGTGGGGGTTATCAAACCTCACATTGTATCCACACTTTGAGTACAAAAGAGAAGTTGCTCTCTATTTAAATTGGAAAGCTTACATTATAAGCATAATCTAATATGGTAAGTGGCTAAATTAATCTACATTGTATGACTGTCCAATTAAATTTTAAAAAATCTATACTATTTATGCACAAAAATGCTCATTTAAGATGGAGAAAAAGTGATAAATGGCTCTAAAGAACCCTAAACTACTAAGAGCTCTTAGCCATTTTTTTATCTCTACATTTTAAAAAGTCCACACTTACTAAGATTCCATCACATGATAAAGTGGTGAGCTGTGATCATATTATCAGTGGCCCCACTAACATATGATAATTGGCTAATATCTAATTACTAAATTTGGTTTGGTTTGATCAAGGTGTTGTTCTATGATGGCCTATTAAATGAAAAAGTTGTACAAGAAGATTAATGTATCATGGCCCACTTGATGGAAGGCTTGGATCTCACGGTGGCAAGTCCGCTTGTGGGTGAACAAGTAGGGCTTGCGAAATGATTAAATGAGTACAAGTAGTTTTACCATTGGTTCGTCTTGAAGTTATTTGAATGTGTTTAGTTATCCAAGTAGAGTGATGGTGGGGTCATAAGCATCAACGGTGGACCCTTTCTCTTTAGTGGTCATACATGATCATGAGGGTCGGCCATGCTTCAGGGCCAATTTAGGGTCTATTCAAATTTGGGCAAAGTAATGTCACAACTAGTAATCCATAACATGCTATCCAGGCTTGATAGTCATGTACATGTGATTGCTGAGTCGTTGTTGCATTCCCTTTTTTTTTATAACAAAAACATAACCTTTACTAAAATAGACAATCAACACACATTCTGGTGCAGCCCCACAAAAAGGCTGGGGCCCCACCTATCATATGAGCCCTTATATAAAAGAGAACCCAAAAAAAAAAAAAAATTAAAAATAAGACAAAATAAAATAAAACTCAAAGACATCCCCCTAACACATAAACAACTCACTCTCCTAACTTTAGTCCTTCTAACCAACCCAATCCCAGCATTGTCTAGAGCTAGGAGGCTTCTAATGTCCCTAGGAAGGTCTGCACAACTCCAATAAAGTTTGTTAGGACAACCCTTGCCAGCCATTTTTGCTAAGCCATCCACTACCAAGTTATTTGCATTCATGTTTGTTAAACACTCTAGATCGTGGATAGGATAGATTATGACACATGTGGTGAGATTAAAGATCAGTGATAACATATTTACATTAGAGGTATACACGAACCGAGCCGAACCAAACTTTGCACAGTTCGGCTTGGTTTGGTCAGCGGGCGACCTGGGCTCGAGCTTGGCTTGGCTTGGTCCTCGAGCCCAACTAGCAGGCTTGGCTTGGTTTGGTCGAGCTTTCGAGCCGAATTCGAGCATGTTCGAGCTTATTCGAGCTTCAAGCTTTCGAACCTAAATTCGAGCCGAGCTTTCGAGCCACTATAAAGCTTGGGCATTTGAGTTGAATCGATCTTGGGCTTTCGAGATTGGGACGGTCGAACAGGGGAGGTCGTCAACTATCAGACATGGGTGGTTGTCAGCTAGAGGGAGGTCGGCTCTTAAACAGGGGTTGTCGGTTTTCGAATAAGGTTGGAGACTGCCAGAATGGGAGTTGCCCAGGGTTGGAGGGAGGTCGGCTATCGGACAAGGTTGGAGACTGCTGGAATAGCCGAGCGATGAGCGGAGAGAGAGAGAGAGAGAGAGAGAGAGAGAGAGAGAGAGAGATCAGGGGTCATGGTCCTCGTGGAGGCCGAATGACCAAAAGGTGGTCAGGCAGCCGAATACGAGGGCAACTTTTAGGATTTTATTTTATTTTTTTAAACTTTTTTTTATATATTATATATAATATATAATATATTTTTAAATACATAGCCTGTATACGAGCCGAGCCGAATCGAGCCTAGTTCGGGCCGAACCGAGCCTGGTTCAAGCCGAGCCGAATCGAGCTCAAGTCAGGCTCGAGCTTGGTTTGAATTTTCAACAAGCCTATAAAATAAGCTCGACTTGGCTTGTTCAACTCTACGAGCCGAGCCGAGCTTTTTTTAGCCAAGCCGAGAGAGCTTTTCGAGCTAGCTCGATTTATGTACAACTCTAATTTACATGTGCATATTGTTTGGTGCTTGAAGATTGATGGTGCTAAATATAGATGCTTGAGCTTGGAACGTCGCACAAATGGCATATTAAAACATGTCATGAATGTATAAAACTATGATCCTTATGTGCAACGAAACTATGAAGTAACATTGACAAGTAGTTCAACCTCTTCACTAGAGACACCCAATTCATCGTCTAACAATCACATATCTATGACTATTATTGGAGGTGTAACTTTACCCAAATCCAAACATCCTCTTAATTTCTTTAGAGAAGACATATCCAATGTGGATCATAAGCTGATAGGTTGTGATAATTACATGCCACATCAGTATATCACTGAGTGAAGGATTGCCCCTGAAAAACCATTATAGCAAATATTTCCAGAGGGTTGTGATTCAAAGTTAGTCACGTGTCAAAGATCTTGGTCATTAATCAATTAGTGCGAATTGTGAACATGTTATGTGACAAAAGTCAGTGCAATCAACAACATACGAATCGAATTTAGACCAATGAACCATTTCTTAACAACCTTTTTACTCCATACAAAATCTAACCTCCCTAATCATAGGACCAACATTCTTATTGTCCATGGCATGCTTATGGTCTAATCAATGGCCCCGCTATCTCTAACAGGTATATTGTCCACCTAGATCATCCACACGTGTTCTTTTTTTTTCTTTTTTTTTGGGGGGGGGGGGGGGGGGGGGGGGGGGGGGGTTGAATGCGATAGATTTGTGCATGAATCCATACCACAAGTCAATCCCCCATTCACCTTTAACTCGGGTGAGTTAGAGGGTAAACCCTCGGCTGTGGCAAGTCATGATTCGACTTGAGCCTGAATGAGTTAGGACAATTTTTCATTGAGTAAGAAACACATACATGTCTTAGAGATCCAACCTACGATGGTGCCCAAGATTTGAGGCATTTGCCATGTAATGCTAACAAAAAATCAAAATAGCACAATACATAAAAGGATTATTTATAATGTAGATACAAAAGTATGGTTTTGAGGCTTGAACTAGTACTTGATGGCAATCATCCTAGTCTACTCCGACTTTGTAGCACCCAATCTAGTCCAATAGCACGAGTCACCCACCTCAACTACCGTGAGTGTACTTGTCTCAAGATTAAACAAGTTAGGCCAAGTCACAAAGTGTTTTAACCACATAGAAGGAAAATGGCAGGATGAAACTTAAGAATGGTAGAATCATTGCACTAAGAGGAAGAGTGATGTAACAAACGGCTCCATGCATCTATAGGGCCCTAAGACAAGCAGCTATTGTTTTAAAAGTATGACCCTATTTAAGAGAGGCCTAAAAATGAGCTCCTGGCCTTTAATTAACCAGTAACTAGAGTGTATAGCACATGCGGTGCACATGTAGAGAAAGGAAGAGAAATAGGGCAGAGGGAAAGTTGAACTCACTTAGGTACATACTGGTGTTTCTTTCACCAGTATGTACCCAATAAATGACTGAACATAATATAATTTATACCATCCATCAGGTAAACCATACTTTATTTGGCCTTGATTTGAAAAATCAAACTAATTCAACTCTCAACTAGGCCACCCTATAAACTTATACCTAAAACTCTCAATTTACATGGTATGGCCCAACTCCAACTAAGTCTTGGAATATTATAACTTTTCTAGGTAATTTTTTCATCATGATGAAGCACATCTAATGAATGAATTGGGTGGCCCATAAAATATTAGATTTTGTGTAGCATAGTAGACCACTATTGACACATGTACATATTTAATGAATTATATTGAGATTTTTCAATATTTGAGTTAATATGTATGAATGTAATTGTTTCATAATAGTATATGCATAGATATACCTATTAAGATTAACCATTAAGATGAGATGTGGTTAATATTCATCAATTAAAATGGTTGGTTTGTTTCTTACATACATGAACCATTATAAATTGTATGCACAATAGAAGTGATTCATATTAAGGTGCATGTACATATGAGACGTACCTTTGCCCTGAATTACGAGATGATTGGGATGAGATTTCCATAGATCGACACTATCAACTCCATACCTGATCAAATTATGTAAGCTTATATATTACAACATAGATGAATCATTAGTTGATTAGATGAATAATTATATAGAAAGATCATTTACGATGTATAAATTGAGACACACGTGCTATGAGACCAATTACCTACAAGCGGCAAATCGGTTTTAATCTAATCATGTGTGAGTATTTTAGTTTCATAATTGACTTTTGTGTCCTTATTATTTTACGTTTTGTGTCAAAATTGCAATAAAGTGACGGTACTTTGTTGTGTATTCTAAAAACTATACACATAAATCAATTGGGTTAAAAGCATACTCAGAAAGCGGCCATTTCAAGACTAAAGTCAAGGAGATGCATGAGAGAAAAATCGAAAATGATCACATAGTGGTGATAATACATCAGAGACTTATCTAAGGTATGTGATCATATGGATGGATTTTATTGTAAACTATTTTTGAAAAATATTTATTTTATGTTATATTAATTTTTTTGACAATTTTGAACGATTATGTTTATAAAGATAAAATTTATTCTATCTCAAAAGAAAACAAATATGCATTACAATAAGAGTATTAGAATTTGTATATGCATATTTGGAATTAGATGTACTCAATTAAGTATAATCTAATTAACAATTTAGGACACGCAGTTTGATATAGGGATAAATAGTTTTTGGTTCACTTATGAATTTGGTGCTATGTTATTTTTTAGGGAGGATTATATATTCTTAAGGATCTCACATTGGATTTACTTAATTGGATGGTATAAATTAAGTTTTTTAACTAAGAAGATAGGTGGACGTAATTTCATAAACTTCATTACTAGTATAATATAAAAGAGATTGGAGTTAGCCTCTAATTTTGATTTATTTAAGACAGAGGTTTATAAATATATGTGTTTTTGTGTGAGATACATTCTTCTCTTCTCTCTAATCCTAACCTAAGAAATCTTTTCTCATAGAGATCCTAATAAACTAAATCTAGATATTTCATTGTGTATAATATTCTCTATCCTTATGATTGAAAATTTATATCTATGTTGGACTTTCCTTCATCAGTGTCTATATTTCCGTGCAACGAAAAATACAATTATAATAATGCATTCGAGGCAATTCCATTGTTAGAAAATTTAAAATTAACGTATTTTTCAGCATTTCTCCTAATAAGCACCATGGTAAGCACTACACAAAACTAATTGTGGTGTTCTTTTTCAACTATTTCATCCAGCGTGGCCTATTCAAGTTTTGGATGATAATGATTTTTGAGTTCAATGGTTAGAATGGAGTAATATACCTAATTGACGAGGTGCATCTTATGAAAGTTCTACTCATATGGGTTTCTATTCTTGAAAGCAACCCCAATGGGTGCCTAACTAGTTGGGGAAAGTCAGCATTGGTGAGAGAGAGAGAGAGAGAGAGAGAGAGAGAGAGGGTAAACCCGCGTTGAGCTTTTTGACTCTTTTTTTGAAAAATATAAACCATCGAGTAATATTTGTGAATGAAATTTGAACCTTACCTTGTGAAACATGTACATTTTTTTTTTAATTTCTGAAATATTCATAACTTCATTTAAAATGTCTTTTCATGTCTCTTAAATACATAAATCTGTACCTTACCTTGTGAAACATGTACATTTTTTTTCTTTTAATTTCTAAAATATTTATAACTCCATTTAAAATGTCTTTTCATGTCTCTTCAATACATAACGTTATACATGAGTTGAAAACTAATTGTAGGGGTAAAAATATCCTTCACTACTCGCGTTATAATATACATTATATATTAGAGAATCAAAATCTCTAATACATAATTACTGTTTATTAAAATGAGATGAACTCATTTTTAGTTGTCTAACAAGGCTTAAAATTTACTAGACAATAATCCTACCATTACTTTGGGTAACTAATTTTGTTTTCTATTGGGCCTTCATGTCCACTGCTTCGATGGATAGGATTTTTTGATAGATGGGGCGGATATGAGTGAATCTTAGCACTTCTAATGGGAACTGAATGTTGAGTGTGGAGATAGCCACACATGTCAATGGTCGGGCGCCCGGACGGTCTGATGACCGGGCGCCCGATATTCAGACCATTTGGGCCATAGGCTGCTGGACCGTTTTGTGAACGGCCGGGCGCCCGACGGTCAAAGTGACCGGGCGCCCAAAATTGGTCTATTTCATGTTTTATTCACGCTGGACATTTTTTGTATTGGCCGGGCGCCCAACCCAGTTACGACCGGGCGCCCGACCGGCCGCGGGCTTAAGACGCGGGTTTCTTATTTTGTGTTCTAATTGCGGGGTTTACTATATAAAGAGGTGTAAACCGGGATTAGGTACGGGGATTAGGGCTTCTATACGTCCAAGGTGAGAAAAAGGAGAGAAGATAAGCAAAAGGGTCATCTCTGTGCATGGGAGCATAGGAGAAGGTAAGTGCATTGCTTGTAACTTCGTTTTTCTTCATAGTGAAATTTGCACCCGTGGTTTTTTACCCTTGTTGGGGTTTTTCCACGTAAATCTCTGTCTTGTGGGTTGTTGGTTTATGTGATTCCTTTTCTAGTTATTATTACTTCCCGTTTATCATTTGTGGGTGAGACCGGAGATTGGATCTTGGTTCACCGGCGTTGTTGGTGTGCTGCGCAACAACTGGTATCAAAGCTATTGGTTTAGTTCAACTGTGAGCGATGGCGGAAGATGGAAAAATTAGAATTGAGAAGTTTGATGGTTCAAACTTTGTCTTCCGGAAGATGCAGATGGAGGATTATCTGTATCAGAAGGACCTCTGCATTCCTCTAGAAGGAAAAAAGAAGAAACCAGAGAAGATGACAGATGATGAATGTGCTTTAATGGATCGGAAGGCTTTAGGAACGATTCGACTCTCTTTGTCTAAGAGCATCGTCTTCAACATATCCAAAGTAAAGACCACAAAAGAATTAATGCAGGCTTTGGCTACGATGTATGAGAAACCCTCGGCATCAAATAAGGTTCATCTTATGAAACGGCTATTCAACATGAAGATGTCAGATGGTGGGGGCGTGGCTGAACATCTAAATGAGTTCAATACAGTCACGAGCCAATTGGAATCCGTTGGCATCACTTTTGATGACGAGGTCAGGGTCCTATTGATCTTGTCAAGTTTGCTAGACAGTTGGGGTGGTTTGGTGATTGCCGTGAGCAATTCTTCAGGATCTACAAAGTTAAAATTCGATGATGTGGCCGGTCTAATTCTAAGCGAAGAATCTAGAAGAAAGGCATCAAGAACTTCAGGGGATTCAGGAAATGCTCTAAACGTTGAAGGAAGAGGAAGATCTTCAAACAAAGGTAGCAATAAACATGGGCGTTCTAAGTCGAGGAATAAGTCCAAGGGACCGAAAGACAAGGACAGGTGTTGACATTGTAGGAAGAAGGGGCACATGAAGCGTGATTGTAGGGCGCTTAAGAAACAAGAAGGAAGCTCTCAAGGTGGGAAGGATTCAGTGAATCTATCTGAGGAGAGTGACACGGAGGCGTTGATCTTGTCTCTTGATGCGCGTAATGAGTCTTAGGTTATAGACTCGGGTGCTTCGTTTCATGCCACTTCATCAAAAGAAGTTCTTCGTGATTATGTCTCAGGTAACTCTGGAAGAGTCTACCTGGGTGATGATGAGCCATGCAGTATTGTTGGCAAAGGAGACGTTCATTTAAGTCAAAAAGACGGAACGGTCTTGAAGCTGAAGGATGTCAGACATGTACCGAGTTTGAGATGGAATCTGATCTCAGTGGGGCAGTTGGCCGATACCGGATATGTGACGACATTCACGAGCGATGCATGGAAGGTCACAAAAGGTGCCTTGGTTATATCTCGAGGCAAGAAGGAAGATACTTTGTATGTGACTTCCGGATCGTATAGTTCACTCGCAGTTGCATCAACTGGAATGAACGGGCAGTTATGGCATCAGAGGTTAGGACATATGAGTGAGAAGGGGATGAAAGTGCTATTATCAAAGGGGGAGCTACCAGGGTTGAAGGCAATCGATCTGGAATTCTGCGAGGACTGCGTGTATGGCAAGTAGAAGAAAGTTAGCTTCAAGAAGACAGGACGCACTCCAAAGACGCATCTATTGGAGCTTGTACACACTGATGTGTGGGGACCGGCACAGGTTTCATCTCTTGGTGGCTCACGTTACTTTGTTTCTTTTATTGATGATGCTAGTAAAAAACTGTGGGTCTACTTCTTAAAACACAAATCAGATGTATTCGATGTATTTAAGAAGTGGAAAGTTATGGTAGAAAATGAGACCGGTAAAACTGTGAAGTGTTTCAGATTGGATAATGCGGGAGAATACTGTGACAAGAGATTTGAGGAGTATTGTGCAGCAAATGGAATCAAACATCAGAAAACGATTCCAAGTACACCGCAGCAGAACGGTGTGGCTGAGCGCATTAACAGGACCATTCTTGAGCACGCTACGAGCATGAGGCTACATGCAGGGTTGCCCAAGACCTTTTGGGCAGATGCTCTGAATACTGCCGTATATCTCATCAATAGAAGTCCCTCAGCACCATTGGATGGTGGGCTACCAGAAGAAACGTGGACTGGGAAAGAGGTGAACCTTGCACATCTCAGAGTGTTTGATTGCACTTCTTATGTTCACATTGATGCAGAGCACAGAAACAAGCTGGATGCGAAGTCCAGGAGGTGCACGTTTATAGGCTACGGGCAGAATGATTTTGGCTACCGGTTTTGAGATATTGAGAACCAAAAAATCATCAGAAGTAAGGATGTAGTCTTCAATGAAAAGGTGATGCATAAGGACAACGTGCAGCAAAAGCAAAACAAGGCCAATGAGAAAGAATTCGTAGAGTTGGAAGAGTTACCAGACACGGGTGTTATAGTGCCATAGGATGAGCATACACAGGAGCATGATGAGGCAGAGCCGCAAACACCGGTTGTGAGGAGGTCTACTCGGGAGAGGAGACCCAAGGTCCGATATTCACCCTCCTTACATTATCTACTGCTGACAGATAATGGTGAGCCAGAGTGTTTTGAAGAGGCGTTACGGTCAGATATGCAGGTTAAGTAGGAGCAAGCCATGGAAGATGAGATGGACTCTCTTGAGTCTAATCGTACGTGGGAGCTAGTCACTCTACCCAGGGGTAAGAAAGCTCTTCATAACAAGTGGGTTTACAGACTGAAGGAGGAGCACGATGGTTCGAAACAGTACAAGGCTAGACTGGTTGTGAAAGGGTTCCAACAAAAGGCAGGTATCGATTTCACAGAGATATTTTCGCCTGTGGTGAAGATGTCTACGATTTGCATGGTCTTGAGTATAGTGGCTACAGAGGACATACATCTAGAGCAGCTAGATGTTAAGACAGTCTTTCTTCATGGAGACCTTGAAGAAGAGATATATATGTATCAGCCGACAGGATACGTGGCACCAGGAAAGGAGAACAAGGTGTGTAGACTGAAGAAGAGTCTATATGGTCTGAAGCAGGCCCCAAGGCAGTGGTACAAGAAGTTCGACAGTTTCATATCGGGAAACGGGTACAGGAGATGTCATGCAGACCACTGTTGCTACTTGAAGAAGTTTGATACGTCGTATATCATTCTTCTTCTGTATGTTGATGATATGCTTGTAGCCGGATCAAGCATGAAGGACATCTCAGATCTCAAAAGACAACTGTCTAGAGAGTTTGCCATGAAGGATTTAGGAGCTGCAAAACAAATCCTAAGCATGAGGATAAATCGTGACAGGGAAAACAAGAAGTTAGTTTTGTCATAGGCAGAGTACATAGCCAAGGTACTTGATCGATTCAGCATGGGAGGTGCTAAGCCGATTAGTACTCCATTAGCTAACCACTTCAAGCTTTCTAAGGAGCAAGGAGCTAAAACGCAGGAGGAACGGGACTACATGGCTAAAGTCCCTTATGCGTCAGCCATAGGGAGCCTCATGTATGCTATGGTTAGCACAAGACCAGATATTGCTCAAGCAGTGGGAGTTGTTAGCAGGTACATGAACAACCCTGGGAAGGAACATTGGGAAGCTATGAAGTGGATCCTCAGATACCTGGTAGGTACTGTGGATGTAGGGCTGTGTTATGGAGGATCGAAAATTAAGCTACAAGGCTACGTCGATTCAGATTTGGCAGGAGATATCGACAGCAGAAGGAGCACTACAGGGTATGTCTTTACCCTGGGTAGTGCTGCAGTCAGTTGGATCTCTCAGTTACAGAAGATAGTATCATCAGTACAACGAAAGCAGAATATATTGCAGCTACAGAAGCGTGCAAGGAAATGGTGTGGATGCAAGGTTTTATGGAAGAGTTGGGGAAGAAGCAAGCAGATTCCAAGCTCTACAGTGACAGTCATAGTGCAATACACTTGGCTAAGAATTCAGCCTTTCATTCGAGGACCAAGCATATTGATATCAGATATCACTTCATACGTTCGTTACTGGAAGATGGATCGATTGCTTTGGAGAAGATTCATACAAGTGAGAATCCTGCAGATATATTGACCAAGGCGGTTACACGAGAGAAGCTGAAGCTCTGTTCAGCTTTGGTTGGTTTTCAGGCTTGAAGACTGGGAGGTGGTACACTCCGAGTGTAGAAGACGAAGGATCAGGTGGTGATTGTCTCCAAGTGGGAGATTGTTGAGTGTGGAGACAGCCACACATGTCAATGGTCAGGTGCCCGGACGGTCTGATGACCGGGCGCCCGATATTCAGACCATTTGGGCCATAGGCTGCTGGACCGTTTTGTGAACGGCCGGGCACCCGAAATTGGTCTATTTCATGTTTTATTCACGCTGGACGTTTTTTGTATTGGCCGGGCGCCCGACCCAGTTACGACCGGGCGCGGTCTTAAGACGCGGGTTTCTTATTTTGTGTTCTAATTGCGGGGTTTACTATATAAAGGGGTGTAAACCGGGATTAGGTAGGGGGATTAGGGTTTCTATACGTCCAAGGTGAGAAAAAGGAAAGAAGATAAGCAAAAGGGCCATCTCTGTGCATGGGAGCATAGGAGAAGGTAAGTGCATTGCTTGTAACTTCATTTTTCTTCATAGTGAAGTTTGCACCCGTGGTTTTTTACTCTTGTTAGGGTTTTTCCACGTAAATCTCTGTCTTGTGGGTTGTTGGTTTATGTGATTCCTTTTCTAGTTATTATTACTTCCCGTTTATCGTTTATGGGTGAGACCAGAGATTGGATCTCAGTTCACCGGCGTTGTTGGCGTGCTGTGCAACACTGAAGCCCACCTCAATTTCTTAATAGATGTTGGGAGCCTAAGCAACAAAAAGCTATGGCCCACCATGATGTTTGTTGGCCATCCATTCCATCCATCATTTTGCGAAAGACCATGTTAGAATGTGAACACAAAAATTGAGTTGATCCAAAACCCAAGTGAGAAATTCCCCTCATCGGTCCAAGCATGGTTTTAAGACTCAGTCGTGTGTGATGCAAGTCATTTGAGTCAACATGGACGTAGTCAGACTGGATCCGGTTCAACGCCACAACTCACTCTCAAGTGAGTCGAGCCCCAACTGGAATAAGAACCATACTAGTCAGTCCGAGTCCCCGAGTCTTTTAACCATGGTTCAGGTGTGGGCCACTGAACTAGTCGGTCCGAGTTGCCGAATCTTTTAACCATGGTCCAGGTGTGGCCGACTTCACATCACCAATCTTTTCAATCAGATTAGTGTCATGATCAGGTTGAGATTTAGTGATGAGTGGGTGCTGAGATTTTCCTTTTGCCATCTTTTTAGAAATTCAGCTTTGCTAATCTTTGCAAAAAGTCTCTTCAAAAGCATGAATTGTTTGGAATTGAAATTCAGAGTTCCCATCACCAGCTACTTTTGAAAGTAACTTCTTCTTTTTTTTTTCTTTTTTTTTCCTTCTGTGTTCTGGGATGCTTTCTTTCTTAGGAAAAGATATCCTGGCATACACGTAACATTGGCCCCCATCGCAGAGGGGTTACAATCAAAAGAATACTGCTTCTTTGATCATGGTTTTAAGACTCGGGGACTCGGACATCTTGTTCGGTTTTGAGTTGAGTCGTGACTCGTGAGTCACCCAACTCAAGCTAACTCTTACTCCTGACTAGTGGCATTTAACCAGATTGGACTCGACTGAGTCCAACTGGACTAGACGAGGTGAGTCGCGAATGGACCAGTCGTCAATCTATGGTTTTGATACAACACACATAATCAGTAGAGCTGTACACCAAGCTGAGCCTAATGAAGTTGGGCCTAACTCAGCTCGGCTTAGTTTGGTCAACTTTTGAGCCGAATTCAAGCTCAAGCTTTTTGAGCTAAGGGTTGAACTTGGAAAAAAAATGTACTATTTTCACAAATTTATATATTTTCACAAACTTACATTTTATATATATATATATATATATATATATATATATATATATATATATATATATATATATATATATATATATATGAGCCAAGCCAAACTTTGAGCTGAGCCAAATCAAACTCTGCCAACTTAGGCTCGGCTAAAAAATCCTTTTGGAGTTTGAGAAAACGGCTCAGTTTGACTTAAACCCAACCTTTGAATTGAGCTTGTTTGAGCCAAGTCAATCGAGCTAATTGAGCTAGCTTGGCTCATGTGCAGCTCTAATAATCATTACCTGAGCTATGCGTACTAAGTAACTCAGGTGGACCGCACTATGAATTTAAGAGGTAAGGGGAGTTGATTGTGCACTCAGTACCTAAGCTAAGCGGACGAGTAAAACTCTATGGGGCTCAACATAATTTATGTATTTTATCCACTCTATCCATCCATTTTAACATATAATTTTAAAGCTTGAACCCAAAAATCAAGACACCACAGAAAACAATATGAATTAAACATCTACGGTTGAAAAGTTCTTAGGCCAAAGAAGTTTGGGATCAAGCTGATGTTTGTGTTTTCCATTCATGAATGTCTGTGTGATCTTATGATCAGGTTGGATGATAAATAAACATCACTGTGGGACTGTAGAAAGGTTTCAACAGTGGAAATCATTATTCTCACTGTTTCCTGTGGTGTGATCAACTTGGGCTTTGGATATATATGCTTTAATTTTGGGCTCAACTGTTAAAATGGGCTAGAAAAATGGATGGCGGGCATGGATAAACTACATAAATTCACAGTGGGCCCAACAGAGTTTACTCCAACAGAGTTTACTCAGTATGATAAAAGCAAACTGAGTTACTCGCAATCCGATTTGGGTTTCAAGTGAATTTTACATTGTTCCTGTGGGTGTGGATCGTGTGAATTCTGTATCGGGTTGACATTTTGGATTTAAGTGGACGGTTCTGATAAGATGGATGGAGTGGATGTCAGACATACAGCATGGTGGGGCCCATGGACCTTGCATGTCATGTGTGTTGCGTAGTCCAATGTGTGTTGCCTAGTGGATTAGGTGAGAACCCTGACTGTGGGGCCCACTGTGATGTATGTGACTACATCCACGCCATCCACCCGTATCCAAAGCTCGTTTTGGAGAATGACCATTAAAATCTACAGGAAACAGTGGTGATTGACCATTAAAAACTTCTTGTGGGCCACAAAAGCTTTGGATCAAGATGGTATTTGTGTGGTCTCTTCATGTAGGTGATTGTGACTTATCAACAGTTGGATGGCAAATAAATATTCCGATGGAATCCATGAAGTTTTTAATAGTAAGGATTCGATCACGGCTGTTTCCTGTGGTGTGGTCCATCTAAGATTTGAGTCAGCTTCATTTTTTGGATCATGCTATAAAATGAGCTTTCAAAATGGTTGGACGGTGTGGATTTAAGGCACATACATCAATGTGAGCCCCACAGTCAGGGGTCCCACCCACATTGCTTGATGAAAATCATCATGATGACCAACGGCTATGACTTGATTAGAATGGTGTTTGTGCTGTAATCCAAAATACCGTTGGTGCTGTTGTGGGAAGAATATTCAAATTGTTTCATCCCTCTCATTCTTCCTTTTCTTTCAAAAGGCCTTTTATACTTTAAAAGAGGTGGGCCTCTAGAATCTGACGGTCCAAACTGAGTTTACTTTTACATAGAGTTTTCTATCTTTCAATGTGAGACTAAATAACCTTTCTTTTCAGCTAGTTAGGTTGAGTTGACCTTGAGCTGAATTAATAGAAGCCAAGTTTTGAGTTGAGGCAAATTAAGCCCAGGTTAGCTTGACATCGCCTTGAAAATCTTTAAGCTGATAAAAGATTGAGTCAACTCGGCTTGAACTAAACCTCCGAACCAAGCCGGATCAAACTAGCTCGAACCGTGTCCAGTGAGCCAGCGGAGCTAACTTGGCTCGTGTAAAGCTCCACCACATAGCTACATGTGGTGTCAGGGCTTTGTGGGGCCTACCATGATGTCATGTGTGATATCCATGCCGTTCATCCGTTTTAACAGTTCCTTCTAAGGCATGAGGCCAAAATCCAAGCATTTACATAGCTCAAGTGGACCACACCATAAAAAACAATGGAGACTGAATGCTTGCCCTGAAAACTTCCTAAGGCCCACTTTGATGTTTATTTATCATAAGGCCCCACACACATTGATGAAGGAAATAGAAAATATAAGCCTGATCTAAAACTTGTGTGCCCCAGGAAGTTTTGAATGGTTGGCATTCAATACCCACCGTTTCCTGTGGTGTGGTCCTACGGGCGTGGATTTTCTGCTAAAGCCTTGCGCTGCCCTGGGAACCAAGGTGGGGCCTACATGTTTTTGATAAACCCACCTGTCCATCCATTTTGGGAGCTCATTTTAGGACATGAGAACAGAAATTAACCAGATCCTAGACTCAAGTGGGCTGAAAGCGTGAGGATTGGACGTCCACAGTTGAAATATTTGTGGAGCCCCAGGAGTTTCGAGTCAGGATAATATTTGTGTTTCAAGTTCATCCCAGTAGTAGTGACGTTATGAACGGTATGGATGTCATACGAACATCACTGTGGACCCCAGGGAGGTTTCAATGGGAGTAATTTACCTACTCACCTTTTCCTTTAGTGAGGCCCACTTGAGTCTTGGATCCCGTTCATTTTTGTTCTCATATCCTAAAATGAGCTCCCGAAACGGATTGAGGGAGTGGATTTATCCAAAACATCACTGTGGGCCCCACCTTGGTTCCCAGCGCAGGAACTTCCTGCGCAAGGCTTTCGCAGGAAATGCGCGCCCAACACATGCATCATGCTGGGGCCTACATAGGTCACCACGTCTGCGTTCCCCTAAAGAATGATTTGATGCTCTGACAGACTGCGAGGGATCATGCTCAAGCACTCATTAACCGTACACGTGGCATAGGTATTTCATATCAATCAAACTAACCGTCCACATCGTGTGACCCACAGTAGATAGGCCATGAGCCCCAAATCAGACAGATTGGACAATCCTGACCTTTGATTAATGGACACTGGTTTTTGAATTGAGCCTGTTAACTATCTTTCCATGTTAACCGTCCATTACATGTCCACTAATTGGAGAGACATTTACCTCAGATTCTCCAGTGCAATTTTTGTTTTCCGAACCATCTTAACTCACTTAGGTATACAAGTTCTCAAGTGCATGTGTATGAACCATTTCGCCTGCCGGAGTATCGAAGTTGTTATCATGAAAACTCTAGTTTTTCTTGGGTACTCGAAAAAAAACCTATGGAAGTGGATTTCGTCCTGCCCCCGCCTGAACGGAAATCGGTTCAGGCAGGGGCTCTGTGGGCCCACCTTGAACGTATAGGTTTCATCGACGCCGTTCATCCATTTTTTCGGATCATTTTATGATATCAGAACAAATATGAGACATATCCAAGACTCAAGTAGACCACCACAAGAAGCAGCAGTGTTAATGGTGGCCGTCCACCATTGAAACCTTCCTAGGGCCCACCATGATGTTTATTTTCCATCCAACCTGTTCATAAGGTTATAAAAACCTGAATGAAGATAAAATGGTGGGAATTTAATCCCCACTGTGTCGTCCACTTGAGCCTGGGATCTATATAATTTTTGTATTCATAGATTAAAATGATTTTTAAAATGGATAAACGGTGTGGATGAAACCCATGTATCACAATGGGGCCACACAGCTCCTGTCTGGACCGATTCCGTCCAGGTGGGGCATACGCAATCCGCTTACAAAAACATACTCCTTTTTCTACGCAGCAGTTATTAGTTTGGTCGGGTAAGTGGCTTCCAATCTACTACGGCAGATGATACGGTAGAATATGCAGAATTGGAATAGGGTAGAGCAAACTCTCCTGAGTACAGTTTAAATACATTGATGTATCAATCAGATCCGTCCATCGAAATCCTCCTAGTGTGGATTGAAAATAATTTGAAATAGACTTAATACAGGTTTATCCTATTAATCTGATATATGACCTTCAAAGCTACAGTAAAAAGGATAATCATGAACGTTCATTGTATGAAGATGGAGAAAAATGATGGGTAGGACTTATCTAAAGTTATTAACGGTCCTGATTGATCATCTGATTGTCACGTTACTGATCGGCTCTACCATATTCCGGTTCTCCCTGATCTACCCTACCATCTCCTTACAAAATTTTCAAAACCTGTTAAACTCCCAAAGGTCAACATCACCATCTACCAGCTTCTCAGCGGACTCGGACTCGGTAGTGACCCCTCAAGTACCGACGTCACTGCTGGAAAAACTTTATGGGCCCCACCATGATGTATGTATTTTATCCACGCCGTCCATTCATTTTTCCAGATCATTTTAGATATTAACCAAAAATGAGGTAGACCTAAATCTCAGGTGGACCATACCACAGGAAAAAGTGGTGATTGAACGTTCACCATTCAAAAATTCCTAGGGCCTACTTTATTTTTTATTTGACATCCAACCTGCTGATTAGCTCACACAGACTGGATGAAGGGGCAAAACAAATATCAGCTTTATGCAGAAATTTCGTGGCTGCCAAGAAGTTTTTAATGGTGAAATTCAATCACTGTTATTTCCTATGGTGTGCCCCACCTGAGAGTTCGATCTATCTTACTTTTAGGTTCATGCCTTAAAAGAATCTGGAAAAATGAATGAACGGAGTGGATAAAACACATACATCATGATGGAGTCCACAGATGTTTGACAGAACCGAGCAGCACCAACGTTGGTACTGAGGGGTCACTACCGAATCCTCAGACGAGAACTTTCATACTCTGGTAGAGTATTGAATGAGCATCAATCTCTGCCGGAGTATCGAATAGCTCCTCGTAAAGCATTTGAGCTTTGGGCCTTCTGGTAGAATTCGCGCGAGTTATCATGGACCATTCTCGTGAGATTCGGACCGTTCATGGATCGGGACCACGGTGAACACCCACTAACATGAAAATCAGGCCGTCAAACTCATTAGGAAAGAAAAATATGTATGATGAAAAGGGAAAGTTAATAAGATTTCCAATCAACCTATATTCAACACAGATATTTGGCTCATATAATGAATTAAGCGTTCTAATTTATATATTTACCGAGAGGCGCTATATATCTCAGTCGCGCGATTCTTTTTTATAGGAAGCTTGTGAACGAAGCGGGAATCGGTAATGAACGGAAACGAAGTCGAAGAGCCAATGGCAGTTTCGTCACATCATAAATTCAGTGGCATTATGGTAATATCATCTCCCTCGCCATGGCGCGTCTTTTAAGAATGTCTTGAAAAAGAACTGGTCTAGTAATCCAAGGGACCACCTGAAAAAGTAGTCCTCGGGCTCCACTAAAGTATATTGGCCCTCCTCTGGCAATCTGAATCATCCATCGATGAGTCCCCGGGATGCACGAAAGTACATTAGAATTTTTCACATCATGGACCATCTGTGTGGGGCGTACAGAATGTTGTGGAATCCGGACCGTTCATCCAGTGGGACCCACAATAGAGGTATCTTAGCTGAATATCAAAATCGATTAGATGATCCTGACCATCCTATTTGTCGGCTACAAATGGATACTTAAAGAGATGAATGAGTAGCTGTCATCCGAACTATATAATCCTTAAGCTGCAAACACTACGGTATGACCCACCGAAGGAATGGTCCAGATCTTATCAAAGCCTGCCAGTTATTTGTAAGAACCGAGCTGTCAGGCGAACGCGTGCTTCGGTCGATGAACGGTTTGATCCGGGGAAGTTTAATCGAAAATGGCCAAAATAGCCCCAAGAGTCCTCTCCCGAGGATCCTGGACGACTTTCCACATGATACACGGGTTTTTAGTTCTGACAAGCGGGGCCCACTCTCAATAGTTGAATGGGACGCGGGTCAGGTGAGGCAGCGGTAACAGCTTGGTAGGTAAGGCTCAGACCGTGGGCCCACCTCCATGCATGCGCTGTATATCCCCGCCCTCCATCCGTTCCGCCGGATCATTTTTGGACATGGTCTAAAAAAAGAGACAGATCCAAATCTCAGGTGGACCACACGGTAAGGATTGAATTTCCACCGTTATCCTGTATTCAGGTCCGTGTGAACTTATCAACGGGTTAGATGACAAATAAACATTAGCACCGGGAAGTTTTGAATGGGGGAGGTGGGTGGGACCTCTGATTTTGGGGCTTACAGTGATGTATGTGCCTTAAATCCACACCGTCCAACAGTTTTGACAGCTCATTTCAGGGCTTAATCAAAAAATGAAGTTGACCCAAATCTTAGGTGGACCACATCATAGGAAACAACCGTGATTGAATCCCCACCATTAAAAACTTCATGGATTCCACGAAAATATTTATTTACCATCCAACCTTTTGATAAGGTCACGGATACCTAGATGAAGAGACCAAACAACTATCATCTTGATTCAAAGCTTCTGCGGCCCATAAGAAATTCTTAATGGTCTATCTGAGATTTGGATTTGCATTTTTTTTTTTTTTTAATTATCATGCCCTAAAATGAGCTTTCAATAGGGATGGACGGCGTGGTTGTAGTCTAATACATAACTGTGTGGCTGTAGTCTAATACATCGCGGTGTGGTCCACCTGAGATTTGGATCTGCCTCATTTTCCAGAAAACGATATGGAAAAATGAATGGACGACATTGATGTGGGGCCTCTATTAAGTCCTCGCCCACTAAGTTGTTATCCCTGCCTCACCAAATCCGGCCCGGTCAGACGTGCAGCATTGCATTATTTCTCTTGTTAGCCACCCACCGCATCGCATGGGATGTTCCTATGCGGGTGGTTCCATGCAGTGGGTCCCATTTGTGAGAGCCGAACCGGGCACGACTTGTCTAGGACCCGAAAACAGCGATGTGCGGCCCACCATGATGTCTGCATCGTATATCTATGCCGTCCAGCCATCCTTTTCGTTACCGGCGTGGATTAGCTGGATCACCGGATCCACTGAGGTGGGTGAATCTCTTACTGTGCCATCCACTGTGTGATGTGTGTGTATTACTGTCCATTTATTTTGAAAACATATTCCAGAGCATAATTCAAAAAATAAAGTTGTTCCAATTCACAGGTGGACCATAATATGGTAAACAATGGTACTCAATCATTAAAAGCTACTAGTGGGTGATAAAAGTTTTAGGTCAAAGATACTTGTTGATATCTTCATTCAGGTCTTTGTGACGTTTTTAACAAGTTGGATGGAAAATAAACATTCCGCTGTGAAGTTTTTAAGGGTGGAGATTCAATCACTATTATTTCACGTGGTATGGTCCACATAAGATTTGTATCTTACTCATTTTTGGAATAATGCTCTAAATTGAGCTTTCAAAATGGATGGACAGTGTAGATTTAAGGTACATACATCACAGTGGCCCCACAGTGGGGGATCCACCGACCTGAGTGGATCCGGGGATCCACCCAAACCGCGCCTTTTTGTTACTCATTTTTAGTACTGCAAGAGCTTAAAAAAAATGAAGTGATTCAAATCTCAGGTGGACCACGTCAAGAAACAATGATGAATGGCTATGAAAAACTTTTTGTGGGCCACAAAAGTTCTGTATGAATCTGATATTTGTGTTTTCACTTCATTCAGGTTTGTGTGACCTTATCAACGGGTTGGATGGGAAATAAACATTACAGTGGGCCACAAGAAGTCTTTAATGGTGGGAATTCAATGACCACTATTTCTTGTAGTGTGGTCCACCTGAGATTTTTATCTGATTTATTTTTTATTTAATGCAATAAAATGAGTTCGAAAAACGGATGGATGGCTTAGATACAAAATGCATGCGTCTAGTGGGCCCCATTTAGATGCTGCATTTTATAAGTGGGCCCCACTTTCAGGGTCCCAGCCACGTCGCGCTCCACTCCATTGGCTGCACTGGCAGTTTCGTAATAAATACTCTCCCCCTCTTCAAAAGGCGCGTTTTTCAGTACGAGTTCGTTTTGCTTCTGTTGCGACTGAGTTCCAGCGTGTGTCGTCACACGATGTGGCCCACATGATTATATTTTACGATGATCTGAACGGTCAATTTTATCTTTTATATTATAAAATTTTATAATCCATTAATTTAACTTCAATAATAATTTTTTCCTTTGATTTTATAGTTGATTCATTTTTTAGGATCGTCAACAATATAATGTGCAAAAATAAATGTATAATTTCAGATAATTTTCATGATTTAGTATTTTATTATGTATTACATAGAATGGACGGTTAAGATCATTGGAAAACTCATCATGGGGGCCCCGGTGGGCGCGACAGATGATGCGTTTCAGTCGCGACATAGGCACAACGAGCTATCTTAGCATGGCGAGCTCCTGGAATTAAAAGAAGAAAAGGAAATTAATTATATTCTTTTTCTCTTTCTCAGATATATATAGACAGCGAGAGAGAGAGAGAGAGAGAGAGAGAGAGAGATCCCATTTCTCTGTATCTCATCACCAATACAAAATCCAAAATCCGGACCGTTGATTCCTTCGACGATCGAGATCCTTTGAAAGAGGTACTGACGAAGCTTTCAGTTCCCATCGATTTCTTCATCCTCAGTTTCGGTTGTAAAAAAGTCTTTCCTTCTTTCTCTATTTGATTTTTTTCTCTTATTTTTGAGTTTGATCTGAAGTTTTCTTGTCTGATGAGCCTTTTGATACGTGCGTGGCCCAGCTTTCGGTCATCCCGGCCGTTGATCTGATGGGCCACGCACTTGATTGGGGATGTCGTAGAAATCTTCCAGTTTTACCGTTCTTGGCTATCGAATCTTTGGCCCTATATTTTCTTCCATTTATCTTCCATCGATCGAATGGTTAGGATCGTTCGATGCTGGAGCTTTAGGGTGGCATTATGTAATCCATGGAGGGTGGATCAAATCAACGGTCCGATCAATGAACCGAGTGCCCTGATCGAAAGCCTCGGGAAACTGTGTATTTTCCAATGGATTTTATTTATTTTATTTTATTTTTGAATTTTATTTGATTCAGCTGCGAAGTTGTTGCTGAAAGATAGTGTTTTTGGTTGGTGGGAATTGCATGATACTCCAGCAGACTACGGTGGATGGTACTAACGCACATATGAACTATACATATGGAATACCTTCCTGTTGATCTTCATCATTGAAGTCTCTGGATTCCGCTGCAGATGGGGGCGTAGCCTGAAAATTGTGTTGATTGAATGATCTTGACTGTTGCCTTGATGAGGGAATTTTCTTGTTGAATTTGGACCATTTTCCTTTCTTTGCCGTGGCCATTTATTTGATTGTCTTATTGGATGGTTGGTAGTGTCTGTTCAAGGTAATTTTCAGATGTTTCCTGTCTATAGTGGGGCCCACAAGTTGGACCGTCTGAAAATTGATGTTCATGTATACTGCACATATGGTTAATATGTGTTGGGGAAATTGATCAAGGTGATTTTTTGGGTTATGTCCCATTTGCTGTAGGACACGATTACAATGGTCTGGTAGATTATGATCCACTGTACGTTGCTAGATCATTGTAGTTTTCGCTTTTGCTTGTATATTTATATATTTATGTCTGGAATTCTTCTTGAATTTTCATCATATTTGATGGTTTCTGGTATGTTTGTGTATTTGCAGTTTCAAGGTCGACAAGATGCATTAGCATCATTGCATAGTTGACATAGAAATCGGAATTCCTGTTCTTAGCTGAACCACGTTTCGGGCAGAAACGGTGGGGATATGCTAGCTTCTCAATCCAGGTTGCGTTTTCTGAATTGCCCAAAACACCAAGCACACTAAGCTGGCTTTGTAAGCCCGCTGGCCATGTAGTCATGATTTGCATCAATTGATTCTGGTTAGTAGCTGAAATATCATATATAAACAAGAGATTTTGTATAATCTTCTCCTGTATTACCATGATTTCTGTATGGGCTAGTTCTCGGTACAGGTGGATGCCACCTTTTGACGATCCATATGGCTTCTGGTGGTGGGCCCCGCTGTGGATGGGAAGTAGAACGAAAATGTCCTACAACAAACAATTCTAACCATCCAATTGTTTGAGCTTTTATTGTTGGTTATATATATATATATATATATATATATATATATATATATATATATATATATATATATATATATATATATATATTCCCTCCATTTTCAGCCATCTGATTGATAGATGGCAGACATGGGATCACTGAAATCTGGGCCCCTCGAGTGGTTTACAGCGGTTCCACTTCTTCATATATGATTGCGTATTTTATTGTCATAATTATCAGTGAAACCTTGATTTCTTATATCATTCTTTGGTGTACATATGCTTCCGTTTATGTGAAGTGCTGGCTAATTCTTCGATTAGAGATTTCTGTTATGCGTATGTTTTTTAATATTGTATCGGTATTATTATGTTCAAGAAAGAAAGAAAAAAAATCACTTTGTTCGATTTAATTTTGTTTGAAATCCATGCTTTTGCAGGTTTCTCCATGGATCCAATACTTGAATAGGTTATAGTCATATCATTTCCGAGGAGATGAAAGGAGTGTCTTGGGGGCTGATAGTTGGTGTTTCTGTTGGGGTGATAATTGGAGTGCTTTTGGCCATTTCAGCTCTGTTCTGTATTAGGATTCAGAGACGACGTGCACAGCTAAGGAGTAGCAGTTCACGGAGGGCCGCTGCCATTCCCATCCGCGCCAATGGTGCTGATTCTTGTACGATGTTGTCGGACTCAACGATTGGTCAGGAATCACCGAAACCATCTGAATCAAATGGAATGTCCCTGTGGCTGGAAGGATCTAGGAGGAAGGGTGTACTCTCAGTCTCTGGAATACTCAAATATCCTTACAAGTATGTCCATTTGCTTCGGTAGTAACCTTGTGTGTTTATGTGCTTCTCAACTTCATGTTTCCACTATGAGATGAATCATGGTTTTCATTTTTGTCTCGTAAGAAGAAGGTTTATGATTTAGCCTTTATGACCATGACATGTAATTACAGGCTGTTGGAGATGGACATGTAATTACAGGCTGTTGGATATGGCAGCTTCAAGATGCTCCCTTGTATGCTGGCATGTCCATGAAGATCTATTAAAACATAGTCAACATACAGTATTTTCATTTAGAAGTACAGAGAAGTTGAAACACGCCTAAAATTACAAAAATTGTAGGAAAAACATAGAGCAGCGTCTAGTGGTGCTGATGTATATGCTAGTGTCAAAATGTTAGCATGGTTCAAAAATATAGAAATGCTGCCTCATTGTGAAGTAGGTCCTATTGCTTAGCTTGTTGCGCACAATTGCTGATGATGGCTGTTGCTTTTGATGACTTTGTTTACATGATTTGGTTCTATTTACTTGTTGCTAGTACAACAAAATTTGAATTCGAACTACTTAGTTGGACTTAGATATCAAATGGGATTGGTAAGGAAGAAAGTTCTCATTACTTTCTGATCTTAGTTTCCTTAAAACGGTTTTGACTGTGATTGATTTGGATGGGTGAAAGTGAGGTGATTTATTGCCCTGAGAAGCCCTTGTTTGCCTTCTCATATTCTTCTCTTGGAAATTGCTCAAATGACTGGGTATTGTGAATTTGATGACATTTAAGAGGCAGATCTGTCTAGTTTCCAAGCGGGCCTATTTTTTTTTTCCTTTTTCTCCCACCAGTGAGTCCTTAAAAGAATGCCCAATTGGGCGCGTTCACTTTATTTGATTTTTGTTATGCCTTATGTTGCCAATTGTGGAACTGTGAACTGCTGCAAATATCTGCTGCAACAAAGAGGAGACTTTATATTTAAACATCTAGGGCTTTGTTAGGTTTCATTCTTTTTCATAAGCGATTCCTTTTTGCTTAGGAGGAGAAACAACCAAAATCATCATGGATATATCCTAAACAAGTTCTCTACTATGTTAGATATGTTGCCATTCCCTATCTTAAACTTATTTCGCCTTTTCTTTGGTGATACACTAACAGAGAACTCCAAAAAGCAACTCATAATTTTACATCAGTGATTGGGCAAGGGGCGTTTGGTCCTGTTTACAAGGCTCAGATGTCGACTGGTGAGACAGTTGCGGTTAAAGTGCTTGCAACGGATTCCAAGCAAGGAGAGAAGGAATTTCAAACAGAGGTAATTCTGGTCAATACCTGGGGCCCTTATAAACTGCTTGTAGAAAGTATCACAACTTACCTGTCTTGAGATTCATTACATTGGTTAATCTTTAAAAATATATAAGGACTCATTTTCAATTTTTAAAATGTTGAGTATCAAATCTTCCCAGATTCCAGATATTCAGATTCCCTCAAATTTTGAAGAAATGTGCCTACTCCTCTTGCTCGAGCTCCAACTTTGCATAACTAAAATGTCTGCCATTTATGATTCTCCTCATGTCAGATTGAGAAAGTGGCACCAAAAAAAAAAAATAAAAAATGTAGCTTTATGCATGTGCATATTTACAATGCACATCTCTTTTGGCATTACTCTTTGTCACGAACCTCATGTTTTGAATTGCTAATCAGTCTTCTGTGGATCCCAAGAGCACAACATAACGGTAAGATTTTCCCATTTTGAATTGCTAATCATAAAAATTTCTATGATTTATGTCTGGTCTCGGTTTTAACCTTTTGCACTTTGTACTACTGCTAAGGTTGTCAACAGGTTGGGTCCGAGACTTCCTGTACCAGACTAATAGGCTTTGGGTTTGCTGGGTGCAGGTACCCATCAGGTCTTTGGTCCTAGGTTTCTAGTTGGGTTTGGGTTGGCCCTGGTCAAATGAGAGCATTTACATGGTCGGTGGATGTATTAGATTGCACACACATGTGCCACTTTGACACGTGTGGTGTGTAAAGTGTTACATTAGATTCTGATACATGATACTGATTCAATGATGTATCATATCAATTGGATCTAGGAATGAATCATGAATTTCAGAAAAAGATAATTACTGGATGACCCGCCCTTTAGTCCCTTTAGTAATGGCCGGGGAAGTGAAATCCAATCAAAATAATTGGAGGCTAATAAAAAAAATCATCTAATCATTTCCTCCTTAACTTTCATTTCAAAGTCTGGCCTTGATATTCTCAGCTTTTGCTTGACTGGTTTGGCCCCACTGATCTTGCCGGTGATAGAGATTGTATGTGGTATGAGGGTCATCCTGACCGTTATATAGTAGCTTTAAGGTTGTGTGCGGCCTGAAGATTCTTTTAGGAGTCCCATTATTGAGACATCCTGGAAGTCCGTAACGCTGTAAACGAGGTCTTTTACATGCGTGTGGCTTAGGAAACCTTATTTCGTTGCTAGACTAATATATATATATATATATATATATATATATATATATATATATATATATATATATATATATATAACTATTAAAACTAAGGTGGCTTTTGGTAAACTGAAAAATAAGGTCTGAAAATTAATTTAAGTGTTGAAAACTTAAAGTGCTGAATTTTAGTACTTATAAGTACTGAAAAATCTGTTTAGTAAAAAGCCCTGATATATGAAATTAAGCATTTTTTTCACGAAAAAATTGTTTGGCAAATACAAATTATAAATGTCTGAAAATTGACAATTTGTCATATTTGCCCCTATTGTCTCAATTTATTTATATCTATTGTAGAGTATGAGACAAAACTTGTTATTATCATGTCACCAAATTTGGCACATTTACGCCTAATTTATATGCATTCTCTCAAACATAAATTTTCAATTGATGGACCATGTATTCTATTCCTCTTAACATAATAATTATAACCCTTCAATTGGTGTCCTAAATAGGACAACTAATAAGAGAAGCTAACAACATCTTATATTTAATTTATAAAGGCTGATTTTTAGTCTCATGCTTTAAAATAAGTTGGAAAAATAGATGGACATCGTTAATAAAATACATACATCATGGTGGGCCCCACATAATACTGTTAAGTACAATCCATGTAACTTACATGTGTGTATGCCATCCCCATGGTCATTCCAAGAAAATGAGATGGTAGGATGTTCAATCGCCACTTTTTCCCAAAGTATGGTCCACCAGAGATTTGGATCTTCTTCATTTTTGGTACCATGCCCTAAAATCATCTGGAAAAACGGATGGACAACATGGATACAAAATAGATACATCAAGGTGGGCCCCACGGTAAGGGCCTCACCATCTTAGGTGAGGTCGGGTCTTACCAAATTTGCTCCCATACACGACGCAGATTGCCCATTGAGGAGCGAGGTGGCTATTGGACAGTGATCTATAGGCCCCATCATGATGCATGTGTTTTATCCATGCCGTCCATCCATTTTTCTGGATCATTTGAGGGCATGAGCCCAAAAATGAGGTACATCAAAGTTTCATGTGGACCACATTGCAGGAAAAAATGGTGATTGAATGCCCACCATTAATAACTTCTTGGGGCCATAAAAGTTTTGGATAAAGCTGATGTTTGTGTTTTTCCTTTATCCAAATGTGTGTGACCTAATCAATAGGTTGGATGGAAAATAAATATTACAATGGGCCCTAGGAAGTTTTTAATGGTGGCTGTTCAATCATCACTGTTTTGTTAAGGTGTGGTCCACTTGAGATTTGGATCTGTCTCATTTTTTAGCACATGCCCTAAAATGATCGGGAAAAATAGATGGATGGCGTGGATAAAATACATGCATTATGGTGGGCCCACAGAGCATTGTCCAGTAGCTACCGGTTAGTGACCGTGTCAGTAGGCAATCTGCATCAGTAGGCAATCCAAAATTGGATTCCGAAATTGGATTACTTCCTATCCGGTTGATATGGGAAAGTTCTGTGAGCCCCACTGTAATGTATTTGTTATATCTGCACTGTCTATTCATTTTTCTAAATGTTTTAAGGTCATGATCTAAAAAATAAGGCAGATCCAAAGCTCAAGTGGACCACACCACAAAAAACATTGGGGCTTGAATATCTACCATTGAAAACTTCTTGGGGGCCATGGAAGTTTTGGATCAAGCTGATATTTGTGTTTTCCCTTCATCCAGGTCAATATGACCTTATGAACATATTTGATGGAAAATAAACAACATGGTGGGCCCTAGGAAGGTTTCAACATTGGGTGTCATTATTCCCACGGGTTTTTATGGTGTGGTCCACTTAAGCTTTGGGTCCGCCTCGTTTTTTTGGATTATGCCCCAAAATGATCCCGAAAAATGAATGAACGGTGTCGATATAACACATATATCATGATAGGCAAAGAACTTTGCCTCATCATTTAGGCTTCAACCCTCCTCCGTTAAATTTCTCACCGCAAGTTATGAAGAGGGTAAAATTGCCATTTAAAAAAAAAAAAAAAAAAAACTTTGAAATCACCTACCGCTTTCAGCATTAAGTATTAAGCCGAAGGAAGATAGCTGATTTTTTTTTATATTTTTTTAGTGAAATTTTAGATTAAGTGCTTAATATTTTAGATTTGCCAAACAGTCTGAATTAGAAAAGTCACTGAAAATAGCCATTTTCAGTTATAAGTGCAGAAAATAAGTTTTACCAAACAGGCCCTAACTGGACCTGAGTACCTGACCCGACCTGATTTTAACTAGGTCTAAGTTGCTGACATGACCCCGCCTTAACGGGTCCAAAAAGTTGAGACCTGAACCCAATCTGATTTCTTAATGGGTCCAAAATGTTGAACTTGGACCCCCATAAAATCGGGTCGGTTCCATTGGTTACCCTGGGTTTGGGTACTTCTTGACAGCCTTAACTATTGCCTTTGGTTTTTAGACCAAGTAATGAAGATATCACTGTTTACTCTTATATGCTTTGTTTTTTCAGTTGTTCTATTGTTTATTCCCATGACTTGGTTTAATGTTCATCAATCAAATTGGGTCTTGCACAAAGGCTTCTTCGGCTTTTGAGTAAATGTGACCTTGTTTCTCTTTGTTTGCAGGTTCTACTGCTTGGGAGATTACATCACAGGAACCTTGTAAATTTGGTGGGGTATTGTGCGGAAAAAGGCCAGCACATGCTTGTATATGTCTACATGTGTAACGGCAGTCTCGCTTCTCATTTGTATAG
Organism: Liriodendron chinense; assembly: GCA_003013855.2. NCBI lineage: Eukaryota > Viridiplantae > Streptophyta > Magnoliopsida > Magnoliales > Magnoliaceae > Liriodendron > Liriodendron chinense. The sequence continues at coordinate 108,691 of PVNU02000920.1, read as the reverse complement.
TTAGTACCCATAAACTCTTTTTGTGGTAGCAAAGAAAAATACTAGGGATTTGAGTAACTTGTCAAAATCATCCTTGGCTTGTCTCATGTCTTGAACTCGTGTGGCATGCACTCACATGATAAAAAAAGAAAAAAGAAAAAAGAATCTGGCGGTGCGACTATTCATAGACACATGGCACACATGTATGGCAGTCCCATGTCATCCAAATCATGGGCCTAGTTGCAATCAACTCATCATTTATTCAGATCAGCGAACACACTTTTTCTTTCTTCTTTAAAGTTCTTGTGGTATGAGACAGTGCAGAGATGTGAATATGCTGTTCATGCACATGCTGTTTTTATTTATTGATAACACCACTCGACGTTACACGTTCTTCAATGATTGGTTATGTAGGTGAAACACATGAGCCACTGAGTTGGGATTTGAGGGTTCATATAGCACTAGATGTTGCAAGGGGTTTGGAATATCTTCATGATGGGGTACAATTTCTTTTTATTTGCAGAAACCACAAAGATCAACTACTGGAAATTTTGTAGGAAGAGATGTGAAGGCTTCTTCATGGAGTAGGACTCACATCCTACTATCATAGCACGTGCCCATATAACATGTGTGTGAGAAGTGTGTAGTTCATCAGGCGAGCCCAAAATTTGGGTTGGTCCACTCATCAGGGAGGCAATGTGTGAAAAAATAGATGGTCAGGAAAATGACCAACGATACACATTTGTGGTACAACTGTAGCCTATCTGTTTACCAGGCTGATTTTATTAGCTAAGGCCCATATTTGGCAGGGCCCATCTGGTAAATGGTCCAGATCTCACACACATATTCAACATCGGCCCACGTGACGAGTGGATCCTGCTCTCTCTAGTGGCCTTAGAAGGGTTTTGTTAAGAAATAAATTATTTATTTATTTACTTATTAATGTCCATTTTTGGTGCTAGTAGTGATTGTGCTAATTGGGCAACTTCCTTTCTTACTGCAGGCTGTTCCACCTGTAGTGCATCGGGACATCAAATCTTCCAATGTACTGTTGGATCAGTCCATGAGAGCTAGAGTATGTAACTCCTGTCGCCTCTATATTTCTATGAGAACTGGTCACCTATAACCATCCATCAGCTAACTTCACCTATGACCTATTTTACAAGCATTTTGTCCTTGAAATATCCAATATTTTCAAGGGCATAAGTGAAAACAGAAACTTAAAAGGTGCCAGAGAGAGAGAGAGAGAGAGAGAGAGAGAGAGAGAGAGAGAGAGAGAGAGAGATGTACCGTAGGCCTGCTTGTAGGTGATCAGTGAGAGAGAGATGTACTGTAGGACTGCTTGTAGGTGATCAGTGAGAGAGAGATGTACCGTAGGACTGCTTGTAGGTGATCAGTGAGAGAGAGATGTACCGTAGGACTGCTTGTAGGTGATCAGTTCTCTATTTCTAATTCTTATAAAGTATGAAGTAAAAGAAATTCCTTATAGGCCATAGCATTCAGTCATGTCAAGAGAACTCAGTTATGTCCATGTCATTTTTGCCTTGGAGCAGAAATACTGCCATCTTGAGCTTTTGGATTGAACATTATATCGCAATAGCTAAAATGATTAATCTCCTTGCGAAAATTAATTATGAACCTTTTTTTCGTCATGGTAGTTTATAGTCTTCTAGAACATGTGGTAATATTGGCCTTGTCGACAAGAGGAGCAATAGGTTCAGACCTTCAGCAAATGTAGGATTCTGTACCTTAAGGCTTCATAATTTGGTGATCCAGACCATTTCTCTGATGGGCCAGACAGTGGATGGGGGTTGCCCCACAAACCTCTGATCTTGGAAGCTAAAATTTTGAGGTATCCTTCTCAAATGAAAAAAGAAAAAGAAAAAGAAAAAAGATTGGTAGATCCTATCCACTCTGGTGGCTACCATTACACTTGAGAATAAAAATACCAAAACGAGTCTTCGTCGAATGGGAAAATGTCAAAGATCCCCTAGTTTGGGAGATTTCTGGGGCGTTGCCATCGATCGTTTGGCCCACCACTATCTGCCTGGATCATATAACGATCTTGACATCAGTAAACTCAATATTTCCTGAGGCTTAGCGCCCCATCGTTCATCCTTTTGATCATTGCATTCATGTAACAGTAGATGGACACAGCAGCATCATAATATCTAATGCATGTAAATGTTTGTTAAAAAGTTTTGAGCTTTTATAAAAAATAAAAAATGCTGAAATAATAGATGGGTGACAGACAAAAACTCACTATGTTGAGCAGGTGGCTGATTTTGGGCTTTCAAGGGAAGAAATTGTAAACCCACATGCATCAAGTGTCAGGGGAACTTTTGGCTATCTCGATCCTGAGTATGTATCGACGAGGACCTTCACTAAGAAAAGTGATATTTACAGCTTTGGAGTCTTGCTGTTTGAACTGATAGCGGGCAGGAATCCTCAACAGGGTCTTATGGATTATGTTGAACTTGTAAGATGTCCTGCCTCTTTGTTTCCAGTTATTCAGTGTAACCTTCAAATTTGACTATACTTTCTTTCTCTTGCTTTAACTATATATATATATATATATATATATATATATATATATATATATATATATATATATATATATATATATATATATATATATAGAGAGAGAGAGAGAGAGAGAGAGAGAGAGAGAGAGAGAGAGAGAGAGGAATGCTCACCTGCGAACCATCTCTCACGAGAACTCGTGAGAGATTTTTGAGGACTCATCACACGTGATGTGTCCCCAAAATCTGAGTCGTCCTCGTGATGCAGCACCCCGAAAAACGCCCAGGGCCCAACTTTCAACCTGGTTCACAAATCTGGTAGGCCATGGCAAAAGGAAACAGTTTCCTCCCTTGATTTGCCTCTCTCTCTCTCTCTCTCTCTCTCTCTCTCTCTCTCTCCTATGGCCCACCAGAGTTCTGGATCAGGTTGAAAGTTGGGCCCCGGGAGTTTTTCGAGGTGTTGCATCACGTCAATGGCTTAGATTTTGAGGACACATCACGTGTGATGAGTCCTCAAAAATCTCTCATGAGTTCTCGTGAGAGATGGTTTGCAGGTGAGCATTCCTCTCTCTCTCTCTCTCTCTCTCTCTCTCTCTCTCTCTATATATATATATATATATATATATATATATATATATATATATATATATATATATATATATATAATGCTCACTTGGGAACCGGTTCTCACGAGAACTCGTGAGAACTTTTTGAGAACTCATCTCACATGATATGAGCACAAAATCTGAACGGTCCATGTGATGCAGCACCCCATGAAACCCCTAGGGCCCAACTTTTACCCTAATCCAAGACTTTGGTGGGCCATGGCAAAAGGAAACAGTTTCCTCCCTTGATTTACCTCTCTCTTTGCTATGGCTCACAAGAGTTTTGGATCAGGTTGAAAGTTGGACCTTGGGGGTTTCATGGGGTGCCACATCACATAGACCGTTCAGATTTTGTGCCCATGACATGTGTGAAGGTGCGCAAGTAAGCATTACTATATATATATATATATATATATATATATATATATATATATATATATATATATATATATATATATATATATATATATATATATATATATATATATATATATATAGTAGTTGCTGTGCCTCCAAACTGCCCCTGCACATGTGACATACATGGATGAGATCTATACGGTTCATTAGCAATAGGTTCAATGGTGAATAGGAAATGGACCAAATAATCTTACTGTTTGGATGTTCCTAACTCCTTAATCAGTGATGTAGAAATGGACACTAAAAGATAAAACTGGCAATTTCTCAAATCCATTGTGTAAAGGTTAATTTATTAGATGGTTAGGATACCCTGGCCAATGCCGTTTTTCTTTAGTGGCTGATCAATTGCAGACCATGGGGATGGATGGTTCAGATCATCATACACATGCTATGTTTATGATGCAATAGATGGAGGCATCATAACTTCATGCCTATGAAGGCACTCAATTTCATCCTATCTAAAAATTGTTGTTTGGGTGATATTCATTGTTACAATTCTTGAGAAGTAGATTTATTCATGGATTGGCATAAAAGTATATTCCAGGATCCCATCTATTGTTTACATGTGAAGTAGGGTTCTCTCTATGAATTCAATTTGCAGTTAAAGACGACATGTAGTATAACATGTGACATGATATATTATATGTGCGTGCACATACATTTCATGCGTCAAAATAAGCTGAATAAGATACTAAGGATACTTTCCCTCATCTTATTACCTATTGGTGCTACTGCTAAGTTTTCTTGGATGCCTTCATTTCTATTTCTATCTTTCCTCAGCTTACAGCTCATCCATCTCAACTTTCTCATTTCATCCATGCTCATCCAATGAACATGTTGTTAATTGACTGCCTAACATTCTGCTCCATAACACATGATAAGTCTTATAGATATCATACAAAATCTCCCTTTCAGTTTGATTTGTATGCAGCTTTCACATGCAACTCCAAAGGCACATCTCCACTTCATCCACCCAGTTCTAATTCTATGATCAACATCCTTTTTAATCTCCCCGCTCTTATGAATTATCAACCCAAGATATCTAAAATGGTCATTTTAGGGTACTTCTTGGTCAGCAATCTTAACTAATTCCTCATTTCCACTCCTATTATTAATAGAATTGCATTCCATATGCTCCATTTTTAGTCAGACTAATTTGAAAACCTTTTTTATTCTAAAGCATCTCGTCAATCAAAACTATGTCATCTGCAAACAACATACACCATGGGTCCTCTTCCTGTAAATGCCTTGTTAACTCGTCCATAACCGATGGGCATACACAATGCATTCATACAAAAAATAGGAGCTGATCCATTGCCTCTGCTAACATCGGAAGTTCTGAGCCTCCATGTCATTGTCGCAAACCATAGTTTTAAAAAGCTGAAAACTTGAGTTGACTTGATGTCTAGTCAGGTTGGTTGACTAGAGGAGTTGAATGAGTCTTGATTGAATCTATTCGATATTTAATAATAAAATTATAAAATATTTATAGTAGTAATAAATATTAAAATAATTATGAGTTAAGAATCAAGATCTATTAAAATAGCCTAATGAACAAACCCACTACTCTTGTTGAGTTGGCTACATACATTTGCTTCTTGGTTGAGGTTGTCAGTTAAAAACTTCATGTCTCCTTTTACCTTTTACTAAAGGGGAGAAAAAAGAAAAAGAAAGAAAGAAATAAAAACGAAAGGGTCAGTGGGCGAGCGACTCAGCTTGGTCACTGCAAGTCAGCTCGAGTAAAATCAGTTAGTGACCTGACTCGACGAGTCCTGACGATTTGGGGCAGAGTCACCATCATAGGGCTGTCAATGGGCAGAGCCTGGTTTTGCTTCCACCCAGATTTTGAATGGTTGAAGCCAATTTGAAACTTCATTGCCAGCCCTAAATTTTCATTTTGCTTGGCCAAGGCCCAGCCCATTGACAGCCCCTGACACCCATGAGCAAGTTTCCCTACTTGGCTTGAAATCTCACTGAGTTGAGTTGACTCAGCCGAGTTTCTCGGCCTGATTTTCACTCGAATCACCAATTTTTAGATGTATATTGTAAATGTGGCATGGATGGATGAGATCATAACCATTCATTCAACAGCTCCAAGTGAAATGGGCTGTGCACAAAAATTCACTGTTCGGATGATCTTAGCCCTTTAATCGGTGGTGCCCAAAAGGAAACTAGAAGGCAAAAATCAGCAACGACTCACATTTAGGAAACTTTATTAGACTGATACGAGTTGTCCAATGAAGGCAATTTCAGTGAGGTTAATCAATGGGAGAGCCGATAGGATCATGTTTTGGATCATCATACACTGCCACATGTATGGTGCACAATATCGGGGCACAAAATTTTTATGCCTCTGGAGGCACTTGATCTATTCCCTACAAAAATACATGCATTTTAGTGTGACTGTATTATATACTTGTATTTTTTTTTACACCCACCCATGCACGCCTGACATGGACAGCATCGAGCCCCATTAACAAGTGCATTTGTGTGTGTGGGTGTGTGGGTGCGTGCAGTTTGACACGGCATTTTTACCTATTTAACATTTTATTTCTCTCTAGCAATTTCATTATCTTCTGTGGCTATTTAAGTAATGAATGTGCATCTGTGATTGGAACATTGTTCTTTAGAAGGTTCCTAGAGATGCATCATATCTCTCACCGAAACAGAAACCTGCCGGGTTGTATGTGTATGTTCACTTTACATGTGCATGTGCATGTGGTTATGTGCATATTTTTTCGAGGAATGCTTACATCACTCAAAATATCATGAAATTGTCACATGCTACTCCATGGAATATGGCACAGTGTACAACATGCTGACTGTTCACTTGGGACCCCCCCCCCCCCCCCCCAGTTGTACATTCCCAATTGCTCAAATGGATGACTTTTAGGTCCATGAAAATGAACTGTTTGCAGTGGAGTTCTTTGGACCCATCCCTTATTTTCCCCTGAAGATGTTCATTTAGAATGGTTATTTGTGGGTATGGCCCGTCCATGATGGGGCCTGCTAGATGATCAACCTAGATTTATTCATCCATGGAGGTACCTATTATATTATAATTCCCCTTGTTTGTACACTAGATATGATGCATCCACTTCATTATGAATCGTATTACATTCTGATATTTTGCTCTGAGTAGGCGGCATTAGACACTGAAGGGAGAGGCGGGTGGGAGGAAATTGCTGATTCTCGTCTAGACGGGAAATATGACACGCAAGAACTCAACGACATGGCGATCCTTGCATACAAGTGCATCAACCCTAGTGTGAGGAAGCGGCCTCCAATGAGAGACATTGTTCAGTCACTTGCTCGGATTATTAAGCTACGGCACAGTCGAAAGCATCAGAAGCAAGCCCTGCCTGTTACAGTGGAGGAAGTCACGATTGATATTGACCAATCGGTGGTCCTGACTCCAACAACCGCACATCAGAGAGAAGAATCGGTTGACAGCACACTAGGTCCACTTGATGTTTGATATTAGATTGCTTTTTTACTTTTCTGTGTTGTGGTGGGTTTGTTTTTGTTTGATTTTATTAATGGTTGCATAGATCACAAATTCATTGTAACATAACAATATAACAGTTTTTGTACAGTCATTCTTTTGGCTCGAAAGGAAAAAGTGTTCAATTGTTTTCTTCTCTCTTGCTTGTTGCATTGTGTTTGGGTAAAACCCAACTGAAAATCCATTTCAATTAGTTAGGGTGGCAATGGGCTGGGTTTGAGCCTACAATAGCACTTGTACATATAAAGCTGGGTTGAGACTTGGCAAAGCTAAAATGACTTGAGCCTAAGCCCAATCCAGATTGCCATGCCGGGGCCACAGTGTCCAAGTCCAGTCCAAATGTGAGTAGGGTTCGTCAGGTCAGGCCGACTACCTGGCTCATTCTCACTCCTACCAGTGACATTTCATGAGTAGGGTGCTCGATGCAGCACCCGCACCCTTTAAGAATTCTTTGTTTGTTTCAAGCCCAACCCATTTGCTATACAGGCTAATAATTCTAACCCATTTACTAAACGCACCTTGCGTCAATGTCAGTCTGAACACAATCCAATTATCCTTTGGACCAACCTGGCCCACTTAAAATTAATTACAGACAGGTTTCGCTTGATCAATCCAACCCATCACAGTCACAGTCGGGTTTAAGAACAGAGTATGGTACAACCAATTAATTGATACGCACTAACATACATGCATCATTTCCATGTATCAATACTACCTACTTCATGTTTGTATTTGGGGTAATCTGTGGGCCCTACCTGATGAATGGCCCAGATCTGGCTACTATGTTGCAATGGCATGTGTGTTGTGAGAATTGCAGGGGCCTAAATGGGTGAATGTGATTATGGCTTCGAAGGTTTGGTAGGCCCACATGTTTGTAGACATTCATCTTATTAATACAAGTGATTACAGCAGACTAGACATTCGTTGGTTGGAAGATAGATAATCAGGCATTACATCTACATTAACTCTTTCTTAAGAGATATTACCCCAATTTTCAAACTGTAGCATGGAAGAAGAGAGAGCTCTCAATTGGCCAACAATCCAACGGCTCTGAAGTACTCCACCGATTCATCTAGGATCCCTTCGATCCCATAGTTGAAGGTAAATCCAGCTTTAATCAGCTTCTCTGAGGAGATGCTTAACTTGGGATTCACCGGAAAATCGCCGAAACTGCAATTGATTACATGATGAGAAATGATTTCAGGCGATTAATCTGGACCGACCATGGTAAGAAGGATGATGAAGAATCCAAAATGGGGAGAAATCATCATATAAAGGCACTTTGCAGGTTATCAAATCCGAGCCTTACAAAAGATGGACCACCTGATGGAGATGGCATTGCACAAAAGTTAGGTGGGCCATGCCATTGAAATCATTCGACACCTGATGGTCTGTCTAATAGGTGGGTCATATATTGGAAGGTGTGGATTGATGGATGTTTTTCTAAAACATAGATTGGAAGAGAAAATGAGTGAAAATTGGATGGCCTACTCAGTGAGGACATTGTACGGTGGATATCGTTTTGAGAGGAAATTGGCAAGCTCCGGTACACATGTATTGACAGCACAGCATATGTAACGGCCGGAAGCCGATTCGTTCTCCGCTACAAAGATGTGGGCCCTACATACGTCCTCCACGTGAATAAGGGAGATTGATCCTGAGATCAGTTGCATGCCTTTCAAAGCGTTGATCATGGATTCATTCCCTACAAAAGCCAGCCACAAATCATGAAAATGCTCCAATACGAATAGATGGCTCAGATCGTGTACTTGCATTCATATGTGCACTTTTGAAGCTGTGTGGGGCCTATCCTTGATGTGGCCCACCTTGAATTTTTTATGCTTGAGTTTCTCTGCATCCCTTCATCCTGGTGGGGCACACATGGATGAAATATACACAACACAAGGGACCCCACATTCCTACTCTGAAAGTCTCCATTTGTTCCTTTTGTCATGGCTCCACTTGGGTTATGAATCAAGTTGGATTTTGGGATTTAGGACCTAACATGTTGGAGATTATCTAATGGATGGTTTGACATCACTGTGGCCCCACATAGCTTGAACTCATGATCATTCCCAAGTGATATTAGATAGTTTGGCCCATGCAAGGAACACAAATAAACCACACCCACATAGCTGGTAGTGTTTTTGGCCATTTGATGGCTTGTATGGATACCTATAGCTTCATGTTCTAAATCTCACCTGTGAGCAAGGATAGAGCTATGCCGAGGCTACTTGGGACCTCCGGAGTTAGAGATGGGCCGGCGACCAAAACAGGAACAACAGTTATGAGGTTGAGATTGTTTTCTTCAGCGAATTTCCATGCCGCCTTCTCCGCTAGGGTTTTCGACACTGGGTATCCCTGCAATATATATATTTTGTAATTATCTTCATATGTTATGAGTATTTTTTTAATTTTTTTGGAGTTTGGTAAAATTATGGTTATTAAAAGACAGAAAGTCCAATAAAAGAAAAGAAGGGCATGTTTGAGAAATGGAAATGTTGTTTTTCTATTGATGTGACCTTTTGTGTTGCTTGAATGATAAAGAAAATGATAGATTCCACCAAACAATCAATTGCCTTTTCTATAGTATGGATTCTTAAGTATAAGATACAAGGTAACTATTGTGAAGGAAATATAAAGATTTTCAGTTGCTATCCTAATAAGACTCAATTCATGTTTGCATTGTGCGTTGGCAAATAATGATCTGAACATGCCAGTAAGGCTACCACTTGGGTTCAGGTTAACCCAAACCTACCTGACCCATACTGAGTTTATGTCGGGTTGTCAAGGTCCTTGGGTTGGGTTCAGGTTGGAAAATGCCAACCTGATTTCGGATTGGGTTTGGGTTGATCAAATATAGGTTGGGTTAGGAATAATCACATGTATCTGAAAATTTTTGCTGAAGTTTTTTAACCCATTCACATGTTACCTATATTGAGGTTCACATGTTGAGTGTGATTACACCCAATTTGACCACGCCGGATCCGACAGCTGGTAAGCTAACACGTGGCAACACCACTCCAATACAACACAATATTACTCTTTTCAGCACAACGTTGCTTATTTTTCATTTGCCATGGACACTTGTCATTATTATTATTCAATCTAACTCGTCCAATGTTAGCCAGCACCATGCTGCAGACCAGCCCGGATCAATTATATTAGAATTAGCTCGCTTGCCACCCTATTTCTGTTATTACATCGTTGGACCTAGGAAGATCTCTAGGTCTCGAATGGATGGTCAGCGGGACCATCTTGTTACGTGCTTAGGGATTCCGCATGACCATCTCATCACAAAGTTTGATCAAAGCAATGAATAGGCTGTCCTTTAATTGTGCTTGCCTCACCATAAAGCCCAGTTAGGCGATGAACAAGTGGTCATTCCATGACAATCTTGCCCATGGAATGAGGTTCCAAGCAACGAATAGATAGTTGTTCCCATGACTATCTCACCACAAAGTGAGGACCTGAAGCAACGAAAGAAAGTGGACCAAATTTATTCCGGAAGATTGAGCCAACATGATGGATGGATTAGACCTCGCAACTATGTGCCATGCTGGCAAATGTGGTGTGTGCATAAGCGTTATTGCACACTTGTGTGCTTAGCAAAGCTCTGAAATTAATCCTTGAAAACCTAAAATTATGAGAAAGGCCTAGACCATTTTAGAATTTTCAAAAGTATACTAGCCAAGGGAAAATTGACCAAAATACCCTTCATTTATTTCCATTGTGGAGCAGTGTGGCGTGTTTATGACAACAAACCCATCAAATAGGCAGACCCACCATGATTATCATACACCTAAAAGATTGGGAAGATCCAATGATCAGGCAGGCCAAATCATAGAAAATAACACACACCACTAAAAAATTTCCAAATCTACATGTAGCCTAACTGATAATTGGATCAGCCTATTTTTGGGGCATTTGATCATCACTGTGGGATGCACCTTTTGGACAGGCTGGATGTAATATAAACCATGATGGCCCCACAATGCTCTACCACAACACTTTAAAAAAAATGAAACTGACCAAGGACATTTTGGTCATGGCCTTTTTTCATGATTTCAATTTTTTGAAGGATTTTTTTTTTTTTTTTTTCAAAACATAGAATTGACTACTTGAATATAAAAAGAAAAAAAAAGGAGGAAAGGTATGAAATGGGCCAGGCTGAGGCAAGACCAAATCAGAACCACAAGCAATCAGATTAGACTTGGGCTGGGCCAGGCTCACCATGGAAATACCCAGCCCATGTAAAATCAGTCAGCCAGGGCTGGCTTTGTCTGCTTTTTATCCACGTTCAAGCTTTCAAAATTTACTATTGGGCCTAAAACTTGGGCTGGGCCCAACCCATGGACCTCAATGATCAGCCCAAAACCTGGCCCAAAGCAGGTGGCCCATCCCATTTACATCCCAGATTTGCACCAAGTCGAACTGAGTCTGGCCGAGCCAACCAAAACAGTAACCAGCTTACCCAAGTCGGTGGCTTCTCAGAAGTCAAATACTCGACGTCGGACCAGCTCTCCTCATCAACGACATGGCCCATCCCAGTGAGCTGGTTCAGCGACACGGCAGATGCTGATGATGTGCAGACCACACGCTTCACGGTCTTTGCTTTGGTGCATGATTTCAGAACGTTCAACGTCCCTTTGATGGCGGGCTTGATCATGTCATTCTGCAAACATAAACAATGAATAAATACAATGTGGAAGGAAATGGAACAGTACCATAACAACAAAAGAGAGTTTTCATAATCCCACATATATGGAAGCATGTGTTGATGTGCTACACAAACTCGAGGTCCTCACCATCTATCAGGCGACCTGCACCCCTTTCCGAAAGTTAGGTCGTTTTGGTAATTGGGTGCACTAAGGTTTATGAAATGAATGGAGGATGGAAAAGTTCGGCCAAGTCTCTCTAAGTTGCCCATTTGTTTCCAAAATTGTGGCCGATGTGATGAGTGAACCAGCTTGAGTTTTGGGACAGAGCATCATGTTAGAGTAGATTATAGTAGTCTTATTAGATTAGGATGTTTCCTTTTATGTTAAGATGCATATCGGCGGGAATTGTATTTTGAAAACTATAATTTGTTTATTTCTGGGAGAATAACATGAATATATAGGAGAGGTGGGAGATCTGTAGAGATTTGGAGAGATCTCAACAAATACGTATCTTAACATAAAAAGAAATTTCTAATCTAAGAAGAATATCCTAATCTACTCTAACACATCCATATAGTCGGGTAGACATATTAGACAAATCAGGTCTCACATCAACAACCTTAATACCAAAGCTCAACCTGGTTCATCTGAGTTGACTTGAAGTGATTGGATTTCATCAAGACTCAAAGAAAAAGAAAAATAACTCGATGTACTGACAACTGGATCAGGACTCAATTGAGTTGAGCTTAGAATCAAATTCTACTCGACTCGACTCGACTCAAAATAGACAAAGCATACTCACCATTGACTCAACAAACTCTCTTGCCCCAGCAAAGTTTTGGAGTTCTAATGCTACATGAGAGTACAGGGTCCCTCAAAATCAGGATTAAGGAGACCCACGTCAGATTCAAACGGTGGAGATGTTGTTTTACTACACTAATTACAAAATTTGAACTTCTCATGTGATGAGGACACAAGATCATTTCAAGTGTACCAACGAAGAAAGCGCCATCCACAAGCACCGTCCTTGTGGATAGGCGACTATTGAGGAGCATTGAAGACCTTACACATGTAGTCCGAGACATTTGAAAAGACCCCACCTTGGGAAGACATGTGTAAGTTGCTTTGAGGAGATGATCAGACCGTTGGATCGTGATGATGATGTGATCGGGCCGTTGGTTCATTGTGGCCCACTTTCATCACACCATCATTGGAGCGCATTGGACATCTTAGATTTGAGTTTATTTTACGCATTTTTTACTTATTTGAGTTTTGGGTTAGTGTGGGTACGTTTTTTTCATGCAAATGTCTTTTTTTTGAAATTTTGTTAGTAGGGGTATTTTGGTAATTATGCTAATTCCGAATTTTATAAGGGTGTTGCCCTAAACCTTTTTTATTAGTTGTTGATTTATGAAAAAGAGCAAACCTTTGGTTGCCTCCTTCCTCTTTCCCTCTCTCATGGTGCTTTTTCTTCTTCCTTGATCTCCTTCTTCTCTATTCTTCTTGTGCCCCTCCAACTTCTTCCAGGTATTTCATCTTCTATTACTATCCTTCTAAACTTCTGTTTTGTTTATTCCCCACGATCTAAACCTTGAGAATCGATCCAAACCCTAAACCCCCAAATTCTCAAATCCCTAATCCGAGAAACCTCCTGGTTCTTCGGACTAGTGATCCTCATTGATCGATTGGGTATGACCATGCAAGATCGGGAGGTTCCATCTCTCGCCGGGTCCAACCTAAGCAATAATTGAATTCCATACTCCACGGTTGTGATGATGGCCCGTCCCATTGCATGTTTCCTTTATGATTTTCTTAGTTTATGATGATTGATGCTAGATTTCATTATTATTATTGCTTTTATTTCCGCTGAATAATTGTGTTCATGAGCATGCATCATATTTAGGGCTGTCCTGCATCAAATTTGGTATCAGAGAATAGGCTTGCATGGTTTGTGTCTAGATCGAGTTATCAAATTAGGGTTTTGATTTTTAGGTTTGTTTTAGGAAATTTCCAGATTTAGAAAGTTTCCAATTTTAGAAAGTTTCCTAATTTGGAGAATTTCCAGATTTAGAAAGTTTCCAATTTTAGAAACTTTCCAATTTTAGAAAGTTTCCTAATTTGGAAAATTTCCAGATTTGAGTTGTTTTCTGTTTTAATTTATTTTTAGTCAGTTCATATTATTTTTGCATTCATCGCATTCATCTTGTGAGTCAAAACACCTGGTGGTCTAGTTGGGTAGAGTTTTGGTTCGAGTCTTATTTGTATGCCAACTAGAAGAGGTAGAGGTTTCGGACTTCAGCCTACCATGAGTAACGAGCAGTTATCTGAGCAACTTGCTCAATTGATACAAAAGATAACCGCCCTAGAAGCAAGTCATAAGCGTGATTTTGCCCGCCTTGAGGACCAGATCACCACTACCAGGACCAAGGTCGAGCAACTAGAGGCATCTCAAAGGGAAAACCCCACTGTTGGGGATGATGCGCACTCCCAAGTGGGAGGAATCATAGAGGAACGCGCTGCCACGCGCGTAGGGAGTGAGGATAGGGATCGTGGTAACGGTCGTGGTGTTGTGCGAGAGGCACGAGCCACATATGATCATCAAAACCGCTATGATCCAGATGAGCGCGCGATGAAGAATGTTAGAGTCGAGGCCCCGAGTTTTGATGGGCGCTTGGACCCCAAAGCATTCCTTGACTGGGTTGCTGACATGGACCACTACTTTGAGTGGTATGGCATGTCAGAAAACCGTCAAATGCGGTTTGCTAAGATGAAGCTTGTGGGTCAAGCCAAGCTCTTTTGGACCAACACCGAGCGTAGGATAGAAAGAGTTGGTAGAGCCCCTATCACAGATTGGTATGAGATGAAAGAGAAGTTGAAGGAGAAGTACCTTCCTCTCTCATACCGTCAGAAGCTCCTTGACAAATGGCAATCCTTACGCCAAGGGTCAATGTCTGCCGCTGACTACATCGCTAAATTTGAAGAATATGTGATGCGATGTGATATCCAAGAAGACCCTCTAGTAACGCTCTCGCGTTTCAAGACGGGCCTTCGTGCGGATCTTCAGCGCGAGCTTATGACTCGGCCCTTAACGGACTTGGATGAAGCATATCAAGTCGTGCAGGAGTTAGAGCAGTATCTAAGGACTCCTGTCGTCCGTCGTTTTGAGTCCCAAGACTCCAGTGCTAGATCTAGTTCCCAGGGAACTAGACCTAATGTTGGTAGTCAACCTAGGGCACAGGCAACCATCCCGCCTAGGCCTAGGGAGGACAAGGGCAAAGGGGTTCTTGGTGCAGGTCCTAGTGGAGGTAGCCAAGTGAGATGCTACGAGTGTGGCAATCCGGGCCACATATCTAATCAGTGTCCTACTAAGAGCCGTGGAAAAACCTTAGTTATAGGCGAGTCCCACGAGTGTGGAGATGACCAGGGTGATTATGAAGTTGAAGAGTATCATCCTGAAGAAGGACTTACTGATGAGGAAGAAATAGATGGAGAAGCAACGCTTGCAGTAGTCAGGCGTGTGCTAGCTCAGTCTAGGAGTAGTGCTGACTGGCGTCGAAGCACTATCTTCTACACTATTGCCAAGTGTGGTGAAAAGAATTGCAAGGTGATAGTGGATAGTGGAAGTTGTCAGAATGTGATTTCCACTAACACCTTAGAGCGATTGAAACTGAAACCCACACCTCATCCAGACCCATATAAAGTCTCTTGGGTTGACAAGACATCCCTACCTGTCACCCATCAATGTCTAGTCCCCATCGAGTTTGGGTCATACAAAGAGTCCCTGTGATGTGATGTTTTACCTATGGATGTGGGACATGTTATCCTAGGTAGACCGTGGCTATTCGATAATGATGTCACGATCTTTGGTCGTTCCAATGCGTGTACCTTCACGCATAACGGTAAAAAGATCAAACTTAACCCTATGCCACCTGAGAGCCCATTAGGGAAGAAAAAGGATGAGAAGGCAAGTGAGCCTAAAGGAGTGGGGAAATCCAGGCCTAAGTCTCTACATATAATCAATGCAAGAGAGTTTGAAAGAGAGACTAAGGAGGATTCTATGGTGTATGCTCTTGTGGCTAGAGAAATTACACCTGAGGTTCCATTAGAGTTACCCCGTGAGGTGACTTCGGTTCTGAAGGAATACAGTGATGTATTTCCTGAAGACTTACCGAATGAGTTACCACCTATGAGGGACATACAGCATGCCATTGATCTTGTCCCAGGGTCTACTCTACCGAACCTTCCTCACTACAGGATGAACCCGGCAGAACATGCAGAATTAAAGAGGCAAGTTGATGAGCTTCTGCAAAAGGGTTTCATCCAAGAGAGTATGAGCCCGTGTGCCGTGCCTGCATTGTTGACGCCAAAGAAAGACGGCACGTGGCGCATGTGTGTGGACAGTCGTGCCATAAACAAAATTACTGTCAAGTATAGGTTTCCCATACCTAGGCTTGATGATATGCTTGATATGATGGCGAGGTCCACCATATTCTCTAAGATAGACCTCAAAAGTGGATATCACCAAATCCGTATACGCCCAGGGGATAAATGGAAAACTGCGTTTAAAACAAAAGATGGGTTGTATGAGCGGTTGGTCATGCCCTTTGGCTTGACTAATGCACCCAGTACGTTCATGCGGGTGATGACACAAGCCTTGAGGCCGTTCATAGAAAAATTCCTAGTGGTGTACTTTGACGACATTCTTATGTACAGTACCACTAAGGAATCACACCTTGAACATTTAAAGAAGGTTTGTAGCGTCCTTAGGAAGGAAAAGTTGTACGCTAATCTTAAGAAATGCGCATTCATGTCTAGCCAAGTTGTGTTCTTAGGATTCATAGTGTCGTCTGAAGGGATGCGTGCAGACCCTGAAAAGGTCAGGGCCATAATTGAGTGGCCAGAACCGAGGAACATTCATGAGGTGCGAAGCTTTCACGGCCTAGCAACTTTTTATCGTCGGTTCATTAGAGGTTTTAGCACGATCATGGCTCCCATTACAGAATGCATGAAAAAGGGAGAATTCGTGTGGTCTAAAGCCGCAGTCAAGGCTTTTAAGGAGATTAAGGGCAAAATGGTAGAAGCTCCTGTCATGCGTCTACCTGACTTTTCTAAAGTCTTTGAGGTAGCGTGTGATGCGTCTGGTGTTGGTATAGGTGGAGTGTTGAGCCAGGAGGGCCACCCTGTAGCCTATTTTAGTGAGAAATTGAATGAGGCAAAACAAAAATACTCCACTTATGACAAAGAGTTCTATGCGGTAGTGCAATCCCTGAGACATTGGCGACACTATCTCCTACCGCAGGAATTCGTCTTGTTTTCTGACCACGAGGCTTTGAGATATTTGCATTCTCAGAAGAAACTCAACTCAAGGCATGCCAAGTGGGTAGCGTTCCTTCAGGAACATTCGTTTGTGTTGAACCACAAAGCCGGGGTTGAAAACAAACCAGCGGATGCCCTTAATAGAAGAGTGGCGTTGCTCAACTCCTTGAGTGTAGAGGTAGTCGGGTTTGAGCAACTGAAAGATGAATACCCCACATGTCCTGATTTTGGGGGTACTTACGCGTCGCTCTCTAGTGACCAGCGTATTATGGGCGAATATGTTCTTAAAGATGGCTTCCTTTTCAAGGGAGACAGACTTTGCATTCCCCGTATGTCCCTTCGTGAATTCCTCATCTGGGAGCTTCATTCAGGAGGGATAGCTGGCCATTTTGGTCGTGATAAGACCATTGCCCTTGTGGAAGATCGTTTCTATTGGCCAAGTCTCAAGCGAGACGTAGCCAAAGTTTTAGGGCAGTGTCGTACTTGTCAACTGGCAAAGCAGAGAAAACAAAATACCGGGCTGTATACGCCATTGCCAGTGCCACATGCTCCGTGGCAGGACATTAGTATGGACTTCGTGCTTGGGCTTCCCAAGACTATCAAAAAGCACGATTCCATTTTTGTCGTGGTGGACCGTTTCTCTAAAATGGCGCATTTCCTCCCATGTTCGAAAACGTCAGATGCGTCTCATGTTGCTCGTATCTTTTTTGATGGTGTGGTGCGTCTCCATGGGTTACCTAAAACCATAGTGTCTGATCGTGATGTTCGATTTACTAGCTATTTTTGGAAGACACTGTGGCACATTATAGGAACTCGTTTACAATTCTCTACTGCTTACCACCCACAAACAGACGGTCAAACTGAAGTGGTAAACCGTAGTCTTGGAAATCTTCTACGCTGTCTAGTGGGTGATCATGTTAAGACTTGGGACCTAATCTTACCAACTGCTGAATTTGCTTATAATAGGTCAGTAAATCGATCTACGGGAATGAGTCCATTTGAGGTTGTTAGTGGGTATAAACCTAGAATGCCAATAGATCTATTACCCATGTCTGTCACCCAAAGGTCTTCTGAATCAGCCGATGCATTTGCACGACATATCCATGAATTGCATACACATATTAGACAGCGGATAAGTAAGAGTAATGATAATTATAAAATTTCAGCTGATTCTCATCGTAGACTGCTAGATTTTCAAGAAGGTGACTATGTAATGGTAAGGGTAAGGCCAGAGCGGTTCTCACAAGGTACCGCTAAGAAATTACAAGCGCGTAGTGCTGAACCATTCAAGATAGTGCAGAAAATTGGGTCCAACGCATATCGGATTGACCTTCCATCTGAAATGGGCATTAACCCGACTTTTAATGTAGAAGATCTAGTCCGTTCCCCTGACCCTACCATTGATCCATCATTTCATTCATGGCCCTATTCTGATTTTGCTTCACAACCCCTTCCACCCCTCCCTCCACCTATTGTCCATAAAGAAGAAATTGAAGAGATCTTGGATGATGAGATAGTTTCCATGCGAGATGGAGGTTTCCAGAGGTATCTTGTCAAATGGAGAAACAAACCACCTTCTGAATCTACGTGTTGACTGAAACGGAAGTGCAGCGTGTTGATCTAGACTTACTAGAGCGCCACAAGAGTTTTAACTCGCCGGAGTCGAGTTTTTCTCACCCGAGGGGAGTTGATGAGGACACAAGATCATTTCAAGTGTACCAATGAAGAAAGCGCCATCCACAAGCACCGTCCTTGTGGATAGGCGACTATTGAGGAGCATTGAAGACCTTACACATGTAGTCCGAGACATTTGAAAAGACCCCACCTTGGGAAGACATGTGTAAGTTGCTTTGAGGAGATGATCAGACCGTTGGATCGTGATGATGATGTGATCGGACCGTTGGTTCATTGTGGCCCACTTTCATCACACCATCATTGGAGCGCATTGGACATCTTAGATTTGAGTTTATTTTACGCATTTTTTACTTATTTGAGTTTTGGGTTAGTGTGGGTACGTTTTTTTCATGCAAATGTCTTTTTTTTGAAATTTTGTTAGTAGGGGTATTTTGGTAATTATGCTAATTCCGAATTTTATAAGGGTGTTGCCCTAAACCTTTTTTATTAGTTGTTGATTTATGAAAAAGAGCAAACCTTTGGTTGCCTCCTTCCTCTTTCCCTCTCTCATGGTGCTTCTTCTTCTTCCTTGATCTCCTTCTTCTCTATTCTTCTTGTGCCCCTCCAACTTCTTCCAGGTATTTCATCTTCTATTACTATTCTTCTAAACTTCTGTTTTGTTTATTCCCCACGATCTAAACCTTGAGAATCGATCCAAACCCTAAACCCCCAAATTCTCAAATCCCTAATCCGAGAAACCTCCTGGTTCTTCGGACTAGTGATCCTCATTGATCGATTGGGTATGACCATGCAAGATCGGGAGGTTCCATCCCTCGCCGGGTCCAACCTAAGCAATAATTGAATTCCATACTCCACGGTTGTGATGATGGCCCGTCCCATTGCATGTTTCCTTTATGATTTTCTTAGTTTATGATGATTGATGCTAGATTTCATTATTATTATTGCTTTTATTTCCGCTGAATAATTGTGTTCATGAGCATGCATCATATTTAGGGCTGTCCTGCATCATCATGCTTATTAAGATCTTCTAAAATTGTGATTAAGTGGAAGAAAGCGCTGTTTCTACAATGCCAATCCAACATAGAAGGTATGTGACTGTCAAAATCAGGATTAGATTGGGTCTAGCTCCATGGATCCATGGTAGACAGACTCTGCTTCAACACTGAAATCATGGGATCAAGTGCCCATGTGGTGTGTGTGAGTGTGTGTGGTGTGGGTGCATAGGTTAAAAATAAAATAAAATCAGAGATTGGCTAAGGCCACTCACGCATGGAACCCTGTCCATTCACATGCATGCACACATGCCAATGCGGAAAAGACATGAGAGATCATGGCGCTGAATTGGATATTCTGCCTAAAAAGCAAGTTGTTCATTTCACTCAAATGGGTGAAATGAATTCCATTTTTAGAGGTTTCGTTTGAATAGGAAGTCAAAATCTAATATTTACCAGACAATGGTTACTTAATTTCTTATGCAAGAGAATTCAAACTATGAAAAAGGGCAATGACTGCTCTATAGATCCTCCCATTTTTTTTATAACCCAAACTTTTCAAGTAGTCATATCAATGGAAAAACCTTTTCCATTTCCATTGATTTCCATGGAATTGGTGATATCCAAACATGCCCTTCGGGGTCAGGCTCCATGGCTCAGTGGTAGACAAAATCTGTTTCAACACTAAGATCATGGGCTTGAGTGCCCATGTGGTTGGTGTGTGTGTGTGTGTGTGTGTGTGTGTGTGTGAGAGAGAGAGAGAGAGAGAGAGAGAGAGAGAGAGAGAGAGAGTGGTGTGGGTGTGGGAGTGGGAGTGGGAGTGGGTGTAAAAAAAAAAAAGAAATCAGGATTAGACTTAATACTGATTGTTCAGGACCCCAACTCAAATGAAACCTAAAGTGCTTATCTAACAAGCATTTCCAGCTTTCAATAGTATGCCCATAAGAGCACCCGAACCGCACTTTAGGTCCCGCCCATCGAACATTTCAGCAAACCCCATGAAAATGTGAAGCGTAGAAATTGTGGATTACAAATAGGAGTGTAAATCGTGTTTTATAAGGACGATTAGGAAAAGTGTGTGTCTGCACTGTGTGCATGGAGTATTGGTGCAACCATTTCTTCCATCATCTAATAATGTTGGTTAAGAATCTTAATATGTGCTTCCAGATGGGCTTCGCGCCTTGAAATGCTTGCAAGATTCACACCTTCAATCTTTCAATGTTAGAGGATGGGCATACAAAGAACTCTCAATGTACACTGATGAGATTTCAAGTTGAATCACTAGGAAACTCGCTTGTAAATTTGACTCGTTTAACTCAATACTGATTAGTTGAGACTCGAATTGAGTCATTGATTTCACCTCCTTAAGGTAAAGTAAACATCATCACCTCCCATCCATTCCCTGACTCTTTGCTTAGGAAAAGCATCATACTCTGCAAAGTATCAAATAACTCAATCAAAAGTATGCATAGAAAGTTTAGCGTCTTGACGCGCCGATACGTAAAATGCGAAAATTCAGATTGTCATATGATATGCTTCAGTGAGAATGGATGATTCCAAAAGCTATACATGAAACATGTTCAACCCTTCTATCAATGGCCAAAAAATAGATGGCTAGGATTAAAATAGAAGTGCCCCAAAAAAGTTGAACATTGTTATAGTATTCACCCTTGGATGCATTAGGGCTCCATAATTTCCTTAAACAAAATAATAAAATTGCCAATGAATTTTCAATGGGCAAAGTGATGCCTACCGCTCATTTTCAATTGGGCCCACCGCATTTACCATAGGCCACAATCAAGGGCCTGTTGAAAAATCGAGGTAGCATACGGTGAATGAAAATTCGAAACATGGAGGTTTGAGATAGGAGAAACAAATTCATGGGCTTAAACCATGACTTGAACAGTCAATACTTAAGACAGATTTGTTACCCTTTTTCTTCGGAAATTCCAAGTGTAAAAATGATGGGGAAAAAAATGCCAAATTGTCTTCATCATATAATAAATTCACAAAAATGAATTTCAACACTAAGATTTGCACCTCTACATGGTCAACCAGTATTTTCAAGTTGATGTACATCGATAATATCGATATGCTAGAAAACTCTCTCATGTGGAAGGGCTGCAGATAAGTAAGAAATGTGCCCATTTAGGATATTCATACACTCTTCCACTAGCAATTATCATTCTAATAAAACATGTTAGTTATTCCTGTCATTTTTCCATGTCATAGCAAAAATACCCATAGTTAGCACTAAGGCGTCATCGTCATCATCGTCTAAGCCTTATCCCAATTTACTAGGGCGGCTACATGAATTATGTTCTTTCATTCCACTCTCTCAAGGGCCAAACGTTCAATTATGCCATTGCCAAACTCATGTCACAACTTTCATCATGAATCTGAGCTTTAGCAAATAAGGCGTATGCTTTTTTTTTTTTTAAGTAACTATATATATAAGATGTTTATTTACTTTTCTAAAAGTAACATTTTATTTATGAAATTAATTTTAATCCTAATATGATGGTACCGTAGTACCACCTGATCATAATCCATTCCTCTTTGTCACTAATGAGCAATTACCTCTGGGTCTTTAGACTCGAAGTGCAGTGGGGTGGCCACATGGAAGACGATGTCACAGCTGTTGATGGCGTCATCGAAGCTGCCTTCCTCCGTCAGATCTGCCTTGAAAAGTTTTAGATCACCCAAGACTTGTAGATCTAAGAGGTGGGACACCTTTTGGTTATTTGCTGCACCAAAGAATAAAATGCGTTTGGTTATTTTTAATTGGGAAATGTCAATAGAGAGCAGGCGGGAATCCTTATACGCATTCAAAATGGGGTTCACCAAAAAGTTCATGTTGACATGCACGTTGGGATTCCTGCCCGCTATAGTGGGGGATCCATGTGAAGATGGCCTATCCCAACATCCATGTTAGTGTACTCATCAGGTGGGATACATGCTACCTCAAATGCACACCATTGGTGATTTCTTTTCTTATCATCCACTTTACTTGAATGGGGATGTGATGCCCCAGTCTCTTGCATGTGTGCAGTCATTCACCTCTTTAGTATGCATGGCACAGTACCATCGGACCATCCATGTAATTTCCCAACTGTAAATGGCAAATGCTTCAACATACAGGTTGAACCATCCTAAACTTGTGATCATCCTTGAAAGCGAAGATGAGAAACAAATTGGTTAACGGTCCATATTCAGTACATAGAGGTGAAGAAAACTGATGGCTATGAATGTCGGATAGGTTAATCTCTGAACATCCATGATGGGGCCCACTAGATAGATAACCCCGACCGATACTTCACCTTTCCATGTGTACCCGGGGAGAGATGCCTCTACCACATTCCGGTTCTCATGGTTGGGAAATGGGAACATCCAGTAGTGGAGCCTGATACACATTGTAATATCAAAGAGCATCCATTCACTGTGGAATGAAATGAGAACCAGAAAGGCAAATCAACCTGATATTACAACAGCCACTATTTTGATAAAAGGCTCCTCTTCTCTCTCATCATTTCTCACTCTCTCTTTTGTTGTCTAGTCAAGAGCAAAGACCAAAACAGCCACTGTATGTATATATATTAAAACAAGAGGGGTGATAATATCATTCTCCCAAATTGATATCTGCTTGTTTCCACCATGAGCCAAAGTAGATGGGATTGCAAATTTGGGGTTGAAATTCAGAAAAACGATAGCCTGCCCAATCGAATAACAGTTCCAAACACTACTGAAATGGATAGAAGGGATCATGATTTTCCACCAATCAGGGTAGTGAAATACAAGCCACCCCACTAACAAATTCAACTGTCTTCCAAACATGCCCTTAGGATGCCTAGCCTTGTCATTGATAACACGAGAAGAAATTGAACAATTCTCCTATGGTTTTCTGTGTATATTATTTTTATCCCAATAGGATTTATACAAGCATAATGGAAATAGATGGAAGGTAAATCAGAAGATATACATGTAAACTAAATCAATTGCCACAACTAAATTAATTATTTCAATTATCACAACTATCAATCATAACTATTTGGGGTCAGCTTTGCGATTCCTCTTTTATAGTAGTTGAAGTGAATGGAATTGGAGTATGACTTTCCACACCACTATCATGTGGAAAGTCAATCAAATGTCAATCCAAGGATACAAGTGAGTGTGTCCTTGACTCCGCTGATTGGGTCGGCTCGATATTATATTTTTTAGCTAGCAGCTGAAGTGACTTGAATTTGAGTATGAGTTTACGAATTAAATCACCCTTACTGAGTTATTCAACTCAGTAAGGGTGTCATATTGAGGGTGTCATCCAAACACGCCCTTCGGTTGCGTAGCCTCATTCTAGCCATTTGGGGCCGGCTTTTTCAATCCTATTTCACCAATTATAAGATCATGTACTACTACAAATGTCTAAGCTCTGCTGGGTGTGTGGCCCATACTTCGAAAACTCCAAATTCAACTCAACTTGATGTCTAGCTGAGTTGGGTCAACTCGAAGACTTTATTCGACCCGATTCGATATTTTAATAATTAGATTTGAAGTGATACAATTTGTTGAGAAATTTTGAAAATTGAATATTCAATCAAATGTTATATTGATGGTGTGATCCAAACACGCCCTCCAGTTGCGTAGCTTCCTTTCTACCTATTTGGGGTCAGCTTTATTAATCTTATTTCACCAGTTATAAGATCATGTACTTACTATGTCTAAGTTCTGCTGGGTGTGTGATCCATAGTTCAAAAACTTGAAATTCAACTCGACTTGATGAGTAGTCAAGTTGAGTCAACTCAAAGACTCTCAACTCGATTCGATATCTTACTAATTAGATTTGAAATTATATAGTTTGTTGAGAAAAAAAATTGAATTGAATATTCAACCAAATATTATATTGAGGGTGATCCAAACACACCCTCCAGTTGCGTAGCCTCCTTTCTACCTATTTGGGGTTGGCTTTATCAATCTTATTTCACCAATTATAAGATCATGTACTACTACAAATGTCTAAGCTCTGCTGGGTGTGTGATTCATAGTTCAAAAGCTCAAAATTTAACTCGACTCAATGTCTAGCCGAGTCAGGTCGACTCTCGACTCTATTTGATATTTTACTAATTAGATTTAAACTTATACAATTCGTTGAGAAAATTTTAAAATTGTTGGAAATGGTAAAGTAAATAAAATAACCAAAATAAAATGTAGTCAGGTCAACTCGAAGACTCTCGACTCGACTCATCTAGTCAGACACATTGCACTTCAGTTGCATTGAGTCAACCAAGTTTCCAACTAGATGAGTCTTGCTGTGTTTTCACAGAGTCAAAATCATTTCCAAGTTTCCGAAAGGCTCGGTGCGAAATCTCACCGAGTCAATTTGACTCGTCCGAGTTGACCCACCGAGTTGCATCGAGTCAACCGAGTTTCCGCGAGTCTTACTGATCCTGACCCAGCCAAGCTCATCAGCAAGTTTCCAAAAGACTCAGCTCGAGTTGACTCGGCCGAGTTTCGAGTCGACTCACCGAGTTTTAGAACAATGATGAGATGAGGAAGAAAGAATGTGAAGATGGAGGAACCTGGATCTCTGACGGTGGCGTTGACGGCGTATCCTTTCTCTAACAAGCTTTTAACGAGCATGGACCCCACATATCCGGCCCCTCCAGTCACACATGCCCTCTTCCTTTCCATCCTAGCCGTTGCCATTTCTGTCCTTCCTCCAACGAAGATCTTAGCCGTTAATATACATACACACGCTCGTGATCAGACCTCAGCTTCCTCTCCTTTCTTCGGCTTAAGTAGACGGGCATCTTTCTTTCATAGATAAAATCCTATACTAGTTCACCACCATTTAAAAAATGATGGTGAATCTTCCACCGTAGAGAAATCTCGTTCTCGAAAATTTCTCGGGAGATTTTCAAGAAATAAAAATATTTATCGGAACTTATTAAATAAAGGGGATTTTACAAACAACTACCTAATTAATAACAATTTATATCTTGATAAAAAGTTTTCAAAAAGCTACTTCATTAATTCAATTACTGGCATTCCACGGCCGTCTATTAACTTTTCTGACAGCGGGTTGGTACTGCAGTGTGAGCAAATAGTTCAAATGGGTCCTGATGCTTATGTGAAAGCTAGCCCAACCATGGGTCACCCCATTTTAGGCCTAGGTCCAAAAAATTGGTTCCATCCATGATTCAAGTGGACTATGTGATTGGAAACAATATACAAGGCAATGCTAGCCCTTCAAACTGTTTTTCATGGTGTGGCGCACATGAATCATAAATGGACTTGACTTTTAGGCCCCAAAGCCTAAATCATAGCAAAGTCTAAATTATGGTGTGTGATCTAATGGTTGGGAGTGGATTTTATATAATAATCATGGTGGGACCTGTAAAAATAAAGAGTGGACATCCCTCTCTATTACTGTTTTCTTTGACGTAGTGGATCTTAATTATAAGTCACATTACAAATGGAATGGTTGGAGTGGAGTTCACATGAACATTAGTGGGCTCGGCCAAAAATCAAGTGGTCGTATCCATCTCCCAACTGTGTAGATAACCAGAGACGTTACAGCTGACATATTTAAAAAGGGAGGGTCTCGTGTCCATCGGTTGGAACACATGTTTTTGTCCTCATGATGGATAAGAAAGTCCATAAGACAAACAAACATTCAATAGATTAGGCCCACCAGGGGAACACTTTGTTCAACTCAGCCTTATTATGCTTACATTTGGCTTGTCACGGACGACCATATATAAGAATCATTAAATGCCAAAATCTCATCTAAAGCAACTCTATGCAAAGATAAAAGCCCAGTAACATAAAAACTCTAGTGAAGCTTCATATGCAAGAGTGTAACGATGTTAAGACTCTAGTAAAGTTTCTTATGTATGTTGCTCGACCGGAATAACAAAATGCTCATGTGATCACTCTTGTACATATGACTAAACACACTAGGCTATACTTACGATCAAGGAGAGTTACATGAGATCATACATGGCTACTACCTTTTCAAGTTTATAAAAGAGCACACGAAAGAAGCTCAGGGTCTCACGCTAATACATTCACTATAGACTTTTAACTCTCCGCTACTTATTTCTTTTGTACCGCATAGACATCTTTTAGTTTCTTAGTTTAATTTCCTCTACTTCTATCCAATGCCATATTGCAGCAAGTCTGAAGCCTTTAGTTTTTTAACTTAGTTTTGTTATCATTCAACGCACTAGTACAATATACCGTTAGGTTAGTATAAATATCTATGACCTCGTTGTTGGATTTCTAAATTATTAAGTTCTTGCTTGGTACATCTTTAGTCATGTCCTATTGACCTTACGCTATGATTGTTTTACAACTCTCTTACTATTGTCCAAGTTAAGAGAACTGTCAAAACTACAGTCATTTTGGTAACACAGGCCGTCGTAGGTAATTTTCTTTACTTAATTTATTTTCTTTCTGCCAATTGCACTGCATTAATACTTTGATTAATAAAAATCAGCAATTAAGACTTTATTTTTTACATTGTTTATCTTTTATTACTTTTATTAAGAAACACGATCTAAGCTATCAGTATTGAAAGAAAAGTTTATCTTTAAGCGAAAAAGATTCATTTAGAAGAACTAGTTCTCTCTTTCGTAAATAGCTTAATCGCTTTTAATAATCGGTGGCTGAATAGTCAGGCCAATATTCACAGATCTGATCCTAATTGACTAATTTGTTGCCTGGGGTCATAAGCAATTAGTTTGATTCGAGTTGAACAGGCCTTTGACAAGTCTAACATGAATCTAATTGTACACACTTAACTGAAATGAGGTTGTCTGTTATATGTGTGGCCACTCATTTGAATTAAACAGCTAGCAGCACACTCATCAAGCATACCACACTTGTGTTTTTCTATATATCAATGGTCACAAACTGTTTTCTATGGTGTGGCTTACTTAATAAGTGAATAGGGATAATTTTAATTTACATCAAATGATCCTCATGATGGGGCTAACCTATTAATTAGAGGATTGGATGTCACAGGTTGGAAGTTATCCACTAGGTGGACCTTAAATTGTGACCTTTAAAAAAAGACGCTGCTCTTACTTTGATGAGGCCCACCATGGTGTTAATTTAAGATCCACTCCCACCATTAAATATCTAATCCCATATTAGGACCTATATATGATTCAGGTGGGCGACACCAAAGAAAGAAGTTGAGAGAGATATAAACCCTTGATTTTTACAGGGACCATTGTAATATTCATACAAAACCCACTCCAACCATTATATGGCGCACCATAACTTAAGCCTAAGGCCTAAAAGTCAAGCCCGTTTATGATTTATGTGGGCCACGTCAAGAGAAATGGTTTGGAGAGTGAGCGATGCCTTGTACATTGTTAATTTCCAATCACATCATCCACCCACATCATTGATGGGGCTGATTTTTGAGACCTAAGCCTAAAATGAGATAGAACACGTGTTAGAGGACTTAGGTTAGTACACGCCGAACTGTCAGTACACCCACCCCTATTGTTAGTCACACGGCAATGTTAGCCAGTCTCACTTGGAATTGATACCAAGACCTTATTATTGAAATTAACAAGATTATCTTAATTAAGACTACCACTTGAGCTATGGATCAGAGTGTCACCTTGGGCCCACCTTGAAGATGTTTTGTATATCCATGCTGTCCATTTTAGGATGGGTCCCCAAAATTATGCATATCCAAATCTCAGGTGGACCACACGACAGGAGATAGTGGTAATCGTGTGCCTCGCCATTAAAAAGTCCCAAGGGTACATCGTAAAGGTTTTCGTAATGTTTATTTGCCATCCAACCTATTGATAATGTCAA
Organism: Liriodendron chinense; assembly: GCA_003013855.2. NCBI lineage: Eukaryota > Viridiplantae > Streptophyta > Magnoliopsida > Magnoliales > Magnoliaceae > Liriodendron > Liriodendron chinense. The sequence goes on along the minus strand of PVNU02000920.1, from coordinate 80,224 downwards.
GAAGACCTGGATGAAGGGATAATAGAAAGATCATGCTGATCCAAAACAAAATTATGGCCCCATAAAAAGCTTTTAATGGTCATTCATCATTGTTTCTAGTGGTATGGTTTGCTTGAGATTTGGATTTTCTAAAGGTTTTGGATCATGTCATAAAATGAGATGAAAAAACAGTTGAACAGCATGGACATACAAAAAAATACATCAAGGTAGGCCCCACACAGTTAGGGTAAGTAACAGCTAACTTAGGGTAAGTAACAGCTAATCCGCTCCCTATTTCCTATGGTATGGTCCACCTAAATTTAAGTCTACTTCATTTTTGGGACCATGATTCGGAAAAACCCATGGACAGCATGGACATAGAATACACATGTCAAAGTGGGTCCCACTGTAAGAGCTGTCTTGGGTGAGGCCAGAGCGACACCTAATCCGCTTCCTGATAGTAAGCTCTCTCCTGCTGAGTTTGGTCCCAGTCCTAGCGTGTTGGCCTCATAATTATGTATGATTTTATAAAACGTCCTTCCATCTTTTCAGCCCACGTGAAAGGAAAAATGATGCAGGCACAAAGCTCAGTTGGACGACAACACAGGAAAAAGTAGGATTCAAGACTCACCAATGGAAACTTGTTTGGTTCCACAGAAGAAGTTTTAGATCGCCTTGATATTTGTGCTTTTCCTTCACCTAGGTATGCACATAAACATCATGATGGGCCCAGGAAGGTTTCAATGATGAGAGTCATTATCCCCACCGCTTGTTATAGTGTGGTTAGCTTGAGCTTTGGAAGCTTTGGATCTGCCTTGTTTTTGGGCTCATACCCTAGAATGAATGAAAGGCATGCATATAATACATGCATCATGGTGGAGCCCATGGAACTTTTCCAAGTACCGACCAGCACCAAAGAGTCTGGAACGAGAACCATCCGTTAAGGTGTTCCCCACTCAGACCCGGCCGGTACCGGTAGTGACCCCTCCACTAATGAGATCTTGGTACTATGGGCCCCACCATGGTGTATGTGTTTGATCCCAGCTTATTTTAGGGCATGACCCAAAATCTGGTCCATCAAAATATCAACTGGACCACATCACAGTTTCTAGAAAACAGTGGTGATTGAATACCCCTCAATAAAAACATTTTTGGAGTCATAAAAGTTTAGGACTAAGCTGGTATTTGTGTTTTTCCCTCCATCCATGTCTGTGTGATCTTATCAGCCAGTTGAATGTCAAATAAACATTACAGTGCACCCTAGGAAGTTTATAACGGTAGGCATTCAATCACTACTGTTTCATCTATTGTGGTTCACCTGATCATATTTGGATCTTTTATCTTGGTTTATGCCTGGTTGGGTCCGCTTCGTGAGCAAAGGATCGGTGGCTTGAATGGGCCCTACCATGATGCAATTCTCGTCCTCCAAACTATTTCTTTTGGTGTGACCCACTTGAATCACAAATGGACGTGAATTTTAGGCCCAAAGCCTAAATTATGGTATGTCATCTAATGGTTGGAGTGGATTTTATATAAAATCATAGTGGGCCCTGTAAAATTCAAGAGTGGACGTCCCTCTCTGAACTGTTTTCTTTACTGTGCTTAACCTCCTGATATTTTGCCCCTATTTTCAATGTGGATTTTGTTATTTATCAATGGCTACAAACATATGGTGTGGCTTATTTAACGAGTGAAGATGGCTAATTTTTGCATCTGATGATCCTCATGGTGGGGCCAACCTACTAAGATGGCTAATTTTTGCATCTGATGATCCTCATGGATGTCAGAAGTACTTAATATAGTTTGGAAGTTATCCTCTATGTGAACCTGAAACAGTGTTCAATTAGTGGGACTCAAGACTTTTAAGAAAGGACACCACTCTTACTTTGACGGGCCCACCATGATGTTAATTTAAGATCCACTCCCTCCTTTAAATATTTAATCCCATGTTAGTCCCAGAAACAAAAAAGCAGAATGACCTATGATTCAGGTGGGCCATTTCAAAGAAAACAGTTGGGAGAGATGTCAACCCTTGATTTTTATAAGGACCATTGTGATGATCATATGAAATCCACTCCAACCATTATACGAAGCACCATAATTTAGACCTAGGACACGAATGTCAAGCCCATCTGTGATTCACGTGGGCTACAACAAGAGAAATAGTTTGGAGGGCGACCGTTGCTTGTACACTATTTCCAATCACGTCATCCACCCGCATCACTGATGGGGCTGATTTTTTAGACCTGGGCCTAAAATGGGATGACACATCTAGTGGTTGAAGTGGATTTCACATAAGCATTATCGTGCGGCCCATTCTAGCTGCAGACTATTTGCATGGATAGCTAGCCCAACAGCTGTTAATAAACACAAGACGAGGGGAGGTAGTCAAACGATATTTACTTGAATTAACTTTCTCCATTTTTTTTTTTTTTTTGAGAATTTTTTAAGATATTACTTAATTAATATGAAATTAGGTGGTGTTCATAGGAGAAAAAGGATAGCGTATCTACAGAGCACCAAAGGTAATCAAATCTGTCTTTGTATGTATTAGGTGTAGGATTCATATCTTTTTGGTTTAACACTATTCAGAAAGAGATTTCCATGAACATACAGTATTTTTCAAGACGATTTTCAAAAAGCTACCGAATTTATGGATATAATCATCATTTCACTGCCTTCCACGATGGTAGTTGGGAGAGCAAATGGGTGGGTGGCTCAGGTGGGCCCTACTTTGATGTTCATGTAAAATCCCGCCACCATTAGGTCCATCATCCCATGTTAGGTCAAGAGGCCAAAAATCAGATCTACCTCTAATTCGAGTGAACCACATGATGGCAACACTTGCCCAAAGTCCCTGCTCTGGTGCAGTTGCTACGGATACACAAGACTTCGATTTTTAGCGGGGCCTACGTAAGATCCACTTCAACTATTGGATGCATGATTCTAGCTTAGGCTCATGTCCAAACTATCATGTTGACTTGTGATTTTAGGTAGGTCACACCTAAGAAAATAGTTGGGAGAGAGATGCCTACTCTTGATTTTACAGCGTTTACTAGAATGGTTATATGAAATCCACTTCAACCACTTAGATATTGTACAAATATTTAGGCTTGGGGCCTAAAATTCAGGCCTATTTATGATTCAAGTGGGCCATACCTAGGAACTGTACACTACTTCCAATCATGTGGTCCACCTTTTATTTTTTATTTTTTGAGTTAGTACACACACCTCATCTGTTAATACACCCATCCCCCACTTTTAGTCGTAACACAATGTTAGCCACCCTCACGTTGGGAATCGATACCAAGACCTCAGTGTTGAAATGAGGATATCTTCACTTGGTCTACCACTTGAATTATGAATTGGGTGTAATCATGTGGTCAACTTGAATCACAGATAGGAGTGATTTTTGGGCCACTGGCCTAATATGAAGTGACGCACTTGGTGATTAGAATGAATTTTTACATAAACATCACAGTGGGGCCCACCCTAAAAGTCTGTTCCAACACACCCAACCACCATTAAAAAGAAATGTAATGGAAGGTAGGAGGAGGATGATGATAATGCCAGTTAATGAGAAAGTAGTTTGAAAATCAGTTTTGAAAAGGTACTGGAATGTAAATTTGATATTAATTAGGTGGTTCTTTGTAAAACTTTGAAAACTTTCGAAGTTAATATCGTGATATTGTAAAATCTTACGAGATATTAAATATCTTGCTGTAATACCGTATAGTGTGTTTCTCGTGATATTTTCAAAAGCTCGGAGATAATTGTCACCCTAGTCCCTCCTAGGTATTGCATGGTACAGAGGGTTTTCAATTCTGACAAGTGGGGCCGCGTTAGAGAATCCAGACCGTTGATCTATTGATCCCACCATAAATGGACGACATTCCCAAAAAATAGCAATTAGCGTTCTAGATTATACTGGGATTTCAGCTCGGTCAACTGGAACCGTTGTTTTGGTTCCCTCCTTACTATCTAAATGTAGGCCATAAGTCCAAATTTTACAATTTTTATGATGTGGATATTTTTCTTGTGTGGTCCACCCAAGGTCTAACCGTTTAGATTTTATTCACCATACACCAAGTGGCTACTAATTCTATTAACGTGTATGGATGATACTACGATGCCAGAGTAACAAAGCTTATCTTCGATATTGATGGATTAGAACCGGATTGTGTGGTGAGTAAGCTCTGTGGGGCCCACTTTGATGTAGGTGTTTTATCCACTCCGTCCATACGTTTTTTCATATCATTTTAGGACATGATCCCTACACTAAAGCACATCCAGCATTCAAGTAGACCACAGCACAGGAAAAAAAGTGGAAATTGAATGCCTACCGTTGAAAAATTATTAGGGTCCACAAAAGCATTGGATCAAGCTGATTTTTATCTTTTCAATTCACCCATCTATTTTTAATCTTATAAACAGTTTGGATGAAAAAAACATCAATGTGGGCCCTAGGAATGCTTTCATGTTGGACGTCTATCCTCACTGTTTTCTATGGCGTGGTCCACTGAGATTTGGATATGCTTTGATTTTATTGTCATCCCCACAAAATGATCTTTAAAAACAGATGGACGGCGTAGATAATGACAAATACATCAAAGTGGGCCCCACAGAGTTTACTCACTCACCACGTTATAGCGTGGTGAGTTACTACAATATCGGCGTCCGATGGTATTCCAGCCCTATAAGTGGAGAAGTCGGTGGGATCATAAAGTTCAATAAAAGCTTTGATACTCTGGCAGACTACAATGACTGATACACAGGCATTTGTAAACTGATTACGTGGCATACCTAGGTTAACACTAACCGTCCTGATCTTTGATCCTAATGTTATTTTAAATTAAAGAAAAAATCATATTGATATGGTTTCTTAATTAGTGGATTTATGGACATTTAATGGACGGACAAAATGAAAATAATTAATGGTCAGGAATCAACAATAAATTTCGACTAATTATATTTTATAATATCATAATAAAACTAAAATTTTGAATATTACCTATCTACATTGTTTAAAAAAACAATTTTAAAGTTTGATTTTGATTAATTTATGTCATTATATGCACTTTCCGGGTGCCTGTGTATCAACCTGACTCTCCACCGGAGCAGCAAATTACTCCCCGAAATTAAAAGCTGGCTACGGTCCTACGGAGGTCGCTGGTCGGTAATGGGAAACGGATTGGGCGCGAAGTAGGTGTTACCCCGGGAACAGCTTAGTGGGTGTTACCCTACCGTATGGCCCACATGGATGATATTTTGTACATCCACGCCGTCCATCCTTTTCTATAGCCCATTTTAGAATTATGTTCAAAAAATTATGCATATCTAACGCTCAAGTGGACCATACCACTAGAAACAGTGTGATTGAGTGCTCCACCATTAAAAATTACAAATAGCCTATTGTAAGGTTTTGGTAATGTTTAGTTTCAATCCAAGCTCTTGATAATGTCAATAAGGTCTTGATGAAGGGAAAATATAAAGATCAGATTGATCCAAAACTTTTGTGGCCCACAAAACATTTTTAATAGTTATTCATCACTGATTCTAGTGTTATGGTCTACCTGAGATTTGGATCTTCGTAAGCTTTTGGATCACATCCTAAAATGATATGAAAAAACAGATAGACGGCATCGATATATAAACAATACATCAAAATGGGCCCCACACGGTTAGGGTAACACCCACTAAGCTGTTCCCAGGGTAACACCTAATTCACGCCCGAACGGATTGGGTGCGGCCCGGCACCACCCAAGACGGTGCCTTACCGTGGGGCCCACCTTGATGTTTATATTCCATATCCATGCCGTCCATCCGTTTTAAAAAAATCATTTAAGACATTATCAACGGGCTGTATGGCAATAAAAATTATCAAGGTGCTAGCCTGCCTAAGAAGTTTTTAATGGTGTTGCTCGTTATTTTAGTCCCTGTGTGCAGGGCTTGCTAGAATTGACTGAAGTACAACTGAGCAACTTTGACCATAAGTGTCAAGATACACAAATACATAACAATTGATTGTATATAATTGTGACCTATAAAGATTAGTAGCTTATTCAGCCATTCAAAGAACTGGTAATAGTGATCAAGTAATACTTAGAGGTAGGGTTTATCCTCCAAATATGGGCCAGACTTCTGTGTTCAGTATGAAAGCACTTTTCAAACACAGAAGTAACAGAAAAGTAATAATTATAGTTGATTGAGGAGAACAACTGTAGTTTACCTTTCTCAATAAGATAAGTCTAATGTATGAGGATAGACTCAAAGTACAATTACAATTACTTTGCTATTGAGCTATAGCTACGGTTTTACTGCTATGAAATTTAAACTCACATCTTACACTAAGGGGAATAAAGGATAAGATTAATAATTATAGTTGATTGAGGAGAACAACTGTAGTTTACCTTTCTCAATAAGATAAGTCTAATGTATGAGGATAGACTCAAAGTACAATTACAATTACTTTGCTATTGAGCTATAGCTACGGTTTTACTGCTATGAAATTTAAACTCACATCTTACACTAAGGGGAATAAAAGATAAGATTAATAATTATAGTTGATTGAGGAGAACAACTGTAGTTTACCTTTCTCAATAAGATAAGTCTAATGTATGAGGATAGACTCAAAGTACAATCACAATTACTTTGCTATTGAGCTATAGCTATGGTTTTACTGCTATGAAATTTAAACTCACATCTTACACTAAGGGGAATAAAGGATAAGATTATGCTAATGAGGATGAAACTACCAATTATACTAAGGAATGTAAAAAGCAAAATGCTAAATAGCATGATAATTTGAAAGATAAGTTTTTTGTTTGGTTTGATTTGGTTGGTGTTGAACCCCTTATTTTGTCTATCTTCTGGTTATTTATATAATGAATAGATCCTCCAGATGCTTCCCACGCTTTGTAGTAACATGCCTTGGGCACCATTTCTCTTGCCACTTATTCTCTTCTGATTGGTTGTCCACTCTACCCATGTTTGACAATTACAACAATCATTTAGGCACTTCTTGCCTTTCAGAGGCTTCCTCCTTTCCCCCGACTGATACCTGCCCTTAGAACCATCTACAAACCTAAGCTTGGTCGCAAACCGCTGTTGGCCACATTCTGTGTACAACTAAGTGAAATTATGCCGGGTGGTCTAACACGACATCAACGTATACGCATGTGGAAGCTTAGAGAGCAACTAAAATTATAGCTAAGTCTTAGAGTGGGGGTGATTAAGACCTTTTGAAATTCTTTTTCGCCTACTTAACAATTTTATCAAATTTAAACTAAGTAAGCAAGAACACTTCGGCTTCCAAGCCTAAGTGGGTCCAATCAATATACTAACATATGATTGAGACAATTAACATTCTAGTCTAAACATGCATAGATTAACATATGATCAAACTGATCAAGTACTTAATCTATGTAACCTAAGTAAACTATAGAAGATGGATCAAATAAGCTCAAGTCTACTCAAGGAGTGAAAGTACATCATGTGTATGTGGATGTGCCTATCAAGTGCCTAGCATACATTCCTAATTAAGCATTCATAATTAAATAATTAGACACAATGCATAATAAGAAATGTGCTTAAATACAATAAAAAACACAATAATGTATAGTGGTTCGACTTCGGGTTTAGTCCACTCCCGGTTCAAGTACTCAACTCCTTTAAGCATACCGGCATCCACTACGGAGTTTAAATTTGGTTCCTCCCAACCAAGGTGTTTTAAATCGGATTCACCAATCCAGAAAGTTTACAGGTTCCTTCCAACCTACACGTACACACCTGTATTGGTGGCTCTCCTTGGAGACTTATTTAGGCTCTACAACCAAGCCAAGGTCCTACAACCAAGCCAATGTCCTACAACCGAACCTTAATGATTTTAGGCTCTACAACCAAGCCAATGTTCTATAACCGAAACCTAGCGATTACTCCCGCCGGAGGCTCCCCAATTGGAGACTCAATTCGACCCTACAACTTAGTCTAGGTCTTACAACCGAACCTATCGAGTTTGAAAAAAAACTCTACACTTAATTTCTCACAAGAAGATAGTAGAATCAGACTCTTACAATTGACAACTTACTTGTCGGATTGAGCCCCTTTGTTGCACCGCTTTAGGTTACTTGATCTCTGCTCTCCCATGCTTCAATCGTTTACCTTGTACTCCCCCAATGTTGATGCCGTTGCGTTGCCAATGCTCCAGTTCCAACGATCAATCCCCTTGCATATGCTCTTCTTGAGATGACCAAGGTGGATGAGAGGTAGGTTTGAGATCTCTACACCTAATGGGAATGGGTTGCCTAGAAAGTCTCACTTACAAGGATCCCATCATAGAGTATTGAATAGTAATATCACTATCAAGAATAATCCAATTTATAAAAATCAAAAGAGGGATAAGTATATCTTCATCATGAGCTTCGAATGCTCAATTCTTGTGATGAATCCCAAGGAAAATCACTTGTTTGGGTTATGAATAGAGCTCCTAAAGGTAAGCAATGGTGGTAGCTTCTATCTCCTCAAAATTCATCTCTTAAAGCCCGAAGACTATCTCTCCCATATTTAAAGAAAATATGCAACAGTTATAAAACAGGCAGAAAATGGCCACTTCGATATATCGAATCCACACATTTCGATATATCAAATGTGCAGTCCGGTTGATCGAACAAACTGTTCAGAGAATTTGTGCATTTGCTGGTTGCTTGAATCGATATATCAAATAGACCTTTCGATATATCGAAGGTCTATCGAAATAGGCTTCTGATACATCGGAGGTCTATCGAAATAGGCTTCCGATACATCGGAGGTCTATCGAAAGCTGCTGTTTAGGCTGGATTAATTATAGCAACTTTCACCTCTTAAATTAGTCTATCTTATCATGTTTTCAATGTGTTTTAAGATTAATGAAGATAACTAAAGGTATTCCTAGTTGGTCCAAGTCATCTAAGAGGGTTTGAGGTGTTTTGGTTCAAGGGTTAGGGTCACCAAGGCATCTCATTTACCTGTTTTTCTTCCTTGATGCTTCTTGTCCACTTGAATCTTCGGTCTTCAACTTGCCAAGGCTCAATCGACATTACAACACATTGACTCACGTTATTGATAAATAAGGTGCACTAGTATGCCACAGAAAAGTGCACTAATACTAAGTCACTCGATCACTATTCTCGTTTGGCTGTAAACTACAATTGGACGTTTTGGATGCAAAATATACTCTGCCACTGTTCTAGGCTACAAACCTCACTCAACTACTTTTTTCCTAGATGCGAAATACACTCGATTGCTACTCTAGTGATGTGAAGAACAACATGTGTCATCCCTTCTGAGACAGGTCATAAACAGGATACAACATTACTTCCCATGTCGTTTCGTCGTTGGGTAAAAGGTGAAAGCAACATTGATTATGTTTCTTGATTTTTTTGCTCATCGGCACTTGTATCGAAAAATTCAGTGTTATGCCCCAAGCTGTGGTTCATCATGTGGAGAAAATATACAATGGTCCACTGAACTAGTGTGACTGTCAATGGGCCTAGCCCAGGCCATTGACAACCCTACCTGCAGAATGATCCACCTTTCCTTCGTCTAGGATGTTTGTGTGGTGGGACCCATTACGAATGGGTCATTTGACTCATTTCCCCTAATATATGCCTATTCAGGAAATTTTAATAAAAGCAACGGTAGATATTTTTTTTTATTGAATGTGGGCCATTCACTGTACCGTCTATTTGGAGGCCAATAACTGAGACTTGAGATCGGTCAAAAGGGAATTTAGGGCATGGATTATTCTTAATGGGGCCCACCAAACGAAATGGCTTTGATCACTTAAATTTGGGTCCCACCTATTGTGTTTCAGAAGACATTGCTTCTTTTTTGTTGAGCATCATATAATACCAATATCATTGGAGGGACTGGATCGAAAGGCAGGTGGAATGTGGACCGTTGGATGATAAAAAGGGTTTTAGATCATATAGTTCATCCGTGGTACTTGGCAGAGATGTACCTAATCCTTGCCGTGCAAAGTGGGGGGCTTAATGCAGACAATCCACAGCCCAAGAATCAAGCTCACCAAATGATCCTAACCGACAGATGGTTTTCACTTTTTTCAAGTGGGACACTAAGGCTGTGGATGCCCTTCCAGAATATATGAAGATATGTTACCCAGCGTTATACAACTTTGCTAACGAAGTTGCCTATGACTAGAGGTGGGCAACAATCCGGGCCGAGTCGAGTTAGCCCTAGTTTGGTTTGGCTTGTTTTTATGTCACCTCAATTTGTAGATCGGCTTGGTTTGGGTTTCGGGCTGACCCATGCGGCCTGAGTTTGGTTTGCTCTAGAAAAATTAATCTAGTTTGAGCCGGGATCAATTTGGTCGAAAATTTTGAATCGGCCAAGCCGAGTTCAAAAGTTAGAAAAAAAAAAAAAAAGTTACATCCTATAAAAGAGTGCAGCTTCAAAATAGACATGTAAGAGCATTTTCCAAACAAAAGTACATGAGCATATTTTACAAGTGCAAGGAAACATTGCCCATTCATGTATATGTATTATGTATTGTCCATGTCATCATATATATGTATTATCCAAGTGGTCCATCTGTTTTACATTTCATTTTAGGACATGATCCCAAAATGGAATCATATCCAAAGCTCAAGTGTATCACACCACAGGAAACAGCTTACAATCTACAAGCCGAATCAAGTTGAATTAAACTGAGCTGAATCAAAACGAGCTTAGAGCCGAGCTGAGCCGGTACTGCCCTAGTTTGAGCTTGGTTTGTTTTTTCAGATGAGCTTGACTCTGAGGCTTAGTTTGGTTTGAACTTCCATTTGAGCCAATCTAAGTTGATCTTTTTCAAACCAATATGAGCCGAACTTCCGAGCTGGCTTGGTTTGTGCTCAGCTCTACCTATGAGACCTTAAAAGATCATGGATGTCATTAAGAAAGAGGTAGTCTGATGTATCATTTCACCTTTTTTTTTTCCCTTCATTTTATAATGCTATAGTTGCATGAGGATACTTGGACCATCCAAACAATTGATCTGGACTGTCCATTAATCACACTGTTAGGATCATTACCATCCATGAGGTGGTCTTCTCTTTTATATATAGCCGTCCATTTTCCAAACCATATGGATGGAGAGGTTAAGAGGATCTGATATTAAATGCAATGATTGAGAAGCATAACCGATCCATGATGAGCCCCAACACAATAGATCTATCCAGTTCCTTATTGGACCCAATTTTATATAAATGGTCTTGGCCACCCATTTAGTAGTGATTGATTGGATGCCTGGAATCTTTGTAACATATCAATGTAAATTTTGCATTATAAGCCATGAAATGTATGATTGAGCTATAAGGACAGTCCAGGTCATTCATTTGGATTGGACCATAAAAGGGTGCAAATGAGTCGGATCGAGCAGAGTGGACCCAACCTATTTAAGAAACTAGGTCAAAATTTTGAACCCAGACCCAACCCAGTAAAATTCAAGTGGGGTATGGTGCAAGTCCAAGTAAAAATTAGCCTAAGTCTAGCATAGCAGGACCCATTTATTTATCACATGGTCAGTATAGAAATTTAAATTGCATTTTCACTCAAATAATGCTCAAACCATTCAATTAGTAGCGGCTATAAATTTTTTCTAGTAAAGAATGAAATGACCATTAGTCCAAAATCAATGGAATTTTTTTTGTGATTCAAGGTATTACATACTTGAGGTAGACAATGATCTTCCTCCTCGCACCTTTCCTTGCATTACTTAATAAGTTAGGTAGCACTTCCAGCTTCAAACCCACACCATGGGTCTAGTTTTGGGTCTGGACTCACTAATCGACAGGTTGACCTGACTCATTTGCACCACTAGCTAGCCACTAAAACGTACAGTTCTACAAGAGCGTGTGATTGTTTCTCGATTTTCAAACATCTCATTCCCTTGCAAATTTGACTTATACCTAACTAATAATCTTTTAAGTAAAGCATACTTAGTGGAAGCTAAGTGGTTTAATAATGGGTACACGCCAACCCTTGAGGAATACTTGATGAACGGTTGGATATCTGTGGGCGGCCCAGTGGCCATGGTTCATGCCTATTTTCTTCAAGGGTGCTCAATCAGTACTGAAGAGTTGATTGATCAGTTTACGGACGGCTCAGATCTGATTTATTGGTCATCGCTCGTTGTTCGTCTCAGCGATGACTTGGGAACTTCTGAGGTATGTTGCTTGTATTTACACAGTGATGCAGGACAGCCCTAAATATGATGCATGCTCATGAACACAATTATTCAGCGGAAATAAAAGCAATAATAATAATGAAATCTAGCATCAATCATCATAAACTAAGAAAATCATAAAGGAAACATGCAATGGGACGGGCCATCATCACAACCATGGAGTATGGGATTCAAGTAGCGTATAGGTTGGATCCGGCGAGGGATGGAACCTCCCGATCTTGCATGGTCATACCCAATCGATCAATGATGATCACTAGTCCGAAGAATCAGAAAGTTTCTCGGATTAGGGATTTGAGAATTTAGGGGTTTAGGGTTTAGATCGATTTTCAAGGTTTAGATCGTGGGGAATAAACAAAACATAAGTTTATAAGGATAATAATAGAAGATGAAATACCTGGAAGAAGTTGGAGGGGCACAAGAAGAATAGAGAAGAAGGAGATCAAGGAAGAAGAAGAAGCACCATGAGAGAGGGAAAGAGGAAGGAGGCAACCAAAGGTTTGCTCTTTTTCATAAATCAACAACTAATCAAAAAGATTTAGGGCAACACCCTTATAAAATTCGGAATTAGCATAATTATCAAAATACCCTTACTAACAAAATTTAAAAAAAAAGACATTTGCATGAAAAAAACGTACCCACACTAACTCGAAACTCAAATAAGTAAATGCATAAAATAAACTCAAATCTAAGATGTCCAATGCGCTCCAATGATGGTGTGATGAAAGTGGGCCACGACGAACCAACGGTCCGATCACATCATCATCACGATCCAACGGTCCGATCATATCTCCTCCAAGCAACTCACACATGTCTTCCCAAGGTGGGGTCTTTTCAAATGTCTCGGACTACATGTGTAAGATCTTCAATGCTCCTCAATCATTGCGTAACCACAAGGAAGATGCTTGTGGTGGGCGCTTTCTTCGCCGATAGACTTTGAAGGCTAGATGTCCGCATCATTCTCCTCGTCTGAGAAGAACTCGACTCCGACGAGTTAAAACTCTTGTGGCGCTCGAGTAAATTTGGGTTAACGCTCTGTAACTCCACTTCTATCAACCATGTAGATTCTGACGGTGGCTTGTTCTTCCATTTGACAAGGTATCTTTGGAAACCTCCGTCTCTCGTAAACACTATCTCCTCATCCAAGATTTCCTCAATTTCTTCTTTATGGATATTAGGTGGAGGAAGGGGTGAGAGGGGTTGTGAAATAAAATCAGAAAAGGGCCATAAAAGAGATGATGGATCAACGATGGGATGGTGGGAACGGACTAGATATTCCACATTAAAAGTTGGGTTAATGCCCATTTCAGATGGCAGGTCGATCCGATACGCGTTGGACCCAATTTTCTGCACAATCTTGAACGGTCCAGCACTACGCGCTTGTAATTTCTTAGCGGAACCTTGTGAGAACCGCTTAGGCCGTATCCTCACCATTACATGGTCTCCTTTATGAAATTCTTGCAATCTACGATGAGAATCAGCTGAGATTTTAGAATCATCATTGCTCTTATTTATCCGCTGTCTAATATGTGTATGCAAATCATGAATATGGCGTGCGAATGCATTGGCTGACTCTGAAGACCTTTGGATGACAGACATGGGTGACACTAAAGGACACTCTGAAAAATCCACGAACTTGGAATAAACAATCCTATGGAAATAAACAATCCTATGACCTAGAACTTGGAAAACTGAAACAAAAGGACACTTCCCACGGGTGACATACAATTTCTCATTATAAGTATTATAAACAAGGATGATTTTCAAGTATCCCAACACTTGAGAACAAACACTAGTAATACCAAGTCTTGAGTAGATCTTGGCATCAGCCATTATGTCCAAAATGTCATCAAGATACGGGATAAGGACCAAGGTCATCATATCCACCATGACGTGAATACGTCGCATGATAGCATGACACTTGACTGAAGCTTTGTGGACGGTCAGGATATGCCCACTTGTGTGCCACATGCCATTATTCTTGGAAGTGAAAAGACCAGGCATGACACACAAAACAAAACTCCAACTCAAACTTTCCTTATTGAATTCTTCCCCAAGAAGTTTATCAAATTGACACTGCATTTCTATATTTTTTATGGGGTTCCCCTGGTATGGAGGAAAGCTTGACAAGACCAACTTAGGGACAAGATCAATTGTGTGTTGAATGTCCCATATGGGTGAAAATTTATCCCATAAATCATCTGGTGGGATATCACAAGTCATGTGGGTGTCTATCATCATATCCTCACTAGTCTCTTCTTCAATTTCATTTGTGTTCACCATGGTAAGAGACATCGATTGGGAGACTGTATCAATTACATCACACATGACACTCGGAAGTGGTGTGGTCTCAAACTCTTCGACCTTTTCATCACTAACACACACTTCGTCATCCTCAACGATGATGAGCGATGCCTTAATTTCTTCCATTTCCTCACTACTGACGTTAGGCACGTACTCTTCCACTTCATAAACATCATGTTTGGATTCTTCCAACTGGTCATTCACTAAGGTATTATCTTGCTTCCAAGGAAATATAATTGGTGTTAAATACTCCATTTGTTCATAAGTCGAGATTTCCTTAATGATGGGTTGGACCACTTTACAAGGAGGGGACCATATTGGTTTTGTGTTTGGACGGGAAGGTGGATCAACTCTCTTCTGAGCCAAGGGCTTTTGACGATAAGAGATGAGAAGATATTTTTCTTTCAAACGCTCTTTCATCTCGTCCCATTGTGAGATCGGGGCTCTCCCAACTCTATCAATTCTTCGCTCCAAATCTGTCCAAAACGACTTGGCTTGGCCCTCCAATTTCCACTTTGCAAACCTAACTCGACGATAATTTGACATATCATACCAATCAAAAAAATAGTCCAAGTCTTTAAGCCAATCAATGAAGGTTTGTAGGTCCATGTGACCATTAAAGTTGGCAAAATCATTAAAGTTCGGCTTTCCGTTGGGTCTCGACGGCCACACGACAACACTTAATGGCCCTGAAGACCTCAAACGCCTATACTCCATTCACTACGGGAAGACTTTACGGACTGAATGACTCACAATATGAATGCGATGAATTTAGACCACATTGAACTGACACTAATTAATTCTAGATGATGCGACTCAAATCTGGAAATTTTTCCAAATTAGGAAACTTTCTAAAATTGGAAAGTTTCTAAAATTGGAAACTTTCTAAATCTGAAAATTTTCCAAATTAGGAAACTTTCTAAAATTGGAAAGTTTCTAAATCTGAAAATTCTCCAAATTAGGAAACTTTCTAAAATTGGAAACTTTCTAAATCTGGACATTTCCTAAAACAGACCTAAAAATCAAAACTCTAATTTGATAACTCGATCTAGACAAAACCATGCAAGCCTATTCTCTGATACCAAATTTGATGCAGGACAGCCCTAAATATGATGCATGCTCATGAACACAATTATTCAGCGGAAATAAAAGCAATAATAATAATGAAATCTAGCATCAATCATCATAAACTAAGAAAATCATAAAGGAAACATGCAATGGGACGGGCCATCATCACAACCATGGAGTATGGGATTCAAGTAGCGTATAGGTTGGATCCGGCGAGGGATGGAACCTCCCGATCTTGCATGGTCATACCCAATCGATCAATGATGATCACTAGTCCGAAGAATCAGAAAGTTTCTCGGATTAGGGATTTGAGAATTTAGGGGTTTAGGGTTTAGATCGATTTTCAAGGTTTAGATCGTGGGGAATAAACAAAACATAAGTTTATAAGGATAATAATAGAAGATGAAATACCTGGAAGAAGTTGGAGGGGCACAAGAAGAATAGAGAAGAAGGAGATCAAGGAAGAAGAAGAAGCACCATGAGAGAGGGAAAGAGGAAGGAGGCAACCAAAGGTTTGCTCTTTTTCATAAATCAACAACTAATCAAAAAGATTTAGGGCAACACCCTTATAAAATTCGGAATTAGCATAATTATCAAAATACCCTTACTAACAAAATTTAAAAAAAAAAGACATTTGCATGAAAAAAACGTACCCACACTAACTCGAAACTCAAATAAGTAAATGCATAAAATAAACTCAAATCTAAGATGTCCAATGCGCTCCAATGATGGTGTGATGAAAGTGGGCCACGACGAACCAACGGTCCGATCACATCATCATCACGATCCAACGGTCCGATCATATCTCCTCCAAGCAACTCACACATGTCTTCCCAAGGTGGGGTCTTTTCAAATGTCTCGGACTACATGTGTAAGATCTTCAATGCTCCTCAATCATTGCGTAACCACAAGGAAGATGCTTGTGGTGGGCGCTTTCTTCGCCGATAGACTTTGAAGGCTAGATGTCCGCATCACACAGCCTCTTGGATACACACATACATACGCACATACACTTATGGATTTGCAAGGATCTATCATCACCAATCAAATAATTGACATTCCCATTAATCAGACTGCTGAGATATGGGCCCACCTCTTGGAATATGGACGACAACCCAAAAACAACATTTATTAAATGATCATTAATTACCGTCCAATCAATGGACCATCTTTCTATGGTAGCCTGTAACTTTTGATAAATGCTGTGGCCCACCAAAGAGGTGGTCTGATAGACAAGGCTCATCAGTGATGTGTTTTGAAATTGAAGGCTGAGATGAAGACAGGAGACGTACCGAAGGCAATCCAGTGCTACATGAAAGAAACAAGTGGATCGCACGAGACTGCGTGAGAACACATCAAGCAAGGGCTTGATGAGAGATGCATGGAAGAGATTGAATGAGGAATGTTTGAGGAACCCTCTTCCCAAAACATTTATAGACATGGTCTTGAACATGGCACGTACGGCTCAATGCATCTACCAGCATGGAGATGGCATAGGAACTTCAAAGGGTGTGACCAGGGACCGGATCATCACATTATTCAATGAACCGATTTCAATTTGATTATCTTCAATCAATGTACATGTGGTTAACTTGTAAAAGATCTGAATTGGTTGGTTTGGAAAACTTATTTTTAGCACTTATCATTGAAATTTGATATTTTAAATCATTTTTTTTATTAAGTCAAACCATTTAGCCAATCTAACTTATTAAGTGCTTAAATAGTTTTAGCTGAAAATATGGGTCTTTTCTCTCAGCTCCCCTCTCTTCCCTTAATGCTGAAGGCCAAATGCTGAAAGTTGCCGTAGATTAAAATTTCATCTCGTTTTTAAATAAAATATCTTAAAATTATTTTAAAATTATAATTCAACGCTTTTAAGTTTTCAATATTTATTTTAATTTTTAGAGCTTATTTTTCAGTTTATCAAACGGCACCTAACTCTACGTGCAATCGATCGAGACCCACTTATCCGATGACCCTAATAAAGATCCCGACCCAACCTACCCTTTATTTATATATGGGGTTTATATTGTTTTGGCCTAACTTCGATTTCCCTTTCTCATATAGATTCCTGATTAGCAAACTACTCACTGTGATAAGTGTCCCATATTCTTGAGAACAGTGTAGGGGAAGTTATAAATAAAAGGGCTTGCCTTGTTCCGAATTGCATAGGACTCAAATCAAAATCCAATCTAAAAATTTGACTTCACTAAATAGGTATTTTGGGTATTTTTATGTATAGGGAAGATATATTCTATGTAAGAGTCTAATTAAGATTTATGCAATGAAAATTCTTTCTAGGTTTTGATTGTACCTATAAAAGTTTATTGCTTGAATTCTTTTTTCTGATAGAGACAACACTCAGTCAGACTGCATAAATCTATTGTGCTTTGTGTGATTGCTTTCTTTATTGCATTAATTTGTTTCTCAAACTACTTGGGAGTGACAATGGACACAATCCAACCTGCTTTTAATAAGCTAGGTTCGAGCCAAGTTGGGATGGGTTGCAGGTCAGGCTCAGATTTTCCCTGATCACCTGACTAACCCTCCCATATAGTGCATCGATGGGCTGGACCAAATGACCCAACCTGTCCTGGCTCATGACTTAAAATAAAATACTCATGATGTAGTTTTGATCCCTTCTATACCAAAATCGATCTATCAACCAATGCATACACACCTTTCACCATAAGGAAGCAATAATAAATTGCAATTGAGAGAACTTATTATCCTAGGTTAGGTTGGGCACGGATCGGGTGCACTCCACCTGATCACAATTAAGTGGGTTGGGTTGAGTTCAAGAAATTTTAAGTGAATTGGAATATCAGTACATAGGGAAAGGGTCCCAAGTCAGGTTAGGGGCAGATTTCTTAGCCCATTTACTAAATGGGTTTGGCGTGGGCTAACCTGAATCAGACCAAACCCGCCCCCATGCCGGGCCTAATTCTATTACAAGTTTTCTTTGAGTACTTAAAGTTTAGTTAAGTGCCCTAATTACTTTCAGCATGATTCCCTGGCTATGGAGTCATGTCATTTTCGTGCCTCTAGATTGTGTTCCACACATGTGACACGTGTATGATGATCCCAACCAAGCATACTATGGGCACAATAGTTGATTGACCAAACAAAATTTTTCTATGATGGGCCTGTTCACTATTCAATCAAACGGGAGGCCACATGTACTAACGAAGGCCCGTATTTAGGAGAGTGTAGGCGTGTCAGAGTTGTGCTTGACTCGAATTCAATTGAACGCTTTTCGACCCAGGTGCTAAATCTGCCAAAGGATTAGACATATGAATGTTGATCTAAGTCACCAATGTTGCAGGCGCTTTAGAAGGAGAAAGTTAGTCCTTTTAAATGAGAACCTTTTGCCTTGAACCAATGACTTTTCTTTCAACGGTGATCACATGTCTTGTGTTTTTCAATAATGCAATAATAGACGAAAAAGATTAAAATATAAAAATGTTGATTTTATTGATTTAATAATCAAGCTTAGTACAATCACGCGAAGAAACAACATAATAGGAGAAATAAACAAAAGTAAATACCTATGATCACATGTATGGACAAATAATCGAGGTGAGTGGCCAACAAATGAAACAGAGCTTAGTTGATTGAGAATCTGGCGATGGTAGGTCATGGATATTTATAAAACTCCTAGGTATATTGCACCGCGCTAACAATTCTAATTCATTAATTTACTCCCTGTCTTTTGAGTCAAGGTCAGCCTAAACGGGATCCAGTTATACTTTGGACCAATCCGGTCCACTTAAAATTCATCAGTCCATACCGGATCCAACCTGACCCATTTAATCATAAATGGTTTTAGGTTGACCAATCCAATGCATTGATACACACTAACATACATACATCATTTACATGTAATTAACTAGGCTACTTAATTCATGTTTCCTTTTTTTTTTTTTTAAGGGAATGTTATGTGGGCCCTACCGGATGAATGGCCCAGATGTGGCTACCATGTTGCTACGGCAAGCGTGTTGTGAGAATTGCTAGGGTCTAAACTTGTAAATGTGATTAAGGGATCAAAGGTTTGGTAAATTACCCACATGTTTGTACACATTCATCTTACTAATACAAGTTATTACAGCAGACTACACATTCGTTGGTTGGAAGTTAGATAATCAGGCATTACATCCACATTAGCTCTTTCTTCAGAGATATCATACCAATTTTCAAACTGTAGTTTGCAGGAGCATGGAAGTGGAGATAGCTCTCAATTCGACAACAATCCAACGGCCCTCAAATACTCCACCGATTCATCGTACATCTCTTCGATCCCATAGTTGTAGCTAAATCCAGCTTTAATCAGCTTCTCTGAGGATATGCTCAACTTAGGATTCGCCGGAAAATCGCCAAAACTGGAATAGATCACACCGTGAAAAGTCATTTCAAGCTATCAATCTGAACCGACCAAGGTAAGAAGGATGATGAAGAATCCATGGACTGACGTGGTGGGTTTTTTACAAACATCATAGTGGGCCCCACCAATCTTTCGACCACAGGAACTTCCTGAAGTGGGGGTCGCAGGCAATCAAAGTCCATTTGTAGCAAATCCGAGCCTTACAAAAGATGGGCCACCCCATGGAGATGGCATTGGACAGCTGATGGTCCATCCAATAGGTGGGTAATATATTGGAAGGTGTGGATTGATGGATGCTTTCCAAAACATAGATTGAAAGAGAAAATGAAAGAAAGTTGGAGGGCTTACTCAGTGAAGACATTGTACGGTGGATATCGTTTTGAGAGGAATTTGGCAAGCTCCGGTACAGACGTATTGACAGCGCAGCATATGTAACGGCCGGAAGCCGATTCGTTCTCCGCTACAAAGATGTGGGCCCTACATACGTCCTCCACGTGTACAAGGCAGATCGATCCCAAGTTCAGTTGCATGCTTTTCAAAACGTTGATCATGGATTCGTTCCCTACAAAAGCCAGCCGTACGTAAACGATGAAAATGCTCCAATACGAATGGACGGCCCAGATCTTGTACGTACATTCGCATGTGCATGTGGTGGGACATCTAACCGTCCATCAGGACAAATGTTCGAAGCAATGCGGGGACCACCCTTGATGTGGATGTGGAATCCATACCGTGCATCTTGTCCCCTTCTCATGTTCACCGTACATTCCCCAAATGGACGATGTAAAATCATTCTGAAAACTTTGTGTCCCATCTTAGTTCTTTTATGCCTTGAGTTTCTCTGCATCCCTTCATCCTGATGGGGCAAACATGATGAATGGGTTGGATGACATACATACAACACGATGGACCCCACATTCCATCTGGAAGTTTCTATGTTAGGTGCAACCCTTTGACGTGGCCCACCTGGGTTATGATTATGGGGCTGTCAATGGGCTGGGCTTGGGTTGCCATAGGCCCAGATTTTGAACTGTTTGGGCTGGGCCTATTCAAAATTCCCAGCCCATTGATAGTCCTACTTATGAATCAAGCTGGATTTTGGGATTTAGGCCTAACATGCTGAAGACTATCTAATGGAAGTCATTCATCAATGTGGCCCCACAGCTTGAATGCATGGTAATTACAATACATTTGAATGTACGTGATCGTTCATGTCCACACATACGCCGCGCACTCTCGCACGTCTTGAAATGTTTGTGACCGTTTGATGGCACGTATGGACACATATAGCACATGATCGTGTCCTAAATCTCACCTGTGATCAAGGATAGAGCCACGTGGATGCATCCTGGAGCCTCCGGAGTTAGAGAAGGGCCGACGATGCCAACAGGAATAACGGTGATGAGATCGACGCTGTTTTCTTCGGCGAATTTCCATGCTGCCTTCTCCGCTAGGGTTTTCGACACTGCATATTCCTGCATTGTTTTATTTTACATATATTTTGTAATTTTCCTGCATATGATTAATTTCTTTTTGGAGCATGGTTATTAAAAGACATGGACGGTCCAATATAAGACCACAAAGGCATGTCCAAATCACAAACATAAGCAACCGGATTGGACTAGGGCTAGGCCAGGTTTACCATGATAATACTCAGCCATGTGAAATCAGTCAGCCAGGGCTGGTTTGGTGTGTTACTATTGAGCCTAAAATATGGGACTAGGGCCAACCCATGGACCTTAATGATCAGCCCAAAACCTGGACCAAAGTGAGTATGGCTTGACCCATTTACAACCCTGATTTGTACTGAGTCAAACTGAGTCAGGCCAAGCCAACCCAAAAGAGAAACCAGCTTACCCAAGTGAATGGCTTCTTAGAAGTCAAATATTCGACATTGGACCAGCTCTCCTCGTCGACGACATGGCCCGTCCCGATGAGCTGGTCCAGTGACACGGCAGCAATCGATGATGTGCAGATCACACGCTTCACCGTCTTCGCTTTGACACATGATTTCAGAACGTTCAATGTCCCATTTACCGCCGGCTTGATCATGTCATTCTACAAGCATAAACAATGAAGAAATACAATGTGGAAGGAAATTGATGAGTACCATAATCACAAAATTGTTCATTTGTTGAGTAAGAAAACCAATGCCGATGAAATTCATCACAAGAACAAGCATTCTCTCAAGGAGATAGAGAAACATGTGGAAATACATAAATAATATGTTTATTTACTTTTTAAAAGTAATTATATTTATTTATGAAACGCTTATGATTAATTACCTCTGGGTCTTTAGACTCGAAATTCACTGGCGTGGCCACATGGAAGACGAGAACACAGCTGTTGATGGCGTCATCAAAGCTGCCTTCCTCAGTGAGATCTGCCTTGAAAAGTTTTAGATCACCCAAGATTTGAAGATCTAAGAGGTGGGATACCTTTTTTCTATTTGCTGCATCAAAGAATAAAATGCATTCGGTTATTGATTTAATTGGGAAATGTCAATAGAGAGTGGGCGGGAATTCCTACTTGCATTCAAAATGGGATTTGCCAAAAGTTGAAATGACTGAAATTGGAGTATGATTTTGCGTACCACCTTGACGATGGCCAATTAAACAAACACCCCACCCCCAAAAATAAGATAAAAATGATAGCCTACTCAATGGAATCATCGTTTCCTATTCTATTCTAATGAATGGAAGGGGCCATGATTTTTTAGCTTTACTATTACTCTTTTAAAGTAGTCGAGGTTACTGAAATTGGAGTATGATTTTCAGCACCGCCTTGACAAGCGGCAGATTAAATTATCCCAACTGAAATGTCCAACCAAATGTTATACTAGGGGTGTGATCCAAAGAGGGACCCCATCCCAAAAATCAGATAAAAATAATAGACTACTCAATTGAATCATGGTTTCCAATATTGTAATGAATGAAAGGGACGATGATTTTCCATCCACAAGGAAGTGAAAATACAAGTCACCCCACTTACAAATTCACCCTCATATCAGTTTAACTGTCTTCCAAACAAGCCCTTTGCCTCATCATGATTATTTGGGGCTAGCTTTACGATTCTTCTTTCAAAATAGTTGAAGTGACTGAAATCGGACTATGATTTTCTGCAGCACCTTGACTGGCGGTGAATTAATTATACCGGCTGAAATATTCAACCAAATGTTATACTGATGGTGTGATCCAAACACGCACCTCATCTCAAAAATCAGATAAAAATAATAGCCTACTCAATTCAATCACAGTTTCCAATCTTGTAATGAATGGAAGGGACGATGATTTTCCATCCACCAGGGAAGTAAAAATACAAGTCACCCCACTGACAAATTCACCCTCATATCAGTTTAACTGTCTTCCAAACAAGCCCTTTGCCTCATCATGATTATTTGGGGCTAGCTTTACTATTCTTCTTTCAAAATAGTTGAAGTGACTGAAATCGGACTATGATTTTCTGCAGCACCTTCACTGGCGGTGAATTAATTATCCCGGCTGAAATATTCAACCAAATGTTATACTGATGGTGTGATCCAAACACTCACCTAATCCCAAAAATCAGATAAAAATAATAGCCTACTCAATCAAATCACAGCTTCCAATACTGTAGTGAATGGAAGGTATGATGATATTCCACCCAGCAGGAAAATTAAAATACAAGTCACCCCACTTACAATTCACCCTCATATCAGTTTAACTGTCTTCCAAACAAGCCCTTTGCCTTATCATGATTATTTGCGGCTAGCATTACGATTCTTCTTTCAAAGTAGTCGAAGTGACTGAAATTATACTATGATTTTCTGCACCTCCTTGAATTAAATTATCCCTACTGAGATATTCAACCAAATCTAACACTGATCGAAACGTGGCCGGACGAGTAGCCTCCTTATGCTTATTTAGGGTCGGCTTTGTCTACACTGCTGGGTGTGTCATCCATAGTTCAAAAACTCGAAATCCAACTTGACTCGATGTGTAGACAAGTTGGGTCAACTCTCTGACGCTTGACTCAAATTTGATATTTTAATAATATTTAAATTTAAAGTTATACATTTTGTTAAGAAAAAAATTAAAATTAAATTGGTAAATGTAAATAAAATTACCAAAATAAAATGTAGTTGTGATATCTGATGGGGGTTCATTTCATTTCCGCCCCAAAATCCTGCTAGTTGTATCAAGACAACCGAGTTTTGAGTCCGGCTAGACGAGTTTGGTTGAGTCCTGACAGATTGAAGCGCATGTGCAAGTTTTTTAAAGACTCAACTTGAAATCTCGACTTGTGGAGCTGAATCGGCTCGAAATCATGCCGAGTCGAGTTGACCCAACGAGTTGCATCGAGGGAACCGAGTTTCCTGCCGACTAGGCGAGTCTTATCAATCCTGACTCAGTTAAGCTCGTCGGAGAGTTTCCAAAAGACTCATCTCGAAATCTCTCTGAGTCATCGAGTTGACTCGCCCGAGTTTCCAGTCGACCTACCGAGTTTTAGAACAATGGAATGAAAGAATGGGAGGGTGGACGAACCTGGGTCTCTGACGGTGGCGTTAACGGCGTATCCTTTCTCTAACAAGCTTTTAACGAGCATGGACCCCACATATCCGGTCGCTCCAGTTACACATGCTCTCTTCCTTTCCATCGTAGCCGTTGCCATTTCTGTCCTTCCTCCTACTAAGATCAGAGCCGTCAGTCACCATACACACGCTCGCGGTCAGACCTCAGCTTCTCCTCCTTTCTTCGGCTTAAGTAGATAGACATGTTTCCGTTACAGACTCCAATACTAGTTCACCATCAGCCATGTATAGAATAGTTTTTTTAAAGAAAAATCCACACCGTCCAAATCAGGGTAACTGTGGATGGAGCGTAGAAAAAATGTACATCAACAAGAATATAGTAATATTTGCTTTTTCTACTGGAATTTGAACCAATATCTAACCATCCATTAGATAGGTAGGGTTGCATGATCAGTGTTGATTTTGAAGGGGTGATCCTTTTACAATGTGCCCTACAATCTATGTGGATGGTCTGGATAAGAGTACATGAGATTCGGATGTGAGAAAGATGCGTCACCACTATTTTCAAAATGATGGAGAACTAACACCGTAATAGGAAACGACCTTTTAATTATTGGGGAAGCGGATTGCCTGTGACCCCGGGCACAGAGATATTCCTGTGCCGGGGGATGTGTGGAGCGTACAGAGATGTATGTGTTAAATCCACTCCGTGGATCTGTTTTTAAAGACAAAATAGGACAGGAATGTAAAAAAAAAAAGAAGATAAAAAACTCAGGTGGGACACACCAAATGAAACAGTGGGAACAGGAATGTCTATCGTTGAAACATTCTTGGAGCTGATCATGACGTTTATATGCCATCCAAACCGTTGATAGGGTTAGTAAAACTCAGATAAACTGTGGAAACAAATATCATCCTGGTACAAAACTTCTGTAGCCCCCAGTCGTTCATTCCCCACTGTTTCGCGGTATAACCAACGTGACTTTTAGATATGCCTGATTTTTAGATCACTGTCCTATTGTGGTCTTTCAAAATAAATGGACGGAGTGGATTTATCACATACATCTCTGTGGACCCCACACAGCCCCGGGCACAGCAATATCCCTTTGCCCGGGGTCAGAGGCAATCCGCTGCACAATATTGGTGCCGCGCGGTGGAACCCTGACTTTGGGGCCCATATATAATATAGAATAGTCAGGGATCCAATGAAGCCGCGCCCTTTCATTCAGTGATTTGGCAGCCCCACATGCATCCTTTCTATAGGCACCACACCTTTACCATGGGGTGCGTATATATAGGAATAACTCTTGGTCATCCAAACCGTTGATATGGTAGCCTGTGGTAGGGAGATACACTTAAAATCTCCCTCATCGAATGATCCTAACCATCCTAAAACTGAAAATGAGGGTGGGGGCGATATTGAATGGTTCAACAATTTAAAACATAATTAAGGCATGGTCCAATAAACATAAACTACACATAATTCTACAAGTTGAGCTACTACTCTATGAAAGAGATACATAATTCTACAAGTTGAGCTACTACTCTATGAAAGAGATGTGAAAATACAAGTTGTGTGCTATACAATTTAAGTGCCTAACAAACAATCTGCTCATGCATGCAGAAGAATTTAACTAATCTAATCAAAATCTTGATAGAATTGCATTCATATGACTTAATCACAAATACAACGATGTATAGTGGTTCGGTTTTCCTACTCCACTCTTAACTGACACACTCTTCCTTCAAGTGTACCAAATTTCACTATCTCGAATGTTTTAAATCAGGTTCACTTTTAACATTTACAATCCTACACAAGGACGGACTCCCTCACAAACTTGGTTTTCTATAGTTCAGAACTAAGTTTGAAAGAAATATAAGATTTTTACAACTATCCTTGTAAGACTCCTATAAATGGAATTCATATTTGCATTGTGCCTTGGCAAGTAACCATTACACCAATTGCGGATTCCTCCAATCCTTGCCTAAGTTAGAAAGTGGTTTGGTGTCAAGAGCCTTAAAATGTGTTATGAGTATTGGCGTTTTCCTCCTCCTGCAAACAGAGGAGAGAGAGGATTGACTTTGAGGTCCGACCGGTCGGTGCCCCTGGCCGACCGGCCGGACAAAGTGGCTGGAAACCACATTTTCTGTGGACAAAATTTGTGAAGGCCGACCGGTCGTCGACCGGCCGGTGGTCCTGGTCGATCGGTAGGCAGATAGGTCGGGTGTTGTGTTCTTTAACACAGTTTCTCTCTGGACTGTTTTTTGGTGGGTCTGACCGGCCGGTGGTTTTGGCCGACCGGTCGGAGGTGTGCGCGGACTGCTACTGCAGTTTCCAAATTAGGTTAGGACTCTTGCAAATCTACATATATGGAGTTCTAATTCGGGATTTGGTATTCCCACAAGTTGTTCTACACGTCCTAGGTGAGAGAGAGAGAAAAAGAGAAAGAGAGGAAGAGAAAGAGGGAGAGGAAGCTTGTTGGTAGAGGAGGCATTGCTCGCGAAGGTGATTCCCGGTGCAATGACTTCTCGGCTCTCCAACGTCCTCGTACTCGGGTGAGATCTCTCAATTTTTTTTTGTCCTTTCATTGTTATCCATCCCTGTGTGGGTGAAGAAGGTTTGATCCAAGCGGTGTGTGCTTGTGATCGGTTGTAACAGTTCTCTGGTATAGTGGATTGTTGATCTGGACTAGGTCCCGTGGTTTTTACCTCTTTAGAGGGTTTTCCACGTAAAAACTCCCTGTGTCATGTGGTTGTTTGTTTGCTCTT
Source organism: Liriodendron chinense (assembly GCA_003013855.2). NCBI lineage: Eukaryota > Viridiplantae > Streptophyta > Magnoliopsida > Magnoliales > Magnoliaceae > Liriodendron > Liriodendron chinense. The sequence continues at coordinate 52,993 of PVNU02000920.1, read as the reverse complement.
GATGATTGCATTATCTTAGTCCATAATTCTAGTGCATTGGGGGGGCGAGATCCTCAGGCTTGTGTGAAACACACCCAACAAAGTGATATCAGAGAGTTCAGGTTGTTTGAACGGTGTGGGATTGATTCTGAATTATGGAAGATGGCTCATCAAGAATGATTAGTCTCAATGGATCCAACTGGACTATATGAAAGGCTAAGATGGAGGACTTGCTTTATTGTAAGGACCTGTATGCTCCAATTATAGGCGTATCAGCGAAAACGAAGGATATGTCAGATGATGATTGGAAGAAGCTGGACCGAAAGGCGATGGGGTTCATTAGACAATGGTTGGACGATTCAGTTTTCTACCATGTGTCTACAAAGACCTTAGCCGCTAGCCTATGGCAGAAATTGCAAGGGCTGTATGAGAGGAAGACAGCTGGCAACAAGATATTTCTGATTAGAAGACTTGTAAATCTCAAGTTCAAGGATAATGGTTCTGTGGCTGAGCACATGAATGAAGTCAGCAATATTGTGAACCAACTCTCCGCTATGAAGATGGTCCTGGACGATAAACTACAGGCTTTGCTATTGCTTAGCTCATTGCCTGATAGTTGGGAGACATTGGTCGTATCTCTATGTAACTCCGTGCCAGGCGGAAAGATATCCATGGAATAGGTAACAAGTTGTCTCTTTAATGAGGAGACAAGGAGGAAGTCTCTAGGGTCTACTTGCTTGTGACACAGGATCGGGGGAGAGGAAAGAACAGAAAGGGCAGGAAAGCCCGAGAGAAATCCAGAGGCAAGTCTAGTGTCAGGAAAGATGTTGAATGTTGGAACTGCGGTAAGAATGACCATTACAAAAGTGAATGTCGCAAGAAAAATGATCAGAAAGGAAAATGGATGGAAAAAGATGATGAATCAGATTCTACTTGCGGTTGCCTCAGACGGCGACATTGTAGTCATTTTCTCAGCAGATCATGATGTTTATCTCACGGCTGCGAATCTGGACACCAATTGGGTGGTCGATTTGGAAGCGTCGTTTCATGCAACTCCACGAAGAAATTTCTTCACAAGTTACAAGCAAGGCAGCTATGGTACAGTGAAGATGGGGAACTTTTGAGTGTCCCAGATTGTGGGAGTTGGTGATATTTGTGTAAGGACTGATATAGGCTGTACATTGGTTCTAAAAGATGTGAGATATATTCCAGACCTTCGCGTTTACTTGATGTCGATGGGAAAGTTGCATGTAGCCGGCTATGAGAGTTGGTTTGTTGGTGGGCATGGAAAGCTCATCAAGGGTTCGATGATCGTAGTAAGAGGGAAGATGTGTTGCACCTTATACAAGACATGTGTCAGTATATGCAAGGGTGAGTTGAACGCAGCAGAAGATTCAGCGACAGACATGTGGCACAGACGGCTCGGCCACATGAGTGAGAAAGGGCTTCAGCTACTAGCGAAGAAGCACCTCCTTCCAGAGTTGACAGGTACACCTCTTAAAACCTGTATTGATTGTTTATCAGGGAAACAGAATAGGGTTTCATTTGTAAAAACTTCTTCTCATGTTAAGAAAGTGCATCCATTAGATTTGGTTTATTTTGATGTTTGTGGTCCTATGAGGACAAAAACCTTGGGTGGGGCATTGTACTTTGTTACGTTTATAGATGATGCATCTAGGAGGGTTTGGGTTTATGCTTTGAAATCCAAGGACGAGGTCTTTCGTGTGTTTAAAATATTTCATGCCATGGTCGAGAGGGAGACAGGTAGATCATTGAAGTGCATTCGCACTGACAATGGTGGTGAATACATTGGTGACTTCCATGAGTATTGCAAGTTCTTAGATATACGGCATGAACAGACGGTACCCAAGACCCCCCAGCATAATGGTGTCTCTGAACGTATGAATCGCACCATTGTAGAGAGAATCAGGTGCATGTTATCCAATGTGAAGTTGCCCAAGATGTTCTGGGGAGAAGCAATGCACACAGCAGTGTATCTGATAAATAGGTCTCCATCAGCCCCTTTGAATGGAGAAGTACCTGAGAAGGTGTGGACTGGACATGATCCTTCGTACAGTTATCTCAGGGTATTTGGATGCAGGGCATCCGTTCACGTACCAAAGGATGAGAGGTCTAAGCTCGACATGAAGATCAGGTAGTGTGTGTTCTTGGGCTACGGTGATGAGAAATTTGGCTTCAGGTTATGGGATCTGACTGAGAAAAAGCTCGTCAGGAGCAGAGATGTGGTTTTCATTGAAGATCAGTGTATAGAAGACATTGGAAAGCCAGAGAAGACCTAGTTCAGTTCAGATGAACTGGAAGATTTAGATCCGATTACTCCTCTCGTGGTGCCTGATGACGGGGGAGTACAACAAGGTGCAGAGAACGAGGGAGTTTCTACAGAAGATGGACAGGGGGAGCAGTCCCCACTTGATCCACCTGTTGAGCCACATGTGAGGAGGACATCTAGGGACAGGCACCCGTCCAAGAAGTAATTGCCGCATGAGTACATTATGCTTACTGATGGGGAGAGCTAGAAGATTATTCTGAGGCTCTAGCCGACGAGCATAAGGGGGAGTGGTTGAAAGCTATGCAAGAGGAGATGGAATCCTTGCATAAAAACCACACATATGACATGGTGAAATTGCCTAAGGGCAAGAAAGCTTTGAGCAAAAGTGGGTGTTCAGAAAGAAGATTGAGCAGAAGAATTCACAGACAAGGTACAAGGCCAGACTCGTGGTGAAAGGTTTTGGTCAGAGGAAATGAATAGACTTCGATGAGATATTCTCACCAGTGGTGAAGATGACATCCATACGGATGTTGTTAGGGTTAGCGGCTAGCATGGATCTGGAGATAAAGCAGTTAGATGTTAAAACTGCCTTCCACCATGGTGACCTGGAAGAAGAGATCTATATGCGATAACCAGAGGGGTTCGAAGTCAAGGGCAAATAGCATATGGTGTGTAGGCTTAGGAAGAGCTTGTATGGGCTGAAACAAGCTCCTAGGCAATGGTACAAGAAGTTCGACTTGTTCATGTTGACACATGGGTATAATAGAACGGAGTCGGACCACTGTGTGTTCACTCGCAGGTTCTCAGATGGTGATTTCTTAGTTCTGGTCTTATATGTTGATGACATGCTCATCATGGGAAATGACATCAAGAAGATTGACAGGCTGAAACAGGAGTTGGGCAAGTCGTTTGTGATGAAAGACTTGGGCCCAGCCAGACAGATCCTAGGAATGGAGATAACCTGTGACAGAAGCAGCAGAAGGCTTTGGTTGTCACATGAGAGGTATATTGAGAAAGTCCTAGAGCGGTTCAATATGAATGCAGCGAAGCCGGTCAGTACTCCACTGGATGGTCACTTTAAATTGAGTGACAAGCAGTGTCCCAAGACGAAGGCAGAGGTGGAAGAGATGCAGAAGATACCCTACGCCTCGGCAGTAGGAAGTTTGATGTATGCTATGGTGTGTACGCGCCCAGACATAACATATGCGGTTGGTGTTGTCAGTCGGTATCTTGCCAATCCTGGCAAAGAACATTAGGCAGCGGTGAAGTGGATACTATGGTATCTGAGAGGCTCATCCAGGTTGAGCCTATGCTATGGTGACGGGAAGCCTGTGTTAGAGAGTTACACAAATGCAGATATGGCAGGTGACATAGATTCCAGGAAGTCCACTTCGGGTTTCATGTTCACGTTTGCTGGGGGAGCAGTTTCTTGGCAGAGCAAGCTACAGAAGGTCGTAGCATTGTTGACGATAAAAGCCGAATACATTGCAGTCACAGAAGCATGCAAGGAGATGCTTTTGATGAAGAGGTTCCTACAGGAACTTAGCCTGAAGCAGGAGAAACACGTGGTCTATTGTGATATCCAAAGTGCAATACACTTGAGGAAGAATCCAAGTCAGCATTCCAAGTCGAAACACATAGAGATACGGTATCACTGGATCAGTGATACTTTGGAACAGAAGGTGTTACAGCTTGAGAAGGTCCACACAGACGATAATGGGTCAGACATGATGACCAAGGCTCTGCTCAAGGGAAAATTTGAGGCTTGTAGAAGCCGGGCTGGCTTGAAGATGGTGAACTCCTCCTGAGTCAGAAAAGGGGGAGATTTGTTGACGTTTTCCTCCTCATGCAAATAGAGGAGAGAGAGGATTGACTTTGAGGTCCGATCGGTCGGTGCCCCTGGCCGACCGGCCGGACAAAGTGGCTGGAAACCACATTTTCTTTGGACAGAATTTGTGAAGGCCGACCGGTCGTCCGACCGGCCAGTGGTCCTGGCCGACCGGTCGGCAGACAGGTCGGGTGTTGTGTTCTTTAACACAGTTTCTCTCTGGACTGTTTTTTGGTGGGTCTGACCGGACGGTGGTTTTGGCCGACCGGTCGGAGGTGTGCGCGGACTGTTACTGCAGTTTCCAAATCAGGTTAGGACTCTTGCAAATCTACATATATGGAGTTCTAATTCGGGATTTGGTATTCCCACAAGTTGTTCTACACGTCCTAGGTGAGAGAGAGAAAAAAAGAGAAAGAGAGGAAGAGAAAGAGGGAGAGGAAGCTTGTTGGTAGAGGAGGCATTGCTCGCGAAGGTGATTCCCGGTGCAATGACGTCTTGGCTCTTCAACGTCCTTGTGCTCTGATGAGATCTCTCAGTTTTTCTTGTCCTTTCATTGTTATTCATCCCTGTGTGGGTGAAGAAGTTTTGATCCAAGCGGTGTGTGCTTGTGATCGGTTGTAACAGTTCTCTGGTATAGTGGATTGTTGATCTAGATTAGGTCCCGTGGTTTTTACTTCTTTAGAGGGTTTTTCACGTAAAAACTCCTTCTGTCGTGTGGTTGTTTGTTTACTCTTGATGATTGCATTATCTTAGTCCATAATTCTAGTGCATTGGGGGGGGCGAGATCCTCAGGCTTGTGTGAAACGCACCCAACAATGAGGTCTGTTCGGCTAGGTCCTCTATGTGGAGGCTAGGCTGGGGAGGTTTATTATAGGCAGGCCTGTGCTCTTTTTGTTGGCGGGGCTGCCTGAATATATCTTCCATCTTGTTAATGAAGATTGGCTTGGTTAAAAAAAAAAAAAAAAAAGGGTCTGTTCGGCTGAAGATGGCATCGAATGTTGGGTACAGAACTTCGTCTAGCTGTTGGGGATATTTCTGGAACGCCAAATATAGAAGGGATTCATCTGCTGCAGATGGCCGAGTTGGCTCCTGTTTTACCCCTCACATGTGGAAGTGCGTCAGAAAACTTCTCCTAGTGATTTCTTTTCATGCGTGCTGGCTAATTGGCCAGGGGTTGGGTACTACCCTGTTTACCACCTGATCATCTTGCAGCTGCAATCATTAATGAGGTGCTGGGATCGGAAGGTTCGCACCCCCACATTCAGTTACAGCCGCTCCTTCCTCAGCTGGTGATTGACCATATTATACATGAGGGATTTTGTTCCTTTAGTAGGGATGACAAGTATGTCTGGACAGGCTCAGCTTCGGGTGAATTCGACGTCAGTTCAGCTTAGAACATCATGCATTTAATTTGAGGAGAGAGTTGTTGGGCGTGCTTTTCTCCGCCCATGATCAACGTCTGTGGCAGTCCTTAATCACACTTTAGCCCTAAATCAGCAAAAAATGAAAGGCCGAGATCACTTGGAGAAGGATCACCTTCCTAAGGATAAAAATATATATGATGAGGGTTTTGACTCAAATAAGCATATGCACTCATGTATTGAATCATATTTGGAAAGTTCTCATTTTATAAGTATTTTTTTTTAGAAATTTTTAGAAATTTGCAATGTGTAAGGAAACTGCTATTTTTAGAACATTAATTTTGGAATGTTTACAGATTGTACATGTATTCCAATATACATTATTATAATGTTATGTGGGTACCAGTCAAAGGATGAGATTGTGTAGGTGAGGATTAATTGAGAGACTTTGAGTGAAAATGAATGCTTTTGAGTGAATGAAAAAATAGAGGGAAATATTAAAGAGTCTCCGAGGTTGAGAGTCCCTATTCTTAGTTGTACCATTTTGGGTCTCTCTTGAAATTTTGAATGTAGGTCATGTTGAGATTGACCTCTAGATGTCCAATACGATGAGTGATGAACTCCTTTTTGAAATTTATGAAGGTTAGTTCTAAAGTTCCTGCCTGTCCAACTACAGAAAATTGCAAGAATGAGAATTTAAGTAGCTATGTTCGGCCAATTGTGAGGAAAATTGGCCTTGGTGCTCACTAAGAAAATTGTACTGAAAATGAAGTAAGCAAACATACATTTTATATTATGTATTCATATTCTTTATAACATTGGCAAGCACCATTTATCATAAGTTTTGAAAATCATTGATGCTCTTGTTTTGAAATCATCTCCCCGGGCTGTTGATAGCTCATAGTTAACATAGTTGTAAATGAGTTTGGCTTGAATTATCTGGCCCATCACAAATGTGCTCGGGTTTAAGAATAGAATATGGTGCTAAAGGTATGCGTAATTAGTTGATGCACACATACATATTTCATTTGCATGTATCTATATCACTTAATTCATATTTTTAGGGTACGTTATCTGTGGGCCCTACTTGATGAATGGCCCAGATCTGGCCATAGGTTCGAGAGGAGAGTTCCTCTTTGCCTTCTCGAGAGGGTATGGTTCAGGCTCTAACAATAAAGCAGAAGTTCTGGACTTTTAGTAGAAATGCTCTCCCTTTGCGTGATCTGTGGATTTTCCAATATAGTGTTGGAGAGCGAGAGCGACTCTAAAGTTTTTGTTCAGTCGACTCGAAGCGGCGCTTTCGGTATTGGTGGGCCAGGGTCGCTACTCTTAAGAGGATTGCCCAAGTTCGTATAGTTTATATCCCAGGAGAAGCTAATACTGTTGTAGATGGTTTGGCCCACTTGGGGAGCGAGACCTAGGGGAATAGGTTTTTCCTGCTGATATCGGACCTCCCCCAATCTTTTCGGAGGAACCTCCTCCTTGATTGAGGGGGGCTGGGCAATCTTAGGGAGAGTATTGGCCCTGAGTAGCCTAATCGAGTTTCGTGTTTTTCGGGCTTTTGGGTTATAGGATAGGCGGCCCGAGGTCCTTTTTGTGCCTTGGGTCTGCCTGAATGTAAGTTCCCCTTGTACAGACCCGTCTTCCTTAATAAATTTTCTTTCCTTAAAAAATAAAGCGTGTGTTATGAGAATTGCAGGCGCCTAAATGGGTAAATGTGATTAGGGCATCAAATGTTTGTTAAACCCACACGTTCGTGCACATTCATCTTATTAGTATAAGTGCTAACAACAGGCAACACATTCGTTGGTTAGAAGGTAGATAATCAGGCATTACAGCACATTATCATACTAATTTTCAAAGTATAGTTCGCAGGAGCGTGGAAGAAGAGAGCTCTCAATTGGCCAACAATCCAACGGCCCTGAAGTATTCCACTGATTCATCAAACATCTCTTCGATCCCATAGTAGTAGCTAAATCCAGCTTTAATCAGCTTCTCTGAAGAAATGATCGACTTGAGATTCACCGGAGAATCACCAAAACTGAATTATATCACATGATGAAAAATCATTTCAGGCCATAAATAGGATGATGAAGAATCCAAAATGGAGAGAAATGGTCACATAAAGGTATTATGCAGGTTATTTATCATATTTGTAGCGGACGCGAATTGCGACCCTGGTCTTCGAAGTTCCTGCAATGAGAAGCTAAGTGAGGCCCGTGGATAAAGTGAAGAAAACATATTAGTGTGATCCAAAAATTCCGTGTCCCATGGATGTTTCAACCATGGGCTTTCAATCTCTACTGTTTCCTGTCATGTGGTCCACTTGTGTTTTGGATCTGCCAAATTTTTGGTCTCACCAACTAAGATGAATTGGCAAAATTGATGAACTGATTAGGTGGATTTTTCACAAACATCACACAGTGTGCCTCAGCTAGCTTCCAACTGTCAAATCACCACAAGTGTGGGGTGCAACTCCACATGGCGAATATACTGACAAGGGTAAAGGGACGCTCACACCATAAACAGGCCGGCGACCTTCCCTTCTGATACCATGTCAAATTACCACTTGATCTAAAAGCTTGAGCTCTTAAGATGGAGTATCAATGTATATCTAGGGACTTTAACACGACCGCATGAACTTCCTGCGGTTGGGATCTCAGGCAATCAAAGTCCATTTGTAACAAACTCATACCTTACAAAAGATGGTCCACCCCATGGAGATGGCATTTTAAAAAAGTAGGGTGAGCCATGTCGTTGAATTGGACGGTTGATCGCCCATTCGATAAGTGGTTCATATATTGCATGGTGTGGATTGATGGATGTTTTCTAAAACATAGATTGGAACAGAAAATGAAAGAAACTTAGACGGCTTACTCAGTGAGGACATTGTAATGTGGATATCGTTTCGAGAGGAAATTGGCAAGCTCCGATACAGATGTATTGACAGCGCAGCATATGTAACGGCCAGAAGCCGATTCGTTCTCCGTTACAAAGATGTGGGCCCTACATACGTCCTCCACGTGTACAAGGGTTATCGATCCCAAGTTCAGTTGCGAGCTTTTCAAAAAGTTGATGCCCAATTCGTTCGCTACAAAAGCCAGCCAGCCGTACGTAAACTATGAAAATGCTCCAATACGAATGGATGGCTCAGATCTTGTACGTGCATTCGCATGTACATGTGGTGGGACATCTAACCGTTCATCAGGTGGGACCCAGCTTCTAGGCCATGAACGTATGTGATTATTCATGTCCACACATAAGCTATCCCCGCATAGCTTGTATTATTTCTGGCCGTTTGATGCCACGTACAGATACATAACACACATTTCATTCTGTAAATCTCACCTGTGAGCAAAGACAGTACCACGTGGACGCTTACTGGGGCCTCTGGAGATAGAGATGGGCCGGTGATGAAACAGGATTAATGGTGATGAGATTGAGGCTGTTTTCTTTGGCGAATTTCCATGCCGCCTTCTCCGCTAGGGTCTTCGACACTGCGTATTCCTGCATTGTTTTATTTTCCACACATTTTGTAATATTTCTGCATGTGAATATATAGTTTCATTTTCGAGTATGGTTATTAAAAACTGGCCCAGTTGAGTTTAAGCTGAATTTTGAACTAAGTCGAGCCGAGCTTCAAATTGAGCTCAAAATAATTTCAAGCTCAAAAACATAGCTTGGCTCAGCTCAAACCTAACTTCGATCCAAGCCGAATCTAGCTTATTCGAGATGAGTCAAGTGAGTTAACCAAGCTAGGATCGATAGGATTGGCTGCTTGAATATAAATAAGAGAAAAGGTATTAATGGGCCGAGCTGAGGCATAACCAAATAAGAATCATAAGCTATCGGATTGGACTTGTTATGGGCAGGGGCGGAGGGGCGTGGCCCCCTCCCCACCCCTGAGTTTTCGAGCATGAGTGTTCAATCTCGATTGATTCATGATATATGGTCCAATGGACCCTTCGATCTGCCTCTTTGGGCTCAAGCCCTAAAATGATATGTCAAAATAGATGGATGGCGTGGATAAAACATATAGATCACGGTGGCCCCACAGAGCCTCTGACAGAAATGTCCATATGTAACTAGGTCCTGGTGGGATGTGTATTTCCTACAAAAGGGTTGGTCAGGGATGTTAGATGGGGCCCACAGAGATGTTTTTGATCAATCCACCATGTTCATTCATTTTGTTTACTTATTTTAGAACATGTGACGAAAAATGAAGCAGATCTAAAACTCAAGTGGACCAGATGAGAGGAAACAATGAGAATTGAGCGACCACCGTTGAAACACTTGTCTGTCCGAGCCAACCCAAATTAAAACAGAAACCAACTTACCCAACTGAACGGCTTCTCAGAAGTCAAATCCTCAACGTCGGACCAGCTCTCCTCGTCAACGATATGGCCCGTCCCATCGACCTTCTTCATATTAACAGCAGCCGCCGCTGATGTGTAGACCACACGCTTCACTGTCTTCACTTTTCTACAATCATAAACAACGAATAAATATACAACGTGGAAGGAAATGGAACACTACCATAATGAAAAAAATTAGTGCTTTCATGATCCCACACTTGTTGTTGTGTTACACTAGCTCGGCCAAGTCTCTCTAAGCTGTCCAGTTGATTCCAAAATTGTGGCCCATGTGATGAGTGAACGAGAATGATTTTTGGGACAGGGTATCTATACATTGCTGGACTTCCAGGGAGATCAAAGGAGAAAGATAGCGCGGGAGGAACTCTGTCTAGCTGAATGCGCTTCGCTAGCGGGTCAAGGTTGGTTGCTGGCTTGGTCTAACTCTTTGAGTTGGACAGTTTTGGAGGTCGTCCAAGTCTTGTTGGGCAGTCCAGACCAAGGAAGGCAGAGGAGGAGAGGAAAGGTGAGAGTGAGATTCGATTTGGTTCATCTGTGTTCAACTTACTAAACTTGGTTGAATCGGACTGGGTTCTGGTGGGTCGATCCAGGTTTGAGTGGGGTTTGGTCTGTTCCAAAACATGCTGAATGCATTGGAGTGGAAAAAAAAAGGAATTTGAAGGAGGGGAGAAGTAGGAGGAAGAAGTAGAATATTGGAGGAGCTCTTGATTTGATTTTACTGAGTCCGCGGCAAGTGAAGTACGGTTCATATGGATAGGGTTTGACTCTAGAGGGTGAACAACTTTATAGACGTTGGGGTGAAATTTGACTTGTAAGGTGATGATTTTTTTTCCCTGGGCTTTCCACCCACTAGTTGGTTAAGTCCTAGTCTCTACTCTAATTATTATTGATAAGTTAGTTTATACTAATGTCATGCTTAATAATATGCTTTATTTGTACCAATGTAACAGATGCTTGCTTGGTTGTAACATGCTAGAACATGTTTAGTTACTACATGATTGGTGTTGCATAAGATTATGCATGCGGAGTACTTGCTGCATAGCTAGTGGTGGCATGCTTAGTGGAATAGCATGAAATTCATATGAACAATCTCGTTGATGTCTCTTGAGGAAGCAGGTATGCAACTAGAGCTAGTTTTGCTTGGTTTCATCTTGTGCATGACAAGCTCTCATGGAATAGTGCATTGTTGGCTTAAATGTATTATTGAAAGGACTTGAGATTGTTGGCCCTAACGAAACTTGGAGATTGGGCGATATGTGGAATGTAAAGGACTCTTGTGGAGTCCTCAATGTGATTTAATTATTCAAATGTGTTGAGAACATGAGTATGTGATTGACTCATGTTGGGAGTATGTTGTCTTAAAGGGCCACTAATCTAAGGGGTTTAGCATAATTGGTTTGAGTGCAAATGAACTAATAAAAGGGTGGCCTAACCATGCATTCATGACATATGTGTATATTGTGGTAATCAGGTAGCTGCGAGAACATACTTAGGGCCTGTTTGATTTTTCGTATTACATGTAAATCTTTGTAAGTAAGTAATTATTACTTTTTTACTTAGTTTGAAAATGCTAGTATTTCTTCCTTGAAAATTGGTCCAAAAATAGTGGTTTTAATTTGTGGGTCCCACTGTGATGCATATGACATATCTGCACCGTCCATCCATTTTATCATAGCATTTTAGGGAATAAGCCGAAAAATGAAGCAGATCCAATGCTAGAATGGCCCACACCAACTGAATCATTGGCCACATTACGTCTACCGTTGAAAGTTGTTCCCTTCACAAGTGTGGACCCTCGCCGATTTTTTCTGCGCTCCCACACGACGTCGTTCTCCCTTTCCTTTCGGAAGAAGAAGAAGAAGAGGTGCGTGAGTGCGAAATCGCTGTTTGTGCCACTGGCTTGCCTCGTTCTCGAGGGCTTGGTTTGGTTGTCGTGTTAAGCTGGATATGTTTAAGTGAGTTCAGAGTCGCCACTAGCCAGTTACTTTGAATCTACAGTCGGTTAGACCTTGTAGAAACGTTAGAGAAGAGAATCTGAAGATTCCTTCCTCTAAAATGACTCCTGTTGATCTGCGGCCAGAGATTCAAGGTAAGGGATCACGGTTACAGGGTGGGAAGAGGTTAAGCACCCCACACACTGCCCGTACCGAAGTACGGTCTCTACTTCACAGAATCGATCGAATACTTGAAAGTCTAATTTAATCCTCGTATATTCTCATGAATGACATGATGCATGAATGCAGGTCTGAACAGTAAGAGTTTCTGATGGGCAGGTTCCAACAACGGGCAAGCCCAGAGCGTACGCTCGAACTGACAGGTGCTTAATGTAAGACGTATGCAGTGTGCTTGAGTAATCAAGGTGCTTTTAGTGAAGCATGAATGCAGGTCTGAACAGTAAGAGTTTCTGATGGGCAGGTTCCAACAACGGGCAAGCCCAGAGCATACGCTCGAACTGACAGGTGCTTAATATAAATACATATGCATGTGTGTTTGAGTAATCAAGGTGCTTGTAGTGAAGCAGGGGGGTTAGAAGAAAAGTAAATGTTGCACTTATGCTAGATGTAAATGAGATGATGCTGGAAAAGAGTAGCTGGGTGGACGGAGGTGTCGCAAGGGTTGGCTTCGAGTGGCTGGATCAAGACTTGGGTGGCTTGGGAGGCTTGGACCAGTGGTCAGGCTGGGCTGGACCAGGGCTAGGCTCTCCTCACTCGGGCTCTCCTTGGTGAAGGAATGGGCTAAAGGATGAAGGAGGGTGACTCAGACGGACGGGCTCTCTCTAGCTGAGTGGTTGTGTTTAAAAGAGAAGGGAGAGGGGGTATTTATAGCAGCGGAGAGTGGCAACTCTCGTAATTTTTTCCGGGCGGCCTGCCATGGGCCGCCCGTACGGCCGCTCCTCGGTTTCCAGCGAGTACGGTCGCTCCCTCGGGGCTGCTGCTGGACTCGCTGGTCGACTCAGTGAGTTGACTCAGCGGGTCGAATCGGTGGTTTGACTCGACGGGTTGACTCGACGGGTTGACTCGGTGTTTTGACTCGACGGGTTGACTCAGCGGGTTAACTCAGCGAGTTGACTCAGTGAGTTTGACTTTTTTGGAATTTTTTGACTGGCCTTTTTTATGGGGGGTTTTTCAGGGTGGTGTTTAGGACTAGGTTGACTGAGTTCAGGCTTGAACTGGGCTATGGAATGGGGCTTACAAGGGTGAGTTTGGCTGAGTTTGGACTTGGGATTTGGGGGTATGGTCCTCCGTTCATCCAGCTATCTCTACCAACAGTGTAGCCAAAGGTGGGGTGTCTACAGATGCCCCTCTTTGGCAGAGGTTGCATGCAACCGAATGCCAAAGCGAGTGGACACCCCACTTCTGACCCGGTCATTCATGGATCATGGTCTGAAATCATTGCTTGCCTTTGCATCTGTGCCAGTTGATCGTTTGGAAATCGATCACTCGCACATACCGCGGGAGTTTGGAGAAAACGTTGCGATTGTCCCTGCAGTTTGCTGCAACCTGGGTACCCAATCGCAACCCTTCCATTCCCGACCGGTACTAACATCAGAAAGGTACAGCAGAACCTCTGCGTCGACAGTCTTACGAGGTTACTGACCCTGTGATTGATTGTATGATGTTTGATGTTTTCCCAGATCACTCCAGGAGTACTTGTTTCGCTTGACTGTCAAAGTGGTTAGACGCCCTGCGTCAGATAGTCTTACGGGATTCTACTATGCCGACTTGGACTCAGTCAAGGTACTTCAGGCATCCACGCCTAGGTATGTGCGGGTGGGCTTTTCCACCCGATCTGCTGGTTTCGATGCTTGGTTTGCAATTCATTCTTTCCTTGATTGTGGTCTGGAATCTTTGTTATCCTTCGTATCTGAGTCAGTTGATTGTCTGGAAATTGATAACTCGCACATACCGCGAGAGTTTGGAGAAAACGTTGCGATTGTCCCTGCAGTTTGCTGCAACCTGGGTACCCAATCGCAACCCTTCCATTCCCGACCGGTACTAACATCGGGAAGGTACAGCAGAGCCTCTGCGTCGACAGTCTTACGAGGATGCGGACCCTGAGACTGATTGTGTGATGTTTGATGTTTTCCCAGATCACTCCAGGAGTACTTGTTTCGCTTGACTGTCAAAGTGGTTAGACGCCCTGCGTCCGATAGTCTTACGGGATTCCACTACGCCGACTTGGACTCAGTCAAGGTACTTCAGGCATCCACGCCTAGGTATGTGCGGGTGAACTCTTTCCACCCAATCTGCTGATTTTGATACTTGGGTTACAATTCATCGTTTCCACCTGTTCAAATGGTTTCTGTGACCGAACCTTTTGGCTTTTCATCTTTTTGTATCTTGGCATGTGGTATGACCGCACTGACACTGGAGTTCAGTTCGACCGTACTTTGAGTGCATTGGATCCGATGGTCTCCGGGGAAACCGCGAGACATCGGATCTTATTTGATTTTTGCGTCAGCTCCTACCCAGAGATATGGAAGATCTCCTGGTGTTTTGGAGGCAGAACGCTCTACTGGAAAATATTTTTGGGTTTTTAAAAAGATACCCACTCTGGGGAGTGATACTCCTTGGGGTTTTTATTTGCAAATAGAAATATTTTTTGTCTTTTTAAAATGAAAATCTGGTTTGCATGTGCCTCCACTAGGGATGCCTGTGGGGTCTTTAGCTAACCGACTTTTATTTTGAAAGCAGGTAAACATGATGATTGATGCGATGGATGCTGATGCATGGAGATGCATGATGAATGCATGGCTTGGTTCATTCTCTTTTCGTTTGATGATTTTGCTTTTGCTGGAGATGCAGAGAATTTTGAGCTTATTGCTTGCAGGGTTGTACTCCCTTGGGGATTTTTTCTTTTTGATACGGAGGTTTGGACAGCGGGTTGGTCAAGATCCCGACCCGTGGTCGATCAGGTCCATCGTCCCAAGATGCTGTTTCTTTGCTAATGAGAATGTACGAGGATATCATTTGACTTCAAGATGTTCTTCTGGGCATACATGTGATTGAGATGGTGTTTGGTTGCCCGTTTTGGTCAAGATTCCAATTTGCGGGCGATTGGATCCGTCTTCCCATACTGTGAAGTGAGCGGAATTCAAGACTCCTGAATTGTAGTGCTGGGGATGCTAATTTTTGTGATTTTTTGTAAATATGTGGTCCAAATCTTTACCTGAGTGATCAGGATAGAGATTGGTTATTGAAAACACAGGAAATATTTTTGTGATTTTGAAAGTTTTGGCTGCAAGCAAAGGAAATATTTTTGTGTTTTTTGAAGTATTTTCTTTGAAAGCGAGAGAAATATTTTTGCGATTTTTTTTTTGACAATATTTTGATTGAAAGCAAGGGAAATATTTTTGTGATTTTTGACAATATTTTGATTGAAAGCAAGGGAAATATTTTTGTGATTTTTGAAAAGGTGATTTTGCAATGTTTTTGTATTTTTGTGATTTTTCTGAAATGCAGGGAAAAGTGTGGAATTTTCATCCACTTCCAGCTTCTACTGCTGGTAAGGCACCCGATCCATTTTACGTCAGCGAGCAAGACGGGTCTCACACAGTTAAGTGCCGTAGTTTTACATCTTCGGATGAGGGGATTTTGAGGGTTTTCAGTCAACGAACCCACAAAGTTGCCTGTTCCTCATGTGCAATGCACATAGACCACGTATCGTCCGACGGACTCCTTCGGCCACAAAATGAGCCACATCCTCACATTTCCCTTAGTCAATCCAGTTTGGGGTCTTACGTTGCTCACAATTCCGTGAGGGTGAGCTCCACCTCCCAACAGCCTTAATCCCCTTCATGAGTTCTAGGAACAGGGAACATCCGTCAGCTTCAACAGCGACTCCCAAATCAAGGTTGTCTATCACGGTGCGTTCAACACGAACAGGATTGCGGAGTTCTGCCTGCCATAGCCCTTACCTGTTTAAGAGATTCCAGACACCCGTACGGTCAAGTGTCAGCCATGCCTGGAACAGGTTAGGAAAGAAAGCCCTCGAGAATTTAATCCCAGTGTAGTTTAAGGTCTTCGGACCGCTGGGGATAAATTGGTGCGTTTGAAACTAGTGGTGAAAACTTTTTATTTTATATTGTATCTATATTTTTTTTTTTGAAAAAGTTCCAGATTTCAACTCGGGTGATCAAGATTGATACTGGTTTTTATGGGAAGCTTTAAAATATTTTTGGTATTTTTGAAATGATCCGGGTTATTGAACCATGATCCCAACGGTCGAGGCCGATGCCGGTTTTTAGTTGAAAGCGAGAAAGGTCCCCCGAGAAATTAATCCCAGTGTAGTTTAAGGTCTTCGGACCATGAAACTGTACAAAAGAGGGGCAAATATGTTTTTTTTTGTTTTTGGAAAAATGTCAGGTGTCAGCGGATGGACAATCCAGACTGATGCCGGTTTTTATTGAAAATCTCTCGGGATGTCGATCCCGACGTAGTTTAAGGTCTTCGGACCAAAAAACTTTAAAAGAGGGGCTGGTCATATATTTTTTTATTTTTCGAAATGATCCAGATCATCCGATGTTGGTCTTAATGACTGGGATCGATGCTGGTTTTTATTAAAATCCCTCGGGATGTTGATCCCGACGTAGTTTAAGGTCTTCGGACCAAAATATGTACATGCAAGTGCTGGAAATGCATAAATATATTTTTTGTTTTTTAGGAAATGTCCGGAGCCACCAGATCTTGAAGAAGACTGATGCCGGTTTTATTGACAATCTCTCTGGATCTTGATCCCGACGTAGTTTAAGGTCTTCGGACCAGTTTTTGGGGTTGGGCATACTTACCTTGCTTTTTTGGCTTCTGACGGGGCTGACTGTGATTTGAGTGGTCTGAATTGCTTGATTTGGCCCTGCGGGCCATTTGATGATCGGATCTTGGATTCCGGCCTTCTCTCTTGATGATCATGCCTTTGATCTTGCTACTCCATGACTTGAGTAAGCTTTCCAACGGTTTAGATCCTGATGATCTAGTCCTTGAATGGTTCAGATTGATAGATTCGGCCCTGTGGGCCCACTTGAGACCTTAGCTTTACTTTGGGGCACCTCTTTTGATGATTTGTGAGGCTAAGAAGGCTTCTCATGGTGTGGATGATGACTTGGACGGTTCAGATTGCTCTTTTTAGCAATGTGGGCCCACTTGATGATCAGATCTTGGACTCTAGCCTTCTTTCTTGACAATCGAACCCTTGATGTTGCTATTCGATGGCCCATGTGAACTCTTCCATGGTTTAGATCATGATGATCTAGTCTTTGAATGGCTCAGATTGCTTGTGGCCCCCACTTGATCACCTTTCCTTCTCTTTGACTTGATCAGCCATGTTTTGGCCGCATTGCTTCGTGATTGGACCGGTAGGGCACCTTTTATATGATCTTGATCAACCTCAGTCGAAATCGGGAGTGGACCGGAGCCTTGGGCGGCCCATGGAGCGCCATCTGCTGACGTGGACTGTCAGCCTCACCTACCAAGAATCCTGGAGCCAATCCCGCGGAGAGAGGGGAACCGCGTCCGTACGGGTGGCCCAGAGCAGGCCGCCCAGAGCTCGTCTCTTGAGCGGCCTGGGCTGGCTCGTGCTCGGACATTCTTTGGTCCCTGTTGCTGCTGTCCCCACCTGCTGTGTACGTTCAGGTTCGATTCCAACAATGAATCTTCTCTTTGTCTCCTCTTTCATCATCATCTTGTCCTCATCTTGCTTTGTGCTTTCTTGGGCAATGGATGGTGGAGATTTAAGGGTTGTGGGGGCTGTCCATGGTGGGTCACACACTTCAGAAAGTATTGAAGGCTTTAATGATGGAGGGATTTCTTTAATGGATGGTGGAGATGGGGCATTGAATGGGGGCATTGATGAGGGGCTAGAGATGGTTGTTGGTGGAGCTTTGAATGGCCCCATTAATGGCAGCCATGCTGAAATTCCAGATTTGAATGGGGCTTTGATTGTGGGAGAAATGGATGGCATGGATTAGATGAGGAGATGGGATATATGTAAGGCTATGCATCCCTTGAATGTGGGCCACCTAGATGATGTGATTGATGGTGGCGATGGGGGTATGATGGACATAGATGGGCTGATCTTAGATTGCCTTCTGGTACCTGTGAAGAGAGAAAACACGTTAGCAAAAGGATTGAAGCATTAAAGTAGGAAGAGAGATACTTACCTTCTGGGAGGGATGATCGGGAGAAATGCACTCACGGAAGGTACCCCATTAGTTGATTGAAGGACGTTTATTTTGAAAGCCCTGTAAGATTTTTTTTTTTTTTTGCATATATATGAATAAGGAAAAATGATTTTGTTTTGTTTTTTTTTTTTTAAATATATGTATGCAAATCATGCATGAAATGAAAATTTGTGCCAAGTGCTTGTCTGTTTATGCATGATTCGGACTTGTGCTTTTAGATGTAGGAATCAGAATATTTGACTCAGCCTGATGTCATACTCGATTTTCTTAATTATTCATCAAGGGTCTTGGTCCCCTTAAGATAGTGCGCAATGGTATCCTGCTCCTAGAATTTGGGCAGATCTTGAAAGAATTCTCAACTCATAGCCGCCATCCTTGCTTCCATTGAATCTTCATGTCGCTTGGATCTCTCATGTACCTGTTTTTTTTCTTTTTTTTTTCTTAGCCATTATTACCCGCAACGCCCTTTCGGGTTTTCGCTGCGTCCGGCTTGCCCGTCATTTTTGCCCGTGGCGCCCTTTCAGGTTTTCACCACGTCCCGGGTATTTGATCTTGCCTGCCCCTTGGCAGCTATGCTGTTTTTACCCTCGGCGCCCTTTCGGGTTTTCACCAAGTCCGCTGTGTGCCCACTGTTTTTACTCGGAGTGCCCTTTTGGGTTTTCACTCCGCCCTCTTTGTTTAAGCACACATCTCTTTTCTTTCTTTTTTTTTTGTTCTTTTTTTTTTTTTTTATAACTGCGACGTCCAGAGGTCAGGAATCCGTCGTTGCCGGCCGATGGTAACCTTTCGGCCCTTATCTTAAGTTACAATGGCAGAGCTGTCGGCCTTAGCTACAGACCCTTCTGAGGTGGATGGATGGATGGATGTGTTTCTTTTGGGTCGATTTTTTTCTCTTTCTTTCTTTCTTCTTCTTCTTCTCTTTTTTTTTGTGGGTTGTGTGCCCCTTTTTTTTTTTTTTTTAACCCCCTTTTTTTTTGCTCTATTCTTTTTCTTCTTTTTTTTTTCTTTTTTTTTGGGCTTTTGAACCCTTTATTTGGAACACTTATTGGTGAACGGGAAGGGATTCTCAGAGGTCTAAGCCTTGACCTCTTGACTTCAGCTCTACTAATGTAACTCTTGATAAGGTTGGATTGGCTTACCTGTGAGAGATTTTCACGTTGTCGGCGTTGATTGGCTCTGGAAGATCCTTACCCCTCAGGTTGGTGAGTCAAACGGTGCCTTCCAGAAGAGCTTCTTTGATTCTTGGGGCTTGCCCCTTGAGTCTGATAGATGCAGCAGTGCTTGTTGTAAACCCGATATGACTTGTCTTTCTTCGGCTTCATTCTTCATCAGCACTCACGTTGACGGGATTTTGAGTTGAACTCGTAGGTCTGTCTTCTGATTTTAAGCTTCTTGAACTCCTCCATCCTTAGATTTCGAAGGACATCCCATTGCCAATATTGATAGCATGTGGGAACCCTTAACAATTGATGATGTCATTCTTCATGAGAATTATCGTGCGAGATCAGAATATTAACTCCATCCACTTTGTGCTGTAATCGACTGCCACAAGTATATGTGTATGACTGCTAGATGATGACGAGTCGATCTTTCTGCTGATGTAGATACCTCGTACAGGGAATAGCTGGAGCGTTATCAGGTTGAAGAATTTCGAAGCACACACATGGATCCGATGTGCATGTTGCTGACACTTGAAGTGCTTTCTGACATGTTGGCAACAATCTGTCTTCATCGAGCTGTGAGGTTTCTTCGATCATTCGTCAAGTCGCACACTCCAGCATGGAATGCAAGCATAGTCTTCGCAGCATCTTCTTGATAGGCTTGATGAGTTTTTAATCGATAAGTCTTCATAGGACGCAAAGATTGGGAAGTCATGACTTCAAAAATTCGATCATTCTCTGCTTATTTTTCAGGGACAAGGATTCTCAATGCACACTTCCTTATGGGTCTCAGGAGATCCTAGGTTTATAATTTTGAAAATTTTTGAGATGACATCGGCTTTTGGTTCGAACTTTTGAGGAGACCCTCTAAGTTTGGGAGTCAGCTCATCATTTTCCACATCATTTGGCTTTATCCAGACCTTTGAGTTTGAAGTCCAACTCTAGATCGAAATCTTATGAGTCAGCTTCATACTCAAGTGCTTTGACAGATAGACTCGACACTTTTATTGAAAAAGTTTTTTTTTTTTTTTTTTACTTTCAAAGATTTTCTGGTTTTTTGGAATTTTGTGAATATCTGGATTTTTTTTTGAACTTTTGGATTGTGAAAATTTGATTTTTTTTTTGAAATTTTGAAATATTTGGTGTTTTTGGGTTTTTGAATCTTCTGATTTTTTTTTGAAATTTTTCGTAAAAAAACCCGAGCAAGACGGCGATGTGAACCAGGTGTCGCCTGATTCGGCTCAGGGAGCCGAGCACTGTCGACTTTTATTGTGCCGTCATGGGGACTACAAACCTGTTACTGCCCTGCACTCCTTCCCCTCAGGAGGCAGGGCCAGAGGGATCAGTAGGCCAACCCTCATCGTTGCGCCCAAACATCAGGATAGATCTGGAATTGGGCTCCGAGTCAGTGTCGGATGCGATTTCTCCTGGTTCATCCCCGATGAATTGCAGCTCTTCAGGTTCATCCGGCTGAGGTGGGACCAGGACGGTAGTCCAGTCGATCGGGGGAAATTTCTGCCCCTTGCTTGAGTCTTCTTTGGGCAACTCTATCAGACTCAATCTGTTCGCTTGATCATCGAAGGTGGAATTTAGCCCATCATCAGGGTAGATAATCCCTGCATTGATGAACTGGATTGGTGTGTGAATGCAGGGATTGCCTTCTTCTTGACGACCTCGTCTTCTTTTGATACTTTTATGCTTTGGTTTCTGAATCAGAGTAGGCTGATATCGTAGTCCTCTCCTATCCATATCTTCTTGAACCTCCATGGTTCGGGTCGAGTCTTGATATTCAAGCTGATAGTAGAAGGTTTGATGCTCGACAGGGAGGAAGACATAGTTCGATCCAATGGGACATGCGCGAGGGAAGTAATTTGCATTGTGATGGTATGAGATCTCCCCATTAGAGTGTTGTACGTCCATGGCTGGGATGGTAGGCTCTCGGAGGTTGGATGCTTCTACCTTGGGAAATTGTCCGGGATCGGTAATGATGGTGATCGCCCTATCTCCGAAGATGTGCTTGACCCTTTGGTGAAGATTTGAAGAGATGGCACTGATTCTGTGAAACCAGGTCCGATCGGAAAGGAGATGGAATGAAGCTGAGATGTCCAAGACCTGGAGAGTGATGGTTGATGTTTTTGGATTGATCAGAACCTGGACATTAATCTCCCCTTCGACCTCCTCGATAGTGGCCACATAATTGAAGCTAGGCCCCAATTCTGCTAGGGCATGTGGTATGTTGTCCAAGGAAGGGTCTTCTTCTTAGAGGACGATGGCTGAAGTAGAAGCCGAATAGACAGGTGCGGTGGGCAAGTTGTGCCCCTGGTTGTTTGCTTGAGAAACGGGCAGGCTTTGCCCCTGGTAAGCTGGAGTGGGCAAACTGTGCCCCTGACTGACTATTGCTGAGACGGGGAGGTTGTGCCCCTGGTTTGCTGATGCTGCGTTAGGGAGATTGTCCCCTTGGTTGACTGAGATGGGCTGAATGTGCCCATGGTTAGAAATGGGTGCGAAGATTGAATCGACTGAAGGTGCCCCTTGCATGATGATGGGCTCTAGGATCGAAATAGTTGAGGATGCCCCTTGCAGGATGAGAGGTTCGAACTCTGAATTAGAGTTGATGGCACGAATAAACTGGAGAGGAGGCTTTTCTTGGCTGGTGAAAGCTGGATAGGCAGGAGGTGCCTCTTGCATTGCGGAGACTGGATCGACTGGAGATGCCCCTTGCAGGATGAGGGGTTCTGAAACCTGACTGGTTAGGGGTGCCCCTTGCCAACCTTGATTAGGGAACTGTGAGTTCCATCTTGACTGTTGCTGTTGCTGCGGTTGTCCATGCTGAGGGGGGAATAGTGCACCTTCGGTAGAGGCGACAAGATCATCCTCTTCCATTGGATGGGAGATGAGGACACTTCCGTTATCATTCTCGTATTCAGCAGTAGGCTCTTCTTCCACTATCGGTTGAATTGGAGAAGCCTGATGAGGCCACCAAGGGGAGATCATCCCAGCCCTTACTCCGGCTTCGACTTGTTCCCCGGCGCGGATGAGTTGGTTGAAGTTCGCATATGGATGTGAGACAAGGTATACAGAGATACTTGGATTTGCCGAGTGGACGATCATGGAGATTTGCTCCTCGTCGTCGATGGGAGTCTTCATTCTAGCGGCCATGGCCCGCCACCGTCCAACGTAAGCTGACAATGTTTCATCGCTTCTTTGCTTGAGAGCTGCGAGGTCTGCTCTCCTGGGTGCCATGTTAAGATTGTATGCGAATCTGTTGACGAAAGCATGGGAGAGCTGCTCCCAAGTCCTGATGCGATGATAGTCCAATGATGTGTACCAATCCAGGGTATCGTCTTTCAGAGATTTTTGAAACAAGCGGATGAGTGCTCCATCATTGCCCGCCACAGCATTAAGCTCTCCACAAAAAGCTCGTAAGTGGTCTACAGGACACCCTGTCCCATCATATCTTTTAAATTTTGGTACCTGGAAGCCTTGAGGTACCATTGCATCGGCAAATGGACAAAGGTCCCTGAACTTAGTGGATGGAAGATCCACCCCTTGCTGCTTCTGCAACTTTCTCTTCATCTCTCGCATCTGCTCTCGGAGTTGCTCTATTTCGGAGGGACCAGATGAAGGAGATCTTGTCCCTTGCCAGGATTGAGATGGCCCCCTTTCATAATAATTGGTGTCATTGATGCTCCTAAAATTCCTGCTTGAAGAAGGTTGGGCCTGGTAATTACTCCCATTGTAGGGACTTTGTTGGACTGGAGCTGAGAAGAGAGACTGCGAAGAAATCTCAGTCACAGGAGAATATTGAAATTGGTTGGAATTCCCATTGGGGAGAGATTGTTGGAATTGACTGGGATTCTGGGTTGTGGGATGTGACTGAAAATGGCTCTTGTTTGCAGGAGGATACTGGAAGAAATGCCCTGAGGTCGAGAGTTGTCCTGATTGAGGACCTTCATTAGGAGGGTATCGAAAGTCCTGCGCCACCCCTGATAGTTGTGGTTGAGATGAACTGGAGGCTGGAAGAGATGCTTGTTGTGGTTGTTGAACTGGACCAGCTTGATTGCTGGCTGCTGAAGCCTGGGCTTGTGTGAATCGGAGAAGCATTTCCTGCATGGCCTTCATGCTTTGTTGTAGCTCTTGGATGCCAGGAATTGACATGGATTCACTCGAGTTTAACAGTGGAGAGGAAGCCTCAGGTATAGGGAATGGGAGAGCCATGTCGATTTTGTATTGGATGTGGCAGGGTGATTTGGTTTGGAGGAGTAATGGTGGGAAGTATGCACTATTTTTTTTTTTTTTTTGGGTTTTGGGATTTTCTATTTTTTTTTTGTTTTGGGTGGAATGCTATGCAGATGAGATTGTATGAGGACTAATGACTTTCAAGTATAGGAGGATTCTGTTTTTCAAGTCGGATCACGACTAGTGGGACTAGTAAATCCCCAGTGGAGTCGCCATTCTGTGGACCCTCGCCGATTTTTCCGCGCTCCCACACGACGTCGTTCTCCCTTTCCTTTCGGAAGAAGAAGAAGAAGAGGTGCGTGAGTGCGAAATCGCCGTTTGTGCCACTGGCTTGCCTCGTTCTCGAGGGCTTGGTTTGGTTGTCGTGTTAAGCTGGATATGTTTAAGTGAGTTCAGAGTCGCCACTAGCCAGTTACTTTGAATCTACAGTCGGCTAGACCCTGTAGAAACGTTAGAGAAGAGAATCCGAAGATTCCTTCCTCTAAAATGACTCCTGTTGATCTGCGGCCAGAGATTCAAGGTAAGGGATCACGGTTACAGGGTGGGAAGAGGTTAAGCACCCCACACACTGCCCGTACCGAAGTACGGTCTCTACTTCACAGAATCGATCGAATACTTGAAAGTCTAATTTAATCCTCGTATATTCTCATGAATGACATGATGCATGAATGCAGGTCTGAACAGTAAGAGTTTCTGATGGGCAGGTTCCAACAACGGGCAAGCCCAGAGCGTACGCTCGAACTGACAGGTGCTTAATGTAAGACGTATGCAGTGTGCTTGAGTAATCAAGGTGCTTTTAGTGAAGCATGAATGCAGGTCTGAACAGTAAGAGTTTCTGATGGGCAGGTTCCAACAACGGGCAAGCCCAGAGCATACGCTCGAACTGACAGGTGCTTAATATAAATACATATGCATGTGTGTTTGAGTAATCAAGGTGCTTGTAGTGAAGCAGGGGGGTTGAAAAAAAGTAAATGTTGCACTTATGCTAGATGCAAATGAGATGATGCTGGAAAAGAGTAGCTGGGTGGACGGAGGTGTCGCAAGGGTTGGCTTCGAGTGGCTGGATCAAGACTTGGGTGGCTTGGGAGGCTTGGACCAGTGGTCAGGCTGGGCTGGACCAGGGCTAGGCTCTCCTCACTCGGGCTCTCCTTGGTGAAGGAATGGGCTAAAGGATGAAGGAGGGTGACTCAGACGGACGGGCTCTCTCTAGCTGAGTGGTTGTGTTTAAAAGAGAAGGGAGAGGGGGTATTTATAGCAGCGGAGAGTGGCAACTCTCGTAATTTTTTCCGGGCGGCCTGCCATGGGCCGCCCGTACGGCCGCTCCTCGGTTTCCAGCGAGTACGGTCGCTCCCTCGGGGCTGCTGCTGGACTCGCTGGTCGACTCAGTGAGTTGACTCAGCGGGTCGACTCGGTGGTTTGACTCGACGGTTGACTCGATGGGTTGACTCGGTGTTTTGAATCGACAGGTTGACTCGACGGGTTGACTCAGCGGGTTAACTCAGCGAGTTGACTCAGTGAGTTTGACTTTTTTGGGATTTTTTGACTGGCCTTTTTTATGGGGGGTTTTTCAGGGTGGTGTTTAGGACTGGGTTGACTGAGTTCAGGCTTGAACTGGGCTATGGAATGGGGCTTACAAGGGTGAGTTTGGCTGAGTTTGGACTTGGGATTTGGGGGTATGGTCCTCCGTTCATCCAGCTATCTCTGCCAACAGTGTAGCCAAAGGTGGGGTGTCTACAACAAGGCCCACATTGATGTTTATTTATCATCTAACCCAGTTCATAAGGTCACATAGACATGGATAAGGGGAAAACACAAATATCAGCTTAATCCAAAACTTTTGTGGGCCTCAAGAGGTTATTAACGATAGACACTATATTCCCATTGTTTTATGTGGTGTCGTCCACTTGAACTTGGGATCTGCCTCATTTTTCTCCTTATGCCCTAAATTCAGCTGGCATAATAGATGGACGGTGTGGATAAGCAACATAGATCATAGTGGGCCCCACATTTAGCCCACAAATTCCTTGACTTTAGCATTGAAAAAGTAGATGTTACTTTCTGCATTGGGAAATATGCAGTAATTATCTAAGTAAATAATTATTACCCATTTACATGGTAATTATGGTCAACTCAAAAATTCAAACAGGCTCTTAATATATTTTCATTGGCTCCAATCCACCATTAATGGATAAGTTTGTGGAGGCTAATCACGGTGAGTATGTACCTTCGGGTATTTTTACTGGTGATTGCGTATTGGAAGTTGTATGTGAATTACATTCTACCGTTCCAGCTAGATATGCATCCTCAGGTTTGAGGGTGCATGTGCATGCATCCATGCATTTAAGAACGGTTGTACTATGCATGTTCTGTATGTTTTCTTAAAAGCAATATTTATTTAAGAAATTAATTTTCATCATAATGAATAATCACCTCTAGGTCTTTAGACTCGAAGTTTGTTGGGGTTGCCACATGGAAGACGAAATAACAGCCGTTGATGGCGTCATCAAAGCTACCTTCCTCTGTGAGATCTGCCTTGAAAAGTTTTAGATCACCCAAGACTTGTAGATCTAAGAGGTGGGACACCTTTTTGCTATTTGCTGCACAAACGAATAAAATGCATTCAGTTATTGGTTTAGTTGGAGAATGTCAATAGAGAGCAGGCCGGAATCCCCACACGCATTCAAAATGGGATTCCGCAAAAAGTCGACGTTGACATGCTCATAGAGATGTCCCCGTACCCAAAGCCATATTAGTTAAATCACCAGGTGGGACACATGCTATCTAAATTGCATGTCGTTGGTGATTTCCCTCATGAGCATACATTTTACTTGAATGAGGATGTGATGCTCCAGTGTCTAGAATGTGTGCGATGATTCACCTCGCAAGCCTACGTGCTACTTTACCATAATTTGGGACTGTGAATCTAATTTCTCCATTGTAAGTCGCAAATGCTTCCACCCATGGATTGGACCATCCTAAATTAATCAGGCTCCAAAGTGGGTTTGAAACAAAATTGGTTTAGGGTCCACATTTAGTGCACAAGAGGGAGAAAACTAATGGCTGTGATTGTTCGATAGGTGTAATCTCTGAACGTGGGTCATCCATGATGGGGCCCACTAAATAGATGACCCCAACACATACATCGCCCTCCTTATGTACCTAGGGAGCGATGCCTCTACCACATTCCGGTTATCATGGGTTCACTGCGCCATGGGTTCCAAATGGGAATATCTTGTTTTAAAAAAAAATTCCCATATTGGAAAGGAGAATACACACACACACACCTAGAGCCTTGTCATATTGGACTCTTTGGTTTATTATACGCATTGGGGACTAAGGAGGGCACTCCCACAAGTCATGTTGAGGCACATTGTGTTGTGGTATGTCTTTGACTTTGGCTATTTTTGTTTTTTTCAATGCATGCATGGGCAAAGAGTTGCCATGCACAGTCAAATAATTAATGAGCTAGCATATGCCTACTTATCATTAATACGGCCGCATACACCTCATGCCGGAATGACTATCTCTTATATTTTTATAAAGACTTTCATTTCTTATTTTTCATACGCAGAAAAAGACTCTCTCTCTCTCTCTCTCTCTCTCTCTCTCTCTCTCTCTCTCTCTCTCTCTCGTTTTTCTTGGAGTTCTCTCTACATTCAATTGGCAAATCAGAAAGAGCAATCTTGGGTTCATGTGACTAACATCGTGTGTGCACCTGATCCAAGTTGTTCATCTTAGAGGAAAGTTGTTGTATCTTAGGGGCAGAGCTGTAGAGATCTAGTATATCAAAGATCTTCCTTATGAGAGAATATTCGTATTTAAGACAGCACTCAACTATAACATATCTTGGCTCTCGAGATAATATTGCAATTATTTCTAGGGTTGAAAGTCGAGCGGGTTTAGTACGACCGACCCATGACAGACCCGACATTGGGTTGGGCTTGGGCAAGAAGTATCCGATATGATCTCGAGCTTGGGCTATGCAAACACCAACCCGATAAAGCTTGGGTCGGGCTTGGGTTAAGGTCTTGGGTTGCTTGACCCAACTCCAAAAGTAGCCTTTCCCACTTTATAAAAGCAACAAACCAACAAGTAAAACGATCGGATAGACGGCCCTATCGTAATCTTAAATTCATGCGAGTTAAGGTTTGGATCACTTTCTCGGGATAGATTCAGTGAAGCCTTAATAAACGGAACGCTTCCTGAACAGCTCGGAAGATTCTTAATCAAGCAAATGGAGGCAACAAGTGAAGGTGCCTGGACAACTTACTCCTCCCATCTGATATATGTTATTAATCTTGCTCCCTCTCTACACTCCCCTTCAAGCAGCTAACTGATCTATATACAAGTTACTTATCATTTTATTATATTATAGTTAAGTAAACTTATTAGTTTATATTACTTTAGTAAATAAGTTTATAATGTATGAAATTTGATATTCTTAAGTGTTAAAGGAGTAGTTATCGTACAATTTAGCTTGTTTGTTTAGAAAAAGTGAAGTTCCTTACAATAAATAACTACATATACAATTAATAAAGTCATGGGTATAAAAAATAAGACATGAATTGAAATATAATAGACTAATATAATAACGAAAATATTGGCATGCATGTATCAACCCGATCGAACCCGATCAACCCGATCGAACCCGCTTGGGTTGGGCTTGGGTTGAGAATTCCCAACCCAATCGGTTAAGGTTGAGGTATAGAAACCTTGGGTTGGGTTAGGGTTGAGCATCAACCCGACCCGACTCGCCAGACTTTCAGCCCTAATTATTTCTTGCTTGTAATATCTTAATTTCCTGCTTTATCTTTTTATCAAAACCAACACATCTAGTGGGGCCCAATATTAGTGGGCCACTACATATTGTGACATTAAAGAGCATCCAATCACTTTGGACTAGATTGGCAAAGTAACTTTTTTCTTTTTTTGGGATTTTGACTGTATTGGAGCCGTCGAATGGTTGAATTCCCTAAGTGACCTTCTAACCTGCTGACCACTTTTTGAAATTTTTTTTTAACCAAAATGCCCCTGTGATTTGAGCTTAGCACCTGCAAAGTTATGATCATGACGATGTGTACTGTTAAGTTGTGGACTGGCCGAATTTGCACCTCCATGTGGGGCCCATTATGATATCACTGTTTGATCTACATCGTCCATCCATATATTTTCCCGGCTCATTATAAAACATTAGTCATAAACTTAAAGTTATATATAGATTAAGTGGACCCTACCACAAGAAACAATTTCGGTAATCAATGGTAGTGTGAAACTTACACTATTTCTTGTGGTGTGGTCCACTTCATCATGTATATATAACTTTAAGTTTAGGACTAATTTTTTTATAATGAGCTGGAAAAATGGATGGACGGTGTGAATCAAATAGTAACATCACAATGGGCCCCGCATATATGTGCAAATTTGGCCAACCCACGGCTTAACAGTGCACATGGCCATTATCGTTATTCTGTAGGCACTGAGCTAAAAGCACAAGGTTATTTTGGTCCAAAGTTTTTAAAAAAACGTGTCAGAAAGTTAGTAGACCACTGACGGAATTCGCCAATTCCACGACCCCAGTACGGTCAAAATCCCATTTTTTTACCCATCCACTATTTTGACAAAAAATTGGCACAAAAAGACATTGTATGTATGTAACAAAACTAGGGTGTGATAATATCAATCTCCCATAGTCCGTTTGTTTCCACCATTAACCAATCAGCCGAAGTGGATTCGATAACATTATTTGGGAGGAAAATCAGATAAAAATGATAGGCTCCCCAATTGAATCATGTTTTCCAATATTATAACGAATGGAATGTAAACGAATCATGATATTCCACCCCACCCGACCATTTGATCATTCCATTGCGTCCGGAATGCTCGAAATACCCAAAATAGGCTCCAACGTACCTTGAAAACTCTTAAAATTGAGCCCGGTGCACCTGCGAACATGTTCTGCAATTGGCTGATTTTTTGGGTGCGTGGGACTTATTTTACGAATGTGTGGGCCTCAACGCACCTAAAAATTAAGCGTCGGATTTCTGAGGAATTTAGGTGTGCGTGGGACATTTTTCGGGTGCGTGGGACCGAATTTGCAAATCCGAAATTCGTTGAATTTATGGACGCGTGGGACTCGAATTTATGGACGCGTGGGCCATTTTTCGGGTGCGTAGAGTCCTATGCACTTGTTTGATTTATGTCGAATAAATGGACGCGTGAGATTGAATTTATGGACACGTGGGCCATTTTTGGGTGCGTGGGACCATTTTCAGGATGCGAGGCCACACTTATGATTTTTAGGATTCAGACCTGCGGTGGAGTATCGGCGATCGGAAAGGGTATTCCGGCAACCGGGAGAGGTTTCTGGCGGTCGGAAAAGTATTCCGGCGAGGGTTTTCGGCGGGAATTTCGGATTCTCAGCGGGCAACAGCTCTCTCTCTTTCTCAGAATCGTCTCAAATTACCCATGGGCTGGGTATTTATAGTCAAAGAATCCGAAAATCGGCCAATGAGGGGCTGCCACGTGCCACGCACCCCTAAATACCCTCCACGCACCTTTAAAATTGGCGTGCGGAGGTCCGGCGCACCCGAAAATGATTTCTGAAAATATTTGCTTTTTTGGGTGCGCTTGACTTATTTTACGGGTGCGTGGGCCTCAACGCACCTAAAAATTAAGTCCCTGATTTTAGTCGAATTTGTGGGTGCGTGGGGCATTTTTCGGGTGCGTGGGACTCCGAAATGCCTTTATAATAATGGATATCAAATGGGTCGAATTTAAGGGTGCGTGGACCCATTTTTGGGGTGCGTGGGGCACCAAAATTCCTTTATATGACAATTCCGAAATTGGTCGATTTAAAGGGTGTGTGGGGCATTTTCGGGTGCGTAGGACGCCGATATGCCTTTAAACGAATTCCTATTTTTAGTGATTTTTCGGGCGCGTGGGGTACCTGAATTTATGGGTGCGTGGACACGTAAATAGGAACTCCACTATTTGAGTTTTGAATTTTGGGGGGTTTGTGGGGTCCGTTTGATCGTGAAATCACTTGCATTGTTCTTCATAAATGATAATGAAGTTATGGGTTCGATTCCGGATGGTTCTGATCACAGTAATTCGCGGGGCCCGCTGGAGATTCCAGCCAACATTGGCTAAGTAAATAATTTTTTGTAAATCTCCGTTTTGCGTGCACCTGAAGGCGTTTTGCGTGATTCTTTTGGGGGTGTGTTTGGCTATTTTGCTTATTTTAAGGGCCCCTACCTGTTGGGACCCCAACAGATGCCCCTCCGGTGGGGCGTGACGGACGCACGATCGTCTAGTGCGGTGCACCGGACCTTTTGGGTCCCTATTATAAATAGAGAAGATAGCCTATTCTCGTCATTTCATCATTTCTCGTTGGATTTTCACTGTGCCCTCCACGCACCCATTTATTCGCCAACGCACCCAAAAATTCTCTCCCACGCACCTTTTTATTCCTCACGCACCCTTCTATTCGAGGTAAAAATAATTTTTCGGGTGCGTGGAGGCGCACACACCCAGTAATTTTGGACTTCGGTTGGATTTTTTGAATTTTGGGGTGCGTGGGGGCCCACGCACCCTTCGTCAAAACATGGAGGGTTTTGATCCTCTACGCACCCGAAAATTGGGTCTTGAATCGGCTTTTAAGGGTGCGTGGGACCTCACGCACCCCTCGTCGTTTTTTTAGAAGGGTTTGGCCCTCTACGCACCCAAAATTGGGTTTTAGACTTCTAAAGGGGGTACGTGGAAGCTCACGCACCCTGTCTTCAGACTTCGTGAATTTTTGCCGCATTCTGGGGTGTGTAGAGCCTTACACACCCAGATATTCATCTTGACAGATATTGGACATTATTGGGGTGCGTGGAGCCTACACACCCAGAAATTGTACTTGGTATTTTTGGGTTGTATGGGGCCTCACGCACCTAGTCTATAGGACTTGGTGGAATTTGGGATTTTGCGAACTTTATTCTGATGATTTACTAAGTCTCTAATGGGTATGAGCCCCTATACCTCTGCCTTGCATTTGCATATATGTGACGGTTATTTTAAGGAGGCGTAGGGTCTCATACACTTAAAAGATTTTTAGATCGCATCAGCTTAATGGGCAATCCTAGTGGTTAATTTAAGTGATGTTTCGAGCGTACCTTTGCATGCGTCTTTCGACTTTTAGACTTCATGTGGCTGGCCTTATGCGCTTCTTTTCTCTT
The DNA here is from genome assembly GCA_003013855.2 of Liriodendron chinense. NCBI lineage: Eukaryota > Viridiplantae > Streptophyta > Magnoliopsida > Magnoliales > Magnoliaceae > Liriodendron > Liriodendron chinense. The sequence continues at coordinate 21,368 of PVNU02000920.1, read as the reverse complement.
TTTTCTCTTTTTATCGGGTCGTTACGTTTCTTAGATCGGTTTGTCAGTTTTGTTCTCTAGCAGACAATGGTCATAACTCGTGCTTCTTTGCGCGCGGCCCAAGATTGTCTGCGGCGGCTTCTTGGCTCCTTGGACCACCCTGAGGCCTGGTCATCTCTTAACGTTCAGCATGATGAGGTGGACGAGGCTCTGACCCGACTAGGTGCGGATTCTCGCCCCATTCTGAAGGCTATTCGGAACCTCTCCCTCATGGCCTCCATCTCTAACGAGCACAAGGTGGTTATCTTCGACTTCATCGGTGATTCTTCTCTTTCGGAAGAGTTGGCGATCCTCGAAGCGGCTGAGCCCCTTTTGGCTGCTTCTTTCCTGGCCTTGTTGAGCCGGCTTCACTCCTTAAAGAAGGAGAAAAGGGAGAGCAGGCGATTCCTAGCTTGGATTGTCCCGCTGGCGGAGGCCGAGTTCCCAGATCATCATGCTGGGATCTGGAGAATGGTCAGGGAGGCCGTGAGGGAATACGACAGACTCGCGATCAACGTTTCTATCATGAGGAACTGGACCAGCGCAGAACATTTGAACTTCGACTTCGTGCAGCAATGCATCTCTACTTAATGGACTTTATTTCTAAGGAATCCCGGGTCCAGGCGAAGGTGGATGAGTTGAGGGCTCGGATTCTTCCGCTGGTGCAGGACTGAGATTCTCTCTTTCTGACTATGGGGCGAGGGCCCTGCAATTTTGTGTCATCCTATGGCAATTATTAACTTTCCACATTTTAAACGATTGATACGGCAATCCAAACATTTGGAATTGTCCTCGTAGTTGATAAATGATAATTATATCTTTTTCTTTTCTTTTCTTTTGTCCTCCCTTGTTTGTATGTTTATGATGACGGTGTTGTGGTTGTGAATGTTGTCGCTTCATTTCTTTCTCTGTCGGTTTAGATGTGCTTTGCCGAGGCCTTGATTGGCGCTTGCATTTTCGTTTACCTGCTGCTTTGTATCCCTTTGGATTTTACGAATGTTGATTTCTTTATGCGAGCATTTTCTTTTGCCTATGTAAGCTTCTTGCATGCAGTTGCAGATTACAATGGCCAGCGATCCCTCGCAAGATGGCCCTTCAGGTCCACCACTAACTCCGTCAAAGCGCAACCGCGCGGCCTCGAAGAAGGCTACTAGGCCGTCGGACGAGAATCCGCAGTGGTTCCTTCCTCCGGAGACGTTCAACTTTTATGAGTGTATCCTAACGCTCTCTAAGGATATTCAACGGAGGATCCTTTGTGACCGGGTTTTGCCGCCTCCTCCAGACAGAGGCACCCAGGAACAATGGGATGCTTGGTATGTGCCCCTAGGCGGCTTTCGATCTGACGGGGCCGTAGGATCCGAGGACAGTGAAGTGAGCCCGTCAATTCCAGTGCAGACCACTAGGCGCGGTCGCCCGAAGAGGGCTGGAAAGGGTGTTAAACAAGTGTATTTGGAGAACCAGACCAAATCCAAGTCCGACAAGATGAAGGTAGCCTGGTCCACTGTCAAGCTCGTCACCGCGCCTCTCATTATAAGGAACCCTTTTACCTGAGAATACGTTCGGTATTCGAAAAGTTATCAACAGCAATAGTCCCTGCCTAGTATCGAACCGTCTTACATTTGCAGGGCAATTCCTTCTATAGCGTCGGTGCTTGGACATCCGGCCCGGCACCATTCCTCAGCTGTTCCTTATCCAAAAATGGGAAGCATCAGTCCGTCCTTGGCGTGAAGGATATGATCTTCTTGGAGCCAAACTACAGTCCCCATCAGCCCTTCCCCAAGCATTATTTTGAGACCCTTCACCAGCGGTTTCATCATTTAGGGGATACTGAAGTCTGGTTAACCTGGGCGTTTCGAACCCGCGGCCATCTGGTTCTTCATCCGGGTTACGAAGCATGGGCGAATCGTATCTTGGAACAGCACAGGGCCACCCTACGGGTGGTTGGCTTATATAAGGCCATCGAGGCGACGTCCAGCTATTTCTGCCGGTAGCCCTGGGTTTACAAAGGTTTCCTGAATCATTGGTGTTCTATCACCAACTCTTTTCACATGCCATGTGGCAAGATGAGCATCTCGCTCTGGGACCTCAATCGAATCGTAGGCCTCCCGATTCGTGGGAGAATCTATGATGAATGGGTCCCAAGCGATGATGAGTTGTCGCGGAAGAAGAAGGGCGTCAACGAAGGCTTCTTTTCTGAGGCCTGTTATGAGTTGTTCACGGAGCTTCCTTAATTTTGGGGCTTCAAGGACAAACTTCCGTTCGAGGACTGGCTGGTCTATTTTGGCCATGGCTTGAAGTAAGTGTTGCGTGATGAGTTGCACTTTACTGCTTCGTTCATACTTCTCTTTCTTCTGTTAACCTCCTGTTTGTTTTCCTCCAGCTTGGACTACGCAGCTTATGATGAGGGCCGTGGTGACGAGGCACTTTTGGAGAAACGGATGAAAGAGAACTTCCCCCGTCCCAATAAGCTCTCCCCCACTTGCGAGCTGGCTGGTTTCCTGGCATACTGGCTCAGTTGAGTAGCGCTGCCGAGTTCCAAGTAGGCGGATAACATTAGAGTATCACGTTTTACCGTCGTGGGAGCCCTAGCTAACGGTCATCGGTATGTGCTAGCTCCGGTGGTCTTGTGCTCCATCTATCGGGCATTTGGCTACATTATCAGCAATAAGGAGCGTGCCGCTTACGGGATGAACTCGGCCTACTGCGTGTGGCACTTCTTCTCCGGCTGGTTCGGGGTATACTTCCCCTGGGTCTACGGTGTGCGGCGTGGAGATTATATCAAAGAAGGGAAGCTTCCGCTGCATTTCTTTCAGAAGAAGAAGATGATTGGTCATAATTTGACCACTATTGAAGAGAGCATAACGCGGCTTGACGATGTATATTTTTACCATTTCTTCAGTACCCAAAGTGGAGAATCGATCCTGTGCATGGACGATGTTAGCATCGATTATTACGAGCGTTCCTTCTTGGTAGCGATCCGCTCGTCGTCGTTGCCGCTTCGCAAAGGGTTGGAGTTCTGGAGGGAACCCTACTATCCCAATCATTTTGCTCATCAGTTCGGGTATGACCAGGGGGTGCTCGAGACATTAGAGCCGGTGACTCGCGAGCAACGAGCGTATGGTGTCGAGCCCATTCATTAAAAGTGGATGTGGCGGCAACTTATGCTGACGGGGACCGACTGTTCTTTTGTCATCCCGGGGACACAGTGCTTCGCCGGGGCTACCTTCGGATGGATGAGGTGGTGGGCCCACTAGTATGCGCTGGTTCGAAATAAAATGCTTGTCACTGAGCCCATCTTCATCACGCTTCCTATTGTTACTCCCACTCTTGGCAACGGTCTTGGTTACGTATAAGAAAATCTTCATCAGCCTGCGGTGCCGGGCACGGTGAGGCTGCAGACCTCTCTGAATGTAGTGATTGACCACGAAAAATCGAAACATACTCTGGAAGGTTGGGTCGCTCATGGGGAGAGAAGTGTAACACTGGAGGGGCTGGAATTCCCGTCCCTCGAGTTACCTGAAGAAGGTAATGTTCTGAAGGGGGGGGGGGGGGTGAAGGTGATGATGATGAAGAGGATGATGGATAATGACACGGGCGAGGCAAGGGGTAATAATGCTAATGTTGCTGCTGAGGGTGATGGTGGTAGAAGCGGGGGCAATGAGGATGTTGACGGTGGTGATAGAGGAGGTGATAATACCATGGGCGGTGCTGGTGGAGGTGAGGACGATATGGGTGGCAACGAAGGTGGGGGCTATGATGGTGATGACGGTGATGACGATGGTGGCGATGGTGATGAGAGGGTACCGGTTGAGCGCACTGGTCCTCGGGTGAAAACTGCCCCTAGTCATCCTGCCATTTGTGGGGTAAGAAGATAAAGGATTTGTGAAAATTGTACAAAGCTGAGTGTTTGCGGAAGCAACTTTCTGAAGAAATCGGTGGCGCTCTGGCTGCAAGTGCAGTAGAGGCTAGGGAGGAGGGTGAATTGAGTTCTCAGGCCAACTTAAGTGGAGAACGCCATACCGGGGAGAGTAATGAGAGCGAGCCAATGTATGAGAGGTCTGTCCCTGAGGAGAACATGGGAGCGATCTTCATGGGCCTAGATGATGAAGCACCTGTCGACCCCGTCCTTCCCCCAAATCCTCCTGCGGCAGAGGCTGAAGCTAGTCATGGCACGATTCCTGAGGCGATTGTCACTGCCGCAGCGGAAGAGATTGCAGTCCCTACTGTCGAATCAGGTGCGCTTGAACCCGCTGTGGGAGCCCCTCCTTCTGCTGAGCCGTCATCAACTGAACCTATCACTGAAGTTCCTCCTGCCGTCATACCATCATCAGTCGGGCCTGCCACTAAACTTCTTCCTACCATTGGGCCAGCGTCTGATGTCGATATTCCCGAGGTCGTGGTGCTATCTTCTCCAGAATTACCTGAACCATTAACCAAGGGAGCAACGGAACCTGCCCCAGCGTCATCCATGCCCACTGCCTCATCCAGTGCTCTTGCTGTTGACGTTCCTGAAGCTGCTGGTATATCACTTGCCTTTACTGCCTTAACTGCTTTCTTTCCGATGGTGATTTCCCTGTACTGGTGTTTATCGTTTGTTTTGTCAGCAGTAGTTCCGACCTATGCCCCTGCCCCTGTGGTTTTACCTGAAGCACTCACTTCTTCTCTTCGAGGTTTATCGAAGATAAAGGCAAACCTTTTGAAGAATCTTTTGATGACTATCATCGATTCCTTGAAGAACGAGGATGAATGGTGTATTCTGGATGAAGGGCTGCAAGCGCTTGAGCATAACGCTAAATGGTTTGGGATTGACGTCTCTTCGATGGTTGATCACGTGGTCCGGTTCAAGGAGGGGATGGCTCGTGTCGTTGGCGCAAAGCAACTTAGACCTGATCCTTCCATTGAGGAGAAGCGTGGTCAGCTGCAGTCTCTTCTTCCGAAGCTAGAACTTCACAGGGCAGACGTGGCCGCGGCGAGGCAAGATTGGCAAGTCGCTAGTACTTGATGTCAAGGGGCCACAAAGCGTCTAGAGGAGATTGATAGTGAAATGGTACAGCTGTAGGCTGAGCGTTCGATTGTTCACCTGAACTTTTCCAAGTTTACCAGTCAGAAGGCTCGCTTGCAGTTGTCTATTAATCAACACGAGGTGAGGTGTAATGACATAGAGGCCCAGGTCATAGAACTGCAGCAGCTTCTTCAGAATGTCCCTGACCTTACACAAGTTTTGGCTGAAGCAGAGGCGGCACAAAGGGGTATCCAAAGTTCTGCGATCGATATGTTAGAACAATGTATGGAGAACTTAGATGGCTGAATAGTGATAGTTTTTGTTTGTAACTTTAAAACACGTTGTAACGGATATTGTAATGATATGTGTACTATTGTAATTTTGTATTTAGATTGTGTCTCTAGCTTATTTGCAATTTTTGAGTTTTGAATGCAAACTGATTGAGCTATTTGGGAAAGAGCGTCCCCCTGTTAGGACCCAAACTTATGCTTGTGCGAACAAGGGTATGATTGAGCTTTAGTTAGGGGCTTATCCCCATTCTTGATGGTCTCGAAAAGGGCGGGCTGCCATACTTGACATGTCTTGAGTCTTAACAACTTTCTGATACTTGTGGAAGCACAAAGATAGATGATTAATACTTTGATTCAACCATTATGTGGTGTCATTTCTTTCGGTATCTGCTTCGTTATTCCTTCCCTTTAATGGGGTGTTTATAAATTACAACGATAAGTTTGTGTTAAGTATAATATCTTTTCAAAAATCGACCATTCACCAGTGAACTGATGCCCTGTCCTTTGCAATCTATCACCCGATAGGCTCCATTAGAATATACCTCATCGACGATACACACCGGATCCCATTTCGGATCGAATTTGCTCTTGGGACCTTGAGCCAGTGCCGGACGTTTCATCATTAGCACCAAGTCGCCCCTTTTAAACAACCTACCGCGGACTCGTTTATCGTATGAGGCTGAGATTTGTTTCTGATACATTTCGAGCCTCTGCTGAGCGGCGAGCCTCTTTTCATCTAGATCATCCAGCTCGGTCATTCTGATCTTAGCATTGTACTCGGTCGTCAAGGAGTGTCGAAGCCCGACTCGTAGTGACTCCACCTGTATCTCCATCGGGGTCACAGCTTCTGTACCGTACACCAACGAGTAGGGTGTAGCTCGAGTGGCTGTTCGGTATGTGATCCTGTATGCCCATAATGCTTCGGGTAATCGTCTGTCCCAGTCTTTCTTATTCTCCGCCACTGTCTTCTTCAGGATCTTCACGATAGTCTTGTTGAATGCCTCGGCCAGCCCATTCGCGGGAGGATAATAAGGCAATGAATAGCAGTACTTGATCTTGAACTTTGTGCACAACTTATTGATAGTGGCATTTTTAAAGGGCGTTCCATTGTCGGTGGTGATTCTTTCAGGAATACCATGTCGATATAATATGGCATGACGAACGAAACTTTCGACGTGTCTGGCCTTTACATTTCTCAGGGCAATTGCTTCAGCCCACTTAGAGAAATAATCGGTTACAGCGAGAATGTATTGGTGTCCCTGAGAGGATGGCGGACTAATCGGCCCTATCGCGTCCATGCCCCAGGCGGCAAAAGGCCAAGATATTACTGATTGATGTAACTCTTCTGGTGGCGAGTGTATTATATCTGCATGGATCTGGCATTGATGACACTTCTTGACATATTCTATCGCATCTTTTGTCATCGTGAGCCAATAATACCCCATGTGTTGGACACGGTGATGTAAGTTCTTGCCCCCTTGGTGGGCACTGCACTCTCCTCCGTGAGCTTCTTTCAGTGTGGCGTACGCTTCATCTTGGTCCAAGCAGCACAACAACACTCCCTCATACAAGCACTTGCAAAGGACGTCATTCTATATTATAAATGAACCAGCGCGTCTCCTGACCTGCTTGGGCATCTTGGGCTCTTCTGGTAAAAATCCATACTTTAAGTAGTCAATGAATGGCCTTCTCCAGTCATTTTCTTCTGTGATTTCGAAGCAACTGATGGGATTTACGCTTAATTCACCGCCACGCAATATGGTGGTTTGCAGGATCCTCCTTTCTTCGATCGTTACTTGAAGGGGGCTGCCTCCTGGATTAGTTAGAGCAGCGGCTAGGCTAGCCAACGCATCGGCCTGTACGTTTTCCTACCTCGGTATATGTGAAATGCTGCTATTGCGAAACTGGTCGAACCGTGATTGCGCTTGGTGGCAGAAAGGCGACAACTCAGGTTTGCGAACTGTTAGTGCACTTTTTCGTGGCATACTAGTGCACCTTGTTTGTCAATCACTTACAGCTGTGAGTCTTGTGTCGGTTGAGCCCAAAGAAGATGAAGAAAGAAGACTCAAGACGTCCAGCCGCATCAAGGAAGAAGATTGACAGGTAAAAGTGATGCCTTGGTGCCTTAACCTTGACCAAAACCCATCCCCTATGTACTCTTGATGACCTTGACCGTATTTAGAACCATTTTGTCATCATAGTGTGGCCCTAGGTGTCCCAAAAGAACACCCACACCTTGGCCAATATGGTTGTGCTGAAGAATGCATGGGATTGCAAAGTGTAGGGCTGAACCCAGGCCTGTCCGACCGGTCTAGACCGGTCGGCCAGACCAAATAGCAAGGGCTGTGTGTGCAGACTAGTGGACCGACCGGTCATGACCGGTCGGCCCTCGCAAATGAAGAAGATCAGCAAGCACTGCCGACCGGTCATGACCGGTCGGCCTGGGAAATCTTCAGCCATCCAGCAAAGAGGTCCGACCGGTCATGACCGGTTGGCCTGATGCATTAGGCCTGTCCAGCAAGGGGGTCCGACCGGTCATGACCGGTCGGCCAGTATGTTTGGCCTGTTCATTCAGCAAAGGGGTCCGACCGGTCATGACCGGTCGGGGCAGGCCGTTTTATGGCCGTTTTATGACCGTTGGAGCCTCTTTTCTATAAATATGGAGCTCCATTCTTGGGTCATTAGAGAGAAGTTTTTGAGAGCCCATTCCATACTCATCTTATACATCATTTGGGGCCTCAAAGAGGAGGTTTTCAAGTCATATCCCTTGTGTTTCAAACACAAGTATGGGCATTCAAATGCTATCAAGAGATGACTTGATTCCTCTCTCAAATCTAGAGGTGTGACACTATTCCACATAGGTATATCCTTTGTCCAAGACCTCTAGAAGACTCTCTAGGTGAATCTCCTAGTTGGAACAACCTACACATCCCATGTATGAGATTCACCCATCCTCCTAGCACCTTGGGCATTTCAAGGCATCGCATGCAAGGTGTTTGATCGAATGTGGCTGAGGCATTGGCAACGCAACGGCGGCACGATCGAGGGAGCAAAGGGAAGCTGATTGAAGCACGGGAGAGCAAAGATCAAGCAACCCAATACGGCGCTAAACAAGGGGCTCATCCGACAAGTAAGTTGTCTCACGTGAGAGTCCATTTTAGAGTTTGTCAACTCGCCTTAGGGACGTTAACCGTTCCTTGGCCCGTCAGCCGGGCCTAAACTAAGTCTCCAAGGGGGAGCCTCCGACACGGGAGTAAACGTGCGATAAGGTTGAGAGTTAGCCTTTGTCTAAAACTCCGGATACGGTTGAGAGGTGAACCGATAAAACCTCCGTGTAAAGGTTGAGAGGTGAACCTCATTTAAAACCTCCGATAGTGAATGCCGGTGTGCTCAAAGGGGTTGAGTACTTGAACCGGGAGTGGAGTAGACACGTAGTCGAACCACTATACATCCTTGTGTTTGTGATTGTTATTGAGCACATTGATATCTTTGCATTGTTAGTTTAATTGCTTAATTATGTATGATTGATATGAATGCATGCTAGGCTCTTTTTAGGCATCCTTGCACAAGATGTACCTTCACTACTTGTGTAGACTTGAGCTCATTGATCCAATCTCATAAGTCTACACAAGGTGCATAGGTTAGTAGCTTAATTAGTTGAATCATTTTCTTACCTATGCATGCTTAGACTAGGTTTGGTTATTGCTTAACTCTTGCTAGTCTTGTGATTGGACCCACCAAGGCTTGGAAGCCAAGGTGTTCTTGCTTACCTAGCTTAAACTTGTTGAATTGCATAAGTAGGCGAAAAGAATTTTAAAAAGGTCCTATTCACCCCCCCTCTAGGTCCATAGACATATCTCCGAGTATCTCTACAAGCGGTAAAATCGAAATTTCACGAACCTCATATTCTATCGTCAGCTGTCCGATGACTAGCTTGGAGTCGCCATAAATCTATATTGCCTTGATACGCATCTCGAGGCCGAGCTGTAGTCCGATAATGAGGGCGTGATACTCTGCTTCGTTGTTGGTACAAGCTGGCACGATCGTAAATGAGTAGGGCAGCAAGTCCCCCTGCAGGCTGATAAATATAACTCCTGCTCCTGCCCTTGTTGACCTAGAGGCTCCGTCAAAGTACATCTGCCATAGTCGTGGTTTTTTTTATCATCATAACTTGGTTATCTGGGAGGTCACATTTCATTTCTTCGCTGCTCGGGACTGGGTGCGCAGCGAGGAAATCTGCAATCGCTTATCCTTTAATAGCTCGGGCTGGGACGTATGTGATGTCGAATTCGGAGAGGAGAAGGGCCCACTTAGCTAAGCGCCTAGACAGCATAGGCCGGTTCATAAGGAATTTGATCGGGTCCGCCTTGGATATCAATGTTATTTGGTGCGAGAGGCAGTAATGCCTAAGTTTCTTCACGGCGAAAATGAGAGCAAGACATATCTTCTTGATTGCCAAGTAGTTAAATTCGGCCCCCACCAATGTGCGGCTCAAGTAATATAGCGTGTTTTCCTTTCCTTCCTCGTTCTTCTGCGGCAAGAGTGCCCCCAGTGAGTTAGCACCTATTTTGATGTATAGAATCAGCCGCTTTCCTTTGATTGGGGCGGCGAGGACTGGAGAATTTCCGAGCATTTCTTTTAGCGAATCGAAAGCTTTCTGGCAAGCGTCATCCCATTCATTCTTAACATCTTTCTTGTTGAGGCGGGAAAATGGCTGACAACGACCAGCCAAATTCGAAATGAATCTCCTTAGATATGCCACGCGGCCTTGAAAACTCATCAACTGTTTTAGGTTTTTCAGTGGTGTCATTTCTCTGATAGCCTTAATCTTGGCGGGGTCGATCTCTATGCCCCTATATCTGACGACAAAGCCCAAGAATTTGCCAGACGCGACCCCAAACGCGTAATTTAGCGGATTCATACGGAGACTCTTCTTGCGCAACCATTGGAATACTTGCCTTAAGTGCTCTCTGTGCTGTTCATGATCGGCAGACCTCACGACCAAATCATCCACATAGCATTCGACGTGCCTGTGCAACATATCCTGGAATATAACGTGCATTGTGCGCTGATACGTTGCCCCCGCGTTCTTCAATCCGAAGGGCATTACGCGATAACAGTAGATGCCGAGAGTTGTGCGGAAAGCCGTAGCTTCTTCATCTTCTGGGGCCATGCGAATTTGATTATATCCCGAATATCCGTCCATGAAGGACATTACTGCATATCCTGTTGTGCTATCAATTAATAATTCTGAAATCGAAAAAGGAAAGTCGTCCTTAGGGCAGGCTTCATTAAGGTTCTGGAAGTCAACGGAAACTCGGATCTGTCAGCTCTTCTTCTTGACCGGCACGATGTTTGAGATCCATCGGGGGTATTTCACCTCTTGAACGAACCCAGCTTGAATCAGTCTCTTGATTTCTTCTTCAATTTGGGGTATAATGTCAGGATGAAATCGTCGTTGAGGTTGCTTCACTGGCTTCTTTTCTTTCATGATACTCAGCTTGTGCATGGCGATCGCCGGACTGAGCCCGGGCATTTCTGATTATGTCCAGGCAAAGACGTTCTTATTCTCCTTCAATAGCTGTATGTATCTCTCTCTTTCTTTTTTCGAAACATTTCTGCTCAAATACGTGTTCCTGGGTTCTTCTAGGGTGCCCAAATTCACCTCTTCAAGTTCATCAATCGTCCGTTGTCCACCGTCTTCTAGTTGTACGGGTGCGACACTTGGCTGGATCATGTCGATAGAATCTTGCGACTGAACTTCTTCTACCGGGCCAATGGTCACCATGTTTACGCTTGCCTTGGCTCCTAGACCTTCTCTGTTTTTGTATACTTGCTTATATTCTTCAAATGGAGCTAGCAGTCTTTTCTTTGTGTCTGAACCTTGACTGAGGAATCCCATATTCCTCATAATCTTTCGGCTGACCCTGCTATATCTCTTCTCTTCTATCGGTTGTGGTTGAGCGGATCCCCTTCCCTCCTCTCTCTCTCTTTTGATAGTACTGACTGGCTTGGCCCTGAGTGAAACTTGATATCTTTCTAGGTGATATCTCTTGACGGCACGATGAATTGGCTGGGGGCCTTCGGAAATGGCTTAGTTCTTCCTATCTTAGTGTAGACACCCCACCTTCGGCTACACTGTTGGTAGAGATAGCTGGTTGAACGGAGGACCATACCCCCAAATCCCAAGTCCAAACTCAGCCAAACTCACCCTTGTAAGCCCCATTACATAGCCCAGTTCAAGCCTGAACCCAGTTAACCCAGTCCTAAAAACCACCCCGAAAAACCCCCCATAAAAAAGTCCAGTCAAAAAAATCCCAAAAAAGTCAAACTCACTGAGTCAACTCGCTGAGTTAACCCGCTGAGTTAACCCGCTGAGTCAACCCGTCGAGTCAACCCGTCGAGTCAAAACACCGAGTCAACCCGTCGAGTCAACCCGTCGAGTCAAACCACCGAGTCGACCCGCTGAGTCAACTCACTGAGTCGACCAGCGAGTCCAACAGCAGCCCCGAGGGAACGGCCGTACTCGCTGGAAACCGAGGAGCGGCCGTACGGGCGGCCCATGGTAGGCCGCCCGGACAAAATTACGAGAGCTGCCACTCTCCGCTGCTATAAATACCCCCCTCCCCTTCCTATTTCGACACACAATCGATTCCAATCCAGTCCGGGTCCGTTCCAAGCCCTTCTCCGCCCCTTTAGCCCATCTTTCCACCAAGGAGAGCCCGAGTGAGGAGAGTCCAACCCTGGTCCAGCCCAGCCTGACCACTGGTCCAAGCCTCTCAAGCCATCTAAGTCCTAATCCAGCCACTCGAAGCCAATCCTTGCGACACCTCCGTCCATCCAGCTACTCATTTTCCAGCATCATCTCATTTGCATCTAGCATAAGTGCAACATTTACTTTCCTTCCAACCCCCCTGCTTCACTACAAGCACCTTGATTACTCAAGCACACATGCATATGTCTTTATATTAAGCACCTGTCAGTTCGAGCGTATGCTCTGGGCTTGCCCGTTGTTGGAACCTGCCCATCAGAAACTCTTACTGTTCAGACCTGCATTCACGCTTCACCATAAAACACCTTGATCATTCAAGCACACTGCATACGTCTTACATTAAGCACCTGTCAGTTCGAGCGTACGCTCTGGGCTTGCCCGTTGTTGGAACCTGCCCATCAGAAACTCTTACTGTTCAGACCCGCATTCATGCATCATGTCATCCATGAGAATATACGAGGATTAAACTAGACTTTCAAGTATTCGATCGATTCTGTGAAGTAGAGACCGTACTTCGGTACGGGCAGTGTGTGGGGTGCTTAACCTCTTCCCACCCTGTAACCGTGATCCCTTACCTTGAATCTCTGACCGCAGATCAACAGGAGTCATTTTAGAGGAAGGAATCTTCGGATTCCCTTCTCTAACGTTTCTACGGGGTCTAGCCGACTGTAGATTCGAAGTAACTGGCTAGTGGCGACTCTGGTCTTATATAAATTCATTTAAGCACATCCAGCTCAATACGACAACCAAACAAAGCCCTCGAGAACGAGGCAAGCCAGTGGCACAAACGGCGATTTCGCACTCACGCACCTCTTCTTCTTCTTCTTCCGAAAGGGAAAGGGAGAACGACGTCGTGTGGGAGCGCCGGGAAAATCGGCGAGGGTCCACAGAATGGCGACTCCGCTGGGGATAAGCTAGTCCCACTAGTCGTGATCCAACTTGAAAACAGAATCCTTCCCGTACTTGAAAGTCATTAATCCTCATACAATCTCATCTGCATAGCATTCTACCCAAACCCAAACAAAAAAAAATAGAAAATTCCAAAACAAAAAAAAATAGAAAATCCCAAAACCCAAAAAGAGTATAGTCCTCACCATTGCGCCACCTCGGGCTCAACGTGTTCGGAGACAGCTTCCCTTCCGCAGCATAATCCGCACTCGGGCTCAGCAAGCCATGTCCGACCACGAAGAAGAAACTCATCACTTCCCTGCTCTTGAAATGACCGAAGCGCAACCTCCAGCGCAACAGCCCGTTGACAATACGCCAATCATACAAGAATTGGCACAAGGAATGAGAGCAATGCAAGAAATGCTCTTGCAATTCATGCAAGCACAAACCACCGCAGCAGCCAACAATCAGGTTGGCCCAGTTCAGCAAGCTCAGCAGCCATGCCGGGTCCTCCTGGCCTCCAGTTCAAATCAAGCACAACCATCGGAGTCTGCCCAAGACTACCGACAGCAGCCATCTCAGCCCTTCGCTATGGGGCATCCTTCTCAATATCTTCCTGCGACGACAAGGCCATCTCAGAGCACCTCCGTTGCAGGAACATCCAGTCAGCTTCCAGTCAATCTTGCAAACAACAATCTCAGTAGATCTCAGCATGTCCCCGCCGATGGGACACCTTTTCAATTCCAGCACATCCCCGCCGATGGGATTTCAATTCAATTTCCAGCAACAGGGACAGCACTGGCGAATGCCCACAATGGGGGTCAGTGTCAAGCCCACATCAATCAGCGGACAGTGGCGAATACCCAACAAGGGGGTCACTTCCCAGCATCTCAGCCTCCTGCAAACAGGAGCACTTTTCAATTCCAGCACATCCCCGCCGATGGGATCCCAGTTAATTTCCAGCAATCTTCAATTCAGCAAAATCCAGTTAATTTCCAGCAATCTTCAATTCAGCAAAATCCAGTCAATTTCCAGCAAGTTCCAGTTCAACCTTCAGTACAGTCTCCAGTTCAGTTACCATCATTTCAAGCTCAAGTTCATCAGAATCCCGTTCAATCATCAAACCAATTTCAGCAACCCGCGGTTGCTTTTCAGCAAGCCCATAGGGTCGAAGACATCGACCACTATGCCGAAGAAGAACGTGCCTTATTCCAGGAGGCACCAGTCGCTCGAACAGATCACTCAGGACTGGACGAGTTGCGGGAGCAGTTCCAGATCTTGCAAAATCAGCTTCAGCGACAGCAAGGAATCGACTTACCTTCGACCAAGTTCAGAGACTTGTGTCCTTTCCCAGATGCTCAGGTACCTCAAAACTTTGAGGTTCCAAAGTTCAAAAGATACGACGGCAGCGGTTGTCCCACAGCACATCTCAAGGCCTTCTGTGGAGAGCTGAGTGCAATCTCAGGAAATGAAGGGGCCCTCATTCGATTGTTCCAAAAATCTCTGAAGGGCGATGCCCTAGATTGGTACACTTCATTGGACTGCCACCGCATCAGAACATGGGAACAGCTCTCCCAGGCTTTCGTCGACAGATTCGCATATAATCTCAACATGGCGCCCAGAAGAGCCGACCTTGCAGCACTCAGGCAAAGGAGTGATGAAACACTATCAGCTTATGTGGGACGTTGGCGAGCTATGGCAGCCAGAATGCGGACACCCATCGACGATGAAGAACAAATCTCCATGATTGTTCATTCAACATATCCAGGCATGTCCGGGTATCTCATCTCGCATCCGTATGCGAATTTCTCGCAGCTAATCCGTGCTGGAGAGCAAGTTGAAGCAGGAATCCGGGCCGGGACGATCTCCCCATGGCCTCATCAAGCCACTCCAGTCAAGAGGAACAGAGTGGAAGGAAGACCTATCGGGCACGGGAATGGAAATCGCAATGGTTCTCCTCCCCGCCCAACAGAGGTAAACAACATCAACACCGCTGCTCAAGGAAATCAACGTGCTCCCCCACAAGGACGTCAACAGTATCAGCAGAATCAAGTTCAGCATCAGCCTCAGCGATATCAGCCACAACCGAATCCTCAGCCACAGCCACCTCGACAACAGCAGCAGTTCAGGGGAAACGGCCAATACTCATACCAGAACAGGCAGAATTACAGGGAGGTCAGGAAGTTCACTCCACTCAGTCAACCACTTAGTCAAATCATGACTACGCTGGTACAAAAACAATTACTCACTCTGATGACACCTATGCCTCCGCCTCATCCTCTGCCTCCAAATTACCGAGAAAATGAGTACTGTGCCTACCATCAAGGACGTGGCCACGCCACTGATCGATGCTATACTTTGAAAAATGCCATACAAGACCTGATTGATGACCGCAAGATCGTCATCTCGGTCCCTGGAACTTCTCCAGCAGCTTCCACCAACATCCTTCAGAATCCTCTGCCTCAGCATCCAACGGACCCCAGTTCGTCTTGTGGCCCTGCCGTCAATAGTATAGAAGAAGGGGACCATATCGATCGCTTCTTCTCCCCTATTCAGTCCATTCACACCTACACCTATGAGCCAACAAATCCTCCTCCAGTCTTGCAAGGGGCAAGTCCCTTTCTTCCTTCAGTCTCCGAGCCAGTAGTGCTTGAAGGAGCACCTCCATACGATATACCAGTTGTTCAAGGGGCACCTTACAACCATTCAAGATGGGAACCAGTAGTGCTTGAAGGAGCACCTCCATACGATATACCAGTTGTTCAAGGGGCACCTTACAACCATTCAAGATGGGAACCAGTCGTCCTGGAAGGAGCACAATCATACATTGAGCCCACATACGAACCTGTCATCTTGCAAGGGGCAACTCCAGAACAATCCAATCCGCAATGGAAGGATTACACTCATCAGCAGCAAGAGCCCGTTGTCTTGGAAGGATCTCTTCCAGTCAAGCCTGTCATATTGCAAGGGGCAAGTCCCGGAGGCATATCAATCACGCTACGGCAGCTCGGACGAACAGAGAAACCTCCTGCCATATCAAGAGGACCGGTATTCATTCCATGGGAGCCTCCTGCCCCAGGAACAGTCAAGCCAGGACCACGACCTTATGTGGTCTATGAAGACAAGCCTCGATACTACCCCTTCAGAACAGGCAACAATGTAGTCCTCAAGGCAAAAGCTCCATACGAGGAAGATCTGGTACCCACACCAGCACCGTTGCAAGAACCAGTGGTCCTAGAAGGCAAAAGGGAGGAAAACTACAAAGAGGTTCCATGGCACTATCCAGAATGTGCGGAAGTGGGAAACATGAATCCCAACGGGCGTGGCATCCGAAGAGATAATCAAAACAGAGGAGATCCCAAAGGCGTCCTCTCAGGCCTCGGCAGCAAAAATGAAGCCGCATACGATGTGGCAACTCAGCTCAAGTCAATCCCTGCACAAATCTCAGTATGGGAGCTACTCTGTACATCTCGCATACACCGAGAAATGTTTGCCAAGACCTTGAATGATGCTCATGTCTCCTCCGATACGGCACCAGAGATGATTGCATTGATGATTGGACAGCTACTGGCTCCGCGTGCCATCACCTTCACCGATAATGAGTTGCCACCAGAGGGACGAGATCATGGGCGATCCCTCAACATAGCCTTACGATACAAAGACCTCTGTGTTCCGCTGGTCCTTATCGATAATGGCTCAAGCTTAAATGTCTGCCCACTCAAGACCGCGGAACGCCTGGGAATCAATCCTTCTTCATTCCGACCCAGCACCATATGCGTCAGAGCATTTGACAACACCCGCCGATCAGTGGAAGGGGAGGTCGACATAGAGGTACAGATAGGTCCAGAAGTTTCTACCATCACATTCCAAATCCTGGATATATCAGCCTCTTTCAACATGCTGCTCGGACGACCATGGCTGCACAAGGCTGGAGCTGTGCCATCAACCCTGCATCAACGAGTGAAGTATATCTGTGGAAATCAAGTGATCTCTATCCACGCAGAGAAGGAGCTCATCATTCCTTCCAATGCTACTGCCACTGAACCAGACATCCCGGTCATCGATATCCAGCACTCTGAAGAAGACATCCCGTTTCACAGTTTCGAATTCGAGACTGTGAACTCTATCGCCAATCCAGAACCGGTAAGGGTGGACCGTGTCTTTTCACCGGCAGAGCGTCTGAGCTTCAAATATCGAATGAAGAACCACTTCAAGTCCAGAAAGGTACCGCTGGTATATAACCAACGCAAGTGGGGACTCGGATACAGGTCAACCTTCATGGACAAGAGAAGGAAGAAATTTCGGTGCTCACCCATCCAATTCGTCAAGCCAGGAGAACCTTGCAAAGATCCAGGAGGGAATCAACCGACTGCACTACACAAAGGCCTCCCGATGAGCCTAGTTTGGGCTACGTGGCCCCCCATCCGATGGGATCAGATTCTCGAACCCTCTAAGCCTCCAGAAGAAGGAGGAAATGATGAAGACGAAGAAGGAAGACAATACAGCAGCTTCAGGACCAGGTTACTCTAACACCTGCTCCCAACCAGGGGCACAACTTGCCCACTTCTCTCAACCAGGGGCACAACCTGCCCACTTCAATCAGCAAGGGGCACGACTCGCCCATCTCATCACCAATTAGCAAGGAGCACGACTTGCCCATCTCTGCAAAGTCAACATCATCAATCATCAGCCAGGGGCAGAAGCAGCCCATCCATTGGACCAAGAAAGGGAAGTGGCCAGCCCTAGATTGGTCTGATGTCCAGGTTCCAAACTTGTGTCTAGCTGTGGAACCAGACGAACTGCAATGTGAGGTAAGTGATCCGGGAGGGACTGAGTACGACTCAGATCTCGAACCTGACCAGCAAGAAGTCATGGTCATTGGGCCAGACCATGATTCTTCGCCCAAATCATCAACCCCCACCTCTTCAGGGGAGGAAGTGTGGGGTCCTGAATGGTCATCTGTTCCCCTCACTTTTGAATCAGCCAAAGAGCCATCTGAGGGCTCTGGCTTCCAAAAAAAAAACGCCTGTTTAAGCAGCGACCGGAACTTTGGAACAAGTTGGGCTCAATCATGGTTTGCAATGCCCACTTGTTCAAAGTCCCGTGAATTTCGAAAAGCCAAAAAAATCAAAAACTTTCAAAAGCCAAAAACATCTAGCATTTCATTTCAGAAAAATCTCAAAAATCAAAAAATATTTCTTTCCCTGCATTCAATAGTGTGCCAAGTTCGTCTAAAGAGTCGCATGAGTTTGAAGTCGAATCATATGACTTCGACATCGAATTAGACTTTGAGCTCATGGGTCTGGACGAAGCTCGGGACGAGGAAGATGATGATCCAGCTCCCGAACTAGAGGATTTCCTCAAAAAGTTCGAATCTAAAGCCAATGTTGTAGCCGATGATTTCGAGATAGTAAACTTGGGGACGCCTGAGATTCCTAGGGAAGTACGCATTGGAAAATCGTTGCCACCTGAGATGAAACAGAAAATGATAGAGTTCCTAGCTCCAAGATTGTCCAACTTCGCGTTCTCATATGAAGACATGCCGGGGCTCGATGAAGAGCTCGTTGTACACCATCTGCCAACCAAGGCAGATATGAAGCCAGTGAAGCAAAAACTCCGAAGAATGAAGCCAGAATGGGCTCTGAAAGTCCGAGATGAAGTCATCAAGCAATACAATGCGGGATTCTTGGTAGTCTCCAACTACCCTGAATGGCTCGCCAACATCGTACCAGTACCGAAGAAGGATGGCAAGGTTCGAATGTGCATCGACTTCCGAGATCTCAACAAAGCCAGTCCAAAAGATGACTTCCCTTTGCCACATATCGACACTCTGGTCGACAACACCGCTGGATACAAGATCTTCTCATTCATGGACGGGTTCTCAGGTTACAATCAGATCAAGATGGCCGTCGGAGATCGCGAGAAGACAGCATTTATCACTCCCTGGGGAACCTTCTGTTACAGGGTGATGCCGTTCGGTCTGAAGAACGCAGGAGCAACATATCAGCGAGCAATGACAGCACTATTCCACGACATGATGAACAAAGAGCTTGAAGTATATGTGGACGACATGATCGTCAAATCTCGCACAATGGAAGGACACTTGAAGATCTGAAGAAGTTATTCAACAGATTAGAAAAGTACAAGCTTCGCCTCAACCCTCAGAAATGTGTCTTCGGTGCAATGGGAGGTAAGCTCCTCGGCTTTATGGTGAGCGAAGATGGCATCAGGGTCGACGAGACCAAAACCAGAGCAATCATCGAGATGCCCCCTCCTAGAACAGAGAAAGAAATTCGTGGCTTCCTCGGCAGAATTCAATACATCAGTCGCTTCATCGCACAGCTCACACCCATCTGTGAGCCCATATTCAAGCTCCTTCGGAAGAAACGTCCCAAAAGAATGGAATGACGATTGCCAAGTCGCCTTCAACCGCATCAAGAAATATCTCATGAATCCTCCAGTCCTAGTGCCTCCCACTCCTGACGACCACTATTGTTATACATCTCGGTAGCAGCAGAAGCCATTGGCTGTGTCCTCGGCCAACACGACGAGACCGGGAAGAAGGAACAAGCAATATACTATTTGAGTCGAAAGTTCACCGACTACGAGACCAGGTATTCCCCGATCGAGAAGACTTGCCTCGCCCTAGTCTGGGCGACTCAGCGACTCCGTCAATACATGATTGCATTCCCTATTCTCCTTCTCGCTCACATGGATCCGCTCAAGTACCTGTTCGAGAAGCCGGCACTCACTGGAAGGATAGCTAAATGGCAGCTACTCTTGTCTGAGTTCGACATCACCTATGTCACTCAAAAGGCAATCAAGGGACAGGCCCCTCGCCGATCATCTTGCGGCTCACTCTCTCCTGGACTATCAGCCGCTCAAGACATTCTTCCCTGATGAAGATCTCTTGCTCATTGAAGAGGAAGAAAAGAAGAAGAAAGATGAATGGACATTATTCTTCGACGGCGCAGCAAATTCTAAAGGGAGTGGTATTGGAGCAATCCTCTACTCTCCAGATGATGTCCCTATTCCTATCTCGAGGCGCATCGCGTTCGAGTGCACCAACAACATGGCAGAGTACGAAGCATGCATCGCTGGCTTAAGGGAAGCCATAATCTTGGGCGTCAAGAAGCTACGAGTGTTTGGAGACTCACAGCTTATCATCAATCAGACCAATGGCGAATGGAAGACCAAAGACGAGAAGTTGATACCATATCATGTATATCTTGACAATCTGATCGAAGAATTCAAGGAAATCACCTTCTCATACATGCCCAGAGCCAAGAACCAGTTTGCAGATGCTCTCGCCACGCTCGCATCAATGCTCGAGATCCCCAAAAGAGCTTCAGAATGGGAGCTCACAGTCGAAATTCAAGAAGAACCTGCTTTTTGCCTGCAAATAGAAGAAGCCGAAGCTGTCCCTGACAAACCCTGGTATGCCGACATCAAGCAATATCTCGAAACCCAGGAGTATCCAGAATCAGCAACCACAACAGATCGCCGAACCATCCAACGTTTGGCCGGCCAGTTCACCATCAGTGGCGAAGTTCTCTACAAGCGATCCTATAATCACATCCTCCTCCGATGCGTCGATGAAACAAAAGCTGCAAAGATCATGAAAGAAATACACGAAGGAATCTGTGGCCCACACATGAATGGGCACATGATGGCAAAGAAGATTCTACGACTCGGCTACTACTGGCTCACCATGGAGACAGACTGTTGCAAACACGTCAGAAAATGTTTCAAGTGTCAAGATCATGCGAATCAAATCCATGCCCCATCATCAGAGTTATACAACCTGACCACCCCCTGGCCCTTCTCCATGTGGGGACTTGACATCATCGGCAAGATCAGTCCCAAAGCATCAAATGGTCATGAGTACATACTTGTGGCAGTCGACTACTTCACCAAGTGGGTAGAGGCAGCCTCCTACACCACGATTGCAGCATCTCAAGTGATCAAGTTCATAAAGAACAACATCATATGCCGATATGGAATCCCTAATGCTATCATCACAGATAATGGGACCCCGTTCGTCAACAAGAAGATGGACGACTTCCTCAGCAAGTTCAAGATCCAACGTCATCGATCAAGCCCCTACCGTCCCCAGATGAATGGTGGGGTAGAAGCCGCAAACAAGACAATCGTCAGGATACTCGAGAAGATGGTTGTGACCTATCGAGATTGGTCAGATATGCTCCCATATGCACTTTGGGCCTATCGAACGTCTGTACGATCTGCTACGGGCGTTACTCCTTTCGAGCTTACTTATGGAATGGAAGCAGTTCTACCAGTCGAAGTGGAAATACCATCACTCCGAGTGTTACTCGAAGCGGAATTGAAGAAGGAGAATGGCAACGGGCAGATTTGATCAGTTGCAGCTAGATGAAAA
>PVNU02000918.1:0-211634 GCA_003013855.2 Liriodendron chinense | reverse complement strand
ATAGTTTAGGCTCTTCGTTCTGCATCATCTGGTTACCTAACAAGAATCCTACCAGCATCAACATTGAATCATGCCTCATCTGTGCTAAGCATTCACAATTACCTGGGTATCTTAGTGTCCTTGTACCTTGCCTGCCCGAACAATTAGTTATACTGGTTTGTACGTTGTAGTAATTGCCTGGATTACTAGTTAAACAGGGTTTGCTAGAAATAGATAATCAGGCATGCAATGACCGGATTTATGTGGTGAGAAGGTGTTATATGTACAGGTACAACTTATTGGGAATAGAAACTCCACAAATAACTAAGGCCCTGTTTTCTGGACACCTAAAAATGAGTTCATCCCATATTAACTAACAGTAACATGCATTAGAGATCTTGATCTCTAATACATAACTATTATTAACAAGGACTTGTTACGTCTCTCTAATACATAACGACTGTTAACTAAAACTCTTTTTTAGGTGTCTACCAAACAGGGCCTAAGTTTGGTTATTATGCATTTGTGTCAGTTATTTCTTGCCATTAAGAGATCTTGATCTCTAATGCTAATTATTATTAGCAAGGACTTGTTATGTATCTCTAATACATAACTACTGTTAACTAAAATGAGGAACTCTTTTTTAGGTATTTACCAAACAGGGCCTAAGTTTGATTATTATGCATTTGTGTCAGTTATTACTTGCCATTGTCTTGTGGGTTGAGCCCCACATTGGATATTTATAGAATGTTAGCTATAATAAAACTAAGTTTCTTTTCAGGGGAGCTCTCGAGTGGTACTGTTACCACTGTAGTGGGGCCCCACGTAATTTATGGATGGTCTATCAGATGCATCACTGCATATTATCCCCACATGCCAAATTCAGCCTCATCTAACACTCAAGTGGGCCACAACACGGAAAAATGGGAGAAGGGATGACCACCCTTAATTTACACAGGGGCTCATATGAATTTCAAAACAGCCGGAGTTTCAGCCTGACCCTTTGTATAGACCTGGTGAATGGTCTGCATGACCTGGATTTTACATACACTACTGGGTGGGCCCTCCACGCAAATCAAGGGTGGATGTTTTCTCCCAACTTGTTCCACGTGTTTTGGCCCACCTGATTCATGGATCAGCCCGATTTTAGGGCCCTGGGGGTAACATCCGCTGACTCATACTATGGACAGGTTAGATTTTATGCATGCGTCACGTGGGACCCACATCTGCCCAGTACCACTGGAGCACGCCCCTTTTTTCAACACAACATGCTCCTTTTCTGATCTTCCCGTAACGTGACAACTGATTTATCTTTTAAAACTTACATTTGTAGTTTCTTTTTCCTGTAGGGCCTACAAACTTGCTTGGTGGCTTTGTTAGCGAGGTATGCCTGTTGTCGCCTATTTTCCAGAGCGCACGCGTTCTATGATTGTATTAAGATGACTGGAGTTGATAGAATTGAGAAAGTGAACTATGATTCTCCCTTTGGTAATCTGTGGGTGCTTGTTATATGATTCTTGGTCGGGTTGTCATGCATTGTTTCTTTGTCTAAAGCATGATATGTATGTGCATGGTGGGGAGTTGGATATACGATCTGGTATTTTAAATAGCGTGTAGTGTATAGTGTAGCGTTTGGCCTTCTATAGCATGTTGCGTAAGCTACATGATACTTAATATTTTTAATTAAAATAATGGAAAAATAGGATAAAATTTACAAAATGCATAATTCTTATTAGTTTTTGGCCCCGTATTGGTCTTTCTTTTACTTATCTTTTCTTTTCTTTTCTTTTCTCTCTGTCTCTGTCTCTTCTTCTTCTCCTTTTTTTAATTATTTATTTATTTTTCAAGCCATAGTGCATGATGGGCCCCTCAAATTAACCATCTTGATCACCAGAGCATGGACCCGTTTGTATGGATGGGGGCCTGTTATTCATATTCTACACATTGGCCGTACTAATCTCCAATTTTAATTCTCCTTTGTCATTCTACATGCAAGTCACTATGGCAACATGGCTGAAGTGCCAGGATCGATTCTGTCATCCTAGTTTGCAAGACCATTTAGGAGGAGATAAAGGGTGTTGACCTCAAAGAGTGTATAATTTTCTAAGGTGCAGGATTCTGTACATGTTGGACCCGTTGTAGATCTATGAGACTATATTAGTTATCTGATGGTTTTGAATTTGCTTATACTACAAAAAGTTTAGAGACTGGAAGATCCTAATGTTTGATCTTTGGTCTATTTCCCATCGAATGTGAACTATTGTTTTATCTTTCAAATTGTTAGGGCCTTGCAGTCGAGGAGATCTTGAAGGCATTCCCTGTCCACAGGGCTCCGTAAGGCAGTGGTCTTAGAGTTCCGAACCACGGGTAAAATATTTGTGCTGAGGGAGGGAGGGGAACTCGTTCAAGCGAAAGAAGAAAAGAATAAAAAAGTGATAGTTTCCCATTCTTCTATATTTTCTGAAACTGGTTACTTTCACTTTGATTCATTGAATCAAAATGGTATCTTATGTGTTGATCGGCACAATAGGCCTGAATCTAGTATAAATTGATTTTTTAGAAAGATTTTCTGTGGTTTGAAATGAAGAAGCAAGTGAATTTTTTTGAAGTGGGGGCCTTCATTGCTGTTCTGGCCATCTATCAGCATCAAACACGGCCTGTATTGGCCTGTAAACCAGTCTGGTTAGCTCCTGTATCGCGTATCGGGAGTGGCTATCCTCCAATATAGTTGGGTGTAAACAACCTATGCTGCATCATTACCAATTTCCAAAACCATGTTCTGGAGGTGTTCAGCACATCCTTGGTTGGTGACGTACAACGCCGTCTTTGATGATTACTGGCCTGTTTACAAGATGATAAATTACATTCTTTCCCGAAGCGCATATACTTCTTATTATCTATGATGTCTGATTTTTAATCCAGTGACTGTGAGCTGACATTCATGTGTATTCATTGCTGATGCATAAATCTGCACTGAAACATTTACTGGTTGAACTCTTTTATTTATTGAACAAACCGTTACCTGCAGGCTTCCATCACAAATTAAAATGTCATTTCTCTTTGATGCATGATATGAAATTTTGTCTTGGTTTATTGAAGGCTAAAGATTGACTAAGCATATAAATCTCAGGTGGTTTAAAAATGCCAGAGAATCGTTTATTAAAGTGCCCTTCTTGGAGCTGTTTCTTACCTTACATTGGCTGTTTCTCCATTCTGCATTGCATTGCTGTTGTTTGGGCAGGTTTATAGACGAAGAATCTCCTTTGCCTGGATAGGTCAGGATATCCTTGTAAGTATATCACATTTTAATCATTTCTATAATTATTTTTATTCATTTCTTCATGATTTTCCTTGAATTAGTGTTCTCCACAGTCCAATAGACATACTGATCACTCCTTCAACCTATCTCCTCTTCCCATTTTGATGATTTTTAACTTTTAACCAAGGTTACTTGGATCGTGGGTAGGGCCGCAACTTGGGTTCGAGTCAACCCTAACCTGAGTTCGGGTCGGGTCGTTAAGGTCCTTGGTCAGGTTTGGGTTGGAAAATGCCAACCTGATATGAAATTGATTTGGGTTCGGTTTGAGCAAATTTGGGTTTGGTTGGGAATAATCACATGTATTTGGGTCAGGTCGGGTCGGGTTGGGTTGAGTATAGAGGAAATTCAGTTGGGTCTGGTTGTAGGTTGGGTCCTCTTGAGTTCAGGTTGGGTTCGATTGACCGTCAACCTGATCCAACTTGCCTGAGTTGCACTCCTAGTCGTGGGTCAGTGCTGTATGTGGTACAGGAACAGTAGGAACTTCACTACTTCAGTAAGTGGTACGCTAGGGGTAGGACCAAGTGGATCGCTCTAATACATACTACAAAATAGTAAGTATACATAATATAGTGGACCAAGTGGATCGCTCTAATACATACTACAAAATAGTAAGTATACATAATATAGTCTTAAGATTCACTCCTGTAGCATGTGAATCTGCAATCTCTTTGCCTAATTGCCTCATTATGTACATGAGTGAAGTAAATGGTCCAATTAGGCCATAGACACACACACACACACTCCTGCCTGCATGCATGTGCAGGGCATGTGGAAGAGGAAGTGGTTTGCAAGACGTGAGAGAGTGGGGAGAAGGATAAGAAGATTTAAAAAGCAAGTTTCTTTTATAGACTTGCTACCCTACGTACCTATTGTTGGGGGTATACAAGGATTATAGCCTTTGGATATGGGTTATGTTTGAATGATCTGAACTCATTGCAAATGATGGATAATGCAAAAAGCTCCACGATTAGAATATTTTGACCTTTGATCATTTAATCTCTTTCCCTTTGAATATGGACCATCTTCTTAGGTGTTATTTTGTGGGCGACTGACCAAAGTTCAGGATCTTCCATCTTGAAGATTTCTAACCAATCATCTTCCACAATATATAATATCATGTGAATCGTTTAGATAATCATATGTAATCTCAAATTTAATGGCTATTCATCACTACTTATCCTGCAAATTAAAGAAAATAACTTCATACAAATTTTTGTGCCAGTTGGTCTGTTCTCCCATACATAGATAGAGCAGAGATATATTATAATGCCTTGAGATTTTTGACTCTTGTGGACGACACGAAGGGTCAAGTTCCCGGGTGTTTACTTGAATATGTTAAGGGCATAATCCTACATATTCCTTTTATTTACACACATTTTTCATTCTCATGGCATTCATAGCATAAATGACAGAAAAGTAAATTCTCATTCTATATGATTTACACTCCCAATCATTAAGTCCCTAGACAAACCAAATAATAAAGTTCAAGTGTTTGTCATCACAGTGAGGGCTTAATACATCTTTAAAAAAAATTAAATTAAACCTAGAACAAAAAGCAATACAATAGAAATCTTGTAAACTAGAGCAGCTTCATCATTCATCATCTGCTACCACAAACCCTCGTATTCTTCTCATTGAAACTCGGGCTCTTCAAATAGATCATTATTTGCGTCAACTAGGTTGGTGTTTTAAAACACCGTCCTAAGAGGTAGTGAGTTGCTCGTGGTCAACTCAGTGAGGGCATTCTCACCAGGATTATCACAACAATAGCACAATCATCTCGTATGTAATTTCAAAGCAAAACATTCATAATAAATCTTGATTAATGCAAAGCATGATATGCATGCTCTGGTGAAGGCACCCTGACTACGTAAGGGTGGGTGTCCCTGGTGGTTTTTAACTCAGTTGGACCCTGGAGAAAATCAAGGGTGGGTGTCCCCTCCCATGTTGTTCCCTGTGTTGTGGCCCACCTGAGAGTTCTGTACTGAGCTTATTTTTTTAGACCTGGGGGGATTATTAAGGCGACACATTTGATGGACGTACTGGATGTGCTATATACATCATGTGGGCCCCATGTATGCCTAGTACCACTGTAAGCTTATGTTGGTGTTGCTACCACTGGAGCAACCTCTAAGAGAAATGATCTTTTTTTGTATCTAATCTGCTACGATTCTGTAAAAATATGCAGAGATGAGCCTAACCACCATTGCAGTGTTGCCACAAAAGTCAAAAGTTGGGGAATCTATGGATCCTCATTTTGTTATTTTAATCTTGCACCATATACTTACTGCATTCAGAATTTCAAAATGCAGCTAATCATTTAGTATATGTCTCTTGATACATTCCCTTGATCTTAAGCAAAAAGGCTGAGAAAGACATTTGGCTAAGATCAAGGGAGTGTATTGTGAGCCTCCTAACTCAAAATTTTTCCAATTTATCTCTATTTATAAAATCCCGTCATGCATTAAATTTATGTGACCATTGAGGAAATCAAATTTCATATCAATATAAAAGTAACTTTTAGTTATCCCATTCCCACTATCTTTTAGAGATTTTTATAGTTCTATGGACATTATGAATTTACAAAAAGAAAAAAAGAAAAAAAGAACAAATAAAATAAAATAAAAAATGAACGTATTTATTTCCCAAGGTTTTGATTAGGGCTGCAACTTGGGTTCAAGGTTGACCTGAACCTGACTGACTCAACCTCAGTTCGGTTCAGGTTGTCAGGTCATCGTTTTGGGTAAGGTTGGAAAACTCTAACATCATCATCATCATCATCATCATCATCATCATCATCATCGTCATCATCATTTGAGCCTTATCCCAACTAGTTGGGGTCTGGCTACACATTCTGCTATTCCATTCATCATCGTCGTCATGATCATCATCATCATCTGAGCCTTACTCCAACTAATTGGAGTTGGCTGCATGAATCCTTTCCACTCTATCAAGAGCCATAAGCTTTGGTTAGACCACAAGTTGATTGGAGAACTCCAACCCAATTTGTTATCAGTTTGGGTTGGGCTGAGCACATTCAGGTCAGGTTAGGGTTGACTATAGAAGAAATCAGGATTGGTTTGAGTCAGACACCTTGGGTTGGAAATCAGGTTGGATTGCGTTGCCGGTTTGGTCATCTTGAGGTCGGGTCAGGCTCGGTTTGATCCTCAACCCAACTCAAGCCACCTGATTTGCACCCCTGGTCCCCTATGTCTGATATGATAATAAAAAATGATATTCTGAACACTGCTTACAATAGCATCCTAGCTGCTTCAAGTTGAAGTAGGTGCTAACTGTCACTGTAGTGACTTTCTAACTTGGTGGCATGTTGTTTAGATATTATTTGTATCTTCCGATGTGTCTCTAACATTTCTTATTTATTATTATTATTTTTTATCTCTTGTGGAGAACTGACGTTGCAGGAAAAATTAGTGGAAAGGTACTAATTAATCTGTTTTTAAGCAGGGAATCACATTGATTATTACGGTCCTCCAGATTGTCCGGATACCTAATCTCAAGGTAATGTTCCACTTGGCTTTTATTACTTGAAAGTTGAAATATTTGATGGCTCGCATTGTTCATGTTTAACTGAGTAGCTTATTGGGTTGTCATTGGTAAAATTACTTGGATGCGCTTTTTTCATTTTTCATCTTCCTTTTGTTGAGAGGGAGGGAGGGAGGGAGGGAGTCTATAATGGACCATGCAACAAGGTTGACTTGCAATCAAAATGGTAGATGTCATGTGGGTGGCCCTACAGTAGAAGACTTTTCCTATCTAAGGCGCTATCTTTGCTAAGTAAATAAAATTTCTCATCCTTTCTTGCAACGTTGATCCATGTCCTTTTGCCCCTCCTTTTGCCCCTCCTTTCAAGTTCTTGAATCCCAATCAATGTCCCATTCTTTAGCAGGACTGTCCCTGATTTTCTTTGCACTTTAAATGAATATGGTGAGGGAGGCTTGAACTTTTGACCTCAAATTACTCAGAAGCTATGAGACTTATGCCCTAGCCAACTGTGCCATGCATCATCATCAGCAAAGCCCTATTCCTAGTAATTGGGGTTGGCTATGTGATTCATGTTCTGCCATTCCACTCCATCAAGGGTCAGACCTTAAGTTAGAACATATGTCATCAAGTCTTTTCTTATTACCTCTATCCACGTCCTTTTGGGCCTTCCCTTGCCCTTTTCTAGCGTTCAACTTCTACAATTCACTCCTAACTGGCATGGTTCTTCGTATCTATGGTACATGACCAAACCATCTAAGTCTACTTTTCCTTATGTTAGTACCTATCGGTACTACTCCTAGGTTCCATCTCTACATTCTCATTTTAGCTGCACTCATCCTATGGATATGTTGTTCTTTAACATGTTGGTCAGCCATCTTAACTAGTTTCTTGTTTTAACCTTTATTGTTATTAAAATTGCAATACATATACTCTGTTGTAGTCTGGCTAATTTTAAATACTATAGATTGTAAAACATTGCTCTATAAATCTAGCTTTGTGTTTATGCCTTCCCTCATCTTGTCAATCAAAACTATGTCGTTGCAAACAACATACAATATTGCTGAGATTTTAAACAACTTGTGATAATATCACGAAAAAATATACTCAACGATATTATCGTGGGATTTTCAAAATTGCATAAGATTTTAAACTATCATGTTTTTATCACGATATTAACAGGTAAAACAGTAAAAGCCTTGAGGACTTTCTTTATATAAATACATATTTACAATTTAAATTTATTTATTACTTAACAATAAATATTGTTGAATATTTTTTATTTTTGGCTAAATTTTCCCAATAATATCCCAAAGGAAAATCTCCAAAATTGAAAATCTCTCAAGAAATTTCTAGGTCGAGAAATTTCTGGTAATGAGATTTGTTGCTTTGGTGCCACCACCCATCAACAACAGTTGTTTTCAAATGTCGACTTGAAACGTCATTAGTAATAAATGTGTTCAAATATGCGTTTTTTTTTTTTTTTTTGAAAGACAGGTTATCAAATATGCTTTGTTGTTCACTTGACGAACACTGCATCCCTGGTACACAAACAACAAGCTTGGACAAGGATTTTGGGATTCATAGACTTGTAGCAGTGTTTCCAAAATCGTACGATTTACAATATGAATCGTACGATTTACAATATGAATAGTACGATTCATATCGTATCGTATGGGTGTACGATTCAAATCGTACACCCAAATTGCAAACAATTGTACAAATCATATAAAATCGTACGATAATCGCATCGAATCGTACAAATCGCAAGATCGTTGTTGGTGTACCGTATGTAGTGTTTGTGGGTACCCCAGAGAAGAAAATAAAAAAAAAAGAAAAAGAAAAAAAAGAAGAGAAAACTACTTGAAAAAGAAAAAGAAAAAAACCCTACTTACCTCTTCTTCTTCTTCTTCTGCTGCAGCAGCATCTGCGACGGCCACTGCGGTGGCTGTGGCCCTGCGGGGGTTGCTGCAGTGGTTACGTGGGCTGCGGCAGCTCTCTCTCTCTCTCTCTCTCTCTCTCTCTAAACCTTCTAACATCCATGCTTTTTTTTACTCCAGTGGTCTATATGGTGTGGTGCACTTGCAGTGTTACATGAGGTCCACCTTAATACATGTGTTGTATATCCACACCGTCCATAGTTTTTCCATATCATTTTAGGGCATGGTCCCTAAAATGAAGCAAATCCAAATCTCAAGTGGACCACTGACCACACCATAGAAAAGAGGGGATTGAAGGCCTACCATTGAAAACTTCTTGGGGTCCACAAAAGTTTTGGATCAAGCTGATATTAATGTTTTCCCTTCATCTAGGTCCGTGTGACCTTATGAATAGGTTGGATGCGAAATAAACATCATGGTTGGCCTTAGGAAGGTTTCAACGGTAGGCGTCATTGTCCCTACTGCTTTCCATGGGGTGGTCCACTTGAGCTTTGGATTTGCCTCATTTTTAGGCTTATGCCCCAAAATTCTTTGGCAAAATGGATGGACGGTGTGGATATAACAAATACATCACAGAGGGGCCCTTAAAACATTGCCGCATCAACACACCATCTGAGTCCCACCTAATTGGGGCCCTAAAAAATTGCAGACGAGGCACACATTAATTTAAAATTAACCAATTAAATTCAGGCATATATTTATTCTTACTATTTATTATATTTTTAATAAAAAAATAAGTATTGTGTAGCATATTCATGACTCATGGTTATACATACAGTTGATCACTAGATTAATGTCATGGACTCATGGTTCAATTGTGTTTTTAGCATATTCATGAGAAAAATGGATGATTGATATGTTTTTTAATTTTTCTTATCTATGCATAACTGTCTTGTATTTTTTTATGATATTTTTATGAAAATCTGAAAAAATCTTACGATTTACGATTTAGACAAGAAAACGATTTACGATTTGACAACATTCACTTGTAGTGCTAAAATCAGACTTGTAGTGCTAAAATCAGACTTATGATCTTTAATTCGTCGTCTTTCTTGGTAATCAGGTGGGCACGGTGCTTCTTAGTTGTGCCTTCTTGTATGACATCTTTTGGGTGTTTGTTTCGAAGAGCTTGTTCCACGAAAGTGTGATGATTGTGGTAAGTACTTGACTAGTTTGCTGTTGTGTTAGATGATAATGAGACTTTCTCTATAGAGGGAATTGTAGGATCCTTGATCCAAGGACATGCATGATGAGAACATTTTCTCGCAGGAACTTGTTCTCATGAACCTTTGGAGAACTCATCTTACGTGATGTGTGCACAACATCCAATCTGTCCATCAGATGCATCACCTCATGATACCCCTAGGGCCTAGACTTCAGCGCAATCCAAAAACTCAGGTGGGCCATAGCAAAGGGCACAAAGTGGAAGGGAATGTCCACCCTTGATTTTCCCTAGGGCCCACCCGAGTTGCAAACAGCCTGATGTTTTGCCTGATGCTTCATCTAAGCTAGATGAAGAATCCATATGGCCTAGATTGCATATACATCCCATTAGATTGGGTTCTTAAAGGGTTCTCATGAGAATCGATTCCTAGGAGAACATTTCTGCACAATGTACTCGGGTTTTCAGTTTTATGAGCGGGGTTTCCAGTTCAGTGATCTAAATGTTTGGTTTCTTAGGCCTCACTTTGGTTGGACTATGTCCCAAAAGTTTCATTAGTTAGATAATCCTAACCTTTTGATTTGTGGCCTGCAAATATACAGTTAAGAGGAAGGCAGCATTGGTCTGCATTCAATTAAAAAAAAAGGCCCAGGATTGCTGGCGTCCAATCTTCAAGATGGGGCATGGTCCATCTTGTGGGGTCTGACCGACCTATGTGCTGGATTGATGAACCATGTCTCCACTCTTACAAGCTGAAGACCTGGGTATAGTTTGTGGGTTGAAGATCATATAATGCCTCATCTTGCTAAGCCATTTGTATTGGAATGTTATGGATTAGATGTGCTCTTTGTAGGTAGCTCGGGGTGATAAAAGTGGAGAGGATGGTATACCAATGCTACTGAAAATTCCACGCATGTTTGATCCATGGGGCGGTTATAGCATCATTGGATTTGGTGACATCCTTCTACCAGGATTGCTCATAGCATTTACTTTAAGGTTCAAATTCTAGATCTCTGTCTTTTCTTTTCTTTTTCTTTTTCTTTTTCCTTTTCTCTATTTCATGCTTGAAGGTGCGTTTTGTTGCACCATCATGAAATTTCATGATCAGTCAGTCTAATTTTGTGTAAAATTTCATGATATTTGGTGTTCTTGAGCTATAAGGGTTTTTTGGGTGTATTTGGTTATGTTAGTATGTGTACATGTGTGTGAGGGGAATATCCCTGTAATTGGGAGTATTTCTATCATTTTCTTATTATAAGTCTTTCTATAAAATAAGGGGGAGATGTGAGAGAGCATTCATATTTTTCATTTTCCCATTCTCTTCGTTTTTCTTCTTCTTATCTTTTCATTCATTCTTTTAGAGGTTTTAATCTTTCATCTTGGTTATTACTGTGGTTGCTTTGTTATTACTTTGATGTTCTTCAGTTTGTGATTTTGCCATATCGGTGATTTCTCAAATTCTGAATGATTTGTTTTATAAGGAGAAAAAATTCATTTGCCTGTCATCATTATTCAGTCGCTGGTATCTAAGCTATCACCCACTCACCTGCATGCTTCTGGGACACATACGGGGATCCTAATTGTTCATTACAGGTGCAACTCTGGTGGCTTGGGTCGGGTTGAGGGTCAATCTGATCCTGACCCAACCTCAAGAGGAGCCAACCCATGACCTGACCTGAATTCCTCTGTACTCAATCCTAGCCTGACCCGACCTGAACTGACCCAGACACATGTGATTATTCCCAACCTGAACTAACTGGACCTGAATTTGTGCAACCAGAACCCAACCCGAGGACCTTGACAACCTGACCCTGCCCGACCATAACTCGGGTTGGGTCAGTCTGGTTTGTGTTGAACTGAACCCAAGTTGCAGCCCCACTGTTCATCTCTTGATCTGTACTATGAATGAGGCATGCCGAGAAAATCACACTGGTCAAGAATCCTGGCCATTGATTAGACAGATTTTTAGTATTACAATTAGGAAGTTGAGAAAAATCTCGCCAACAGGGAAAGTTCAATGGCCAAGAGTCCTCCAGTTGGCTGCTAGGGTCATCCAACTGGTGATATCTCTTGATTAACTTCAGATCCTTTCCCTGATTAAATAGCTAGAAGATGAAATATGCTGTTGTGCCTCTGTGAGGTTCAATTCTCCAAGTTCAAATTGTCTTGTGGGTCACATCTGCAGGTATGATTGGGCTGCGAAAAAGAATCTAAAAGCGGGATATTTCTTGTGGTCAATGGTGGCATATGGCTCAGGTATGGAATTGCATATATTCTGCACATTTTACTGATCATCATCTTACAAGAATGCTGTAGTCCTCAGAAAATCGAAAAGTCAAATGAAAGAAGAGAAAGTATTTCATTATGGTATTTAGATATTTTAGTAAATTACGAGACGAATCCGTGCCTCCTTCAGAGCCATACCTTATATTTTGCCATAGTAGTATTCAGACAAAACCATGTTTAAAAGACTTGGCGACTCGACCTGACTCGTTTGTCACTGAGCCAAGTCGCGACTTGCCTGGGTTGGGGGCAACTCAGGGGTTGACTTGTGGTGTCGAGCCGGATCGGGACTGAGTCCAATCCAACTCGGAAAAGTCACATCAGACTCATCTGAGTCTTAAAACCATTGGGAAGAGATCTTTTGGATGTATCAAGAAGAGGGACGTACATTTTTCAGCCTGTGCTAGTTGATTTTGTTCTACACAGCATTCCCTACATTTCACCACACCTTTCTGTGACATAGCGGCCCCCCATTAAAGATGGTTGATGCTGCAGGGACTCCTCTTCTGGATAATCCTAGCCATCCTGATCTTAGGCCTGGAATTGGACGGTTGAAAATAAAATGTAACCAATGGCCAGTATGTTGGCAATGGGAAGAATATCCACTGATCATGTGGCTCGAATACCTTTGCATCATTGAAAGGTGGGCCCCACCTGCAATAATGTTGACCCAAACAATAAATTGTCTCGCATATCACATGAACTCCAAAGACTGTTACTGCTTATGACATCCAGGCGAGATATGGCATAGGAGTCATATGGGCTATACAGTTGCACTGAAAGTTAGTGAAATTTAGTGTAAGGTTTGTTTCGGAAAATCTATTGCATAGCTTCCAACTGAATTGAGTATCCTAATCACATGCACCCAACTAGTTCTACATCCAACTAGCTGATGTGTCTGGCCTACTAAGAATTGTATGACATCTTGCCCATCAGGTCAATCCAACTATCAGGTGGGCCACACCATAGAAAACCATGAACAACCACCCAGAAAACTCCATATTCAAATGGGGCATCCCATTTTCATGGTT
Organism: Liriodendron chinense; assembly: GCA_003013855.2. NCBI lineage: Eukaryota > Viridiplantae > Streptophyta > Magnoliopsida > Magnoliales > Magnoliaceae > Liriodendron > Liriodendron chinense. The sequence continues at coordinate 198,419 of PVNU02000918.1, read as the reverse complement.
GGATTGACCTGATTTTTGGGGCATCCCATTTCATGGTGGGACAACCATGCTAGACAGGCTGTGTCATACAAACACCATGGTGGGTGCACTTGCCAACTAGTTGGATGCACTACTGGTTGTGTGTGAGCATTCTCTATATATATAGATGATCGGATTGTAATGATATTTCTGAGTATTCATTATGTGGTAAATAGCCCTCAGATTGCAATGGCACTCCTGCCAAGTCATACTCGACAATAACTCAAATGCAATTTGGTCATTCCCACTCATGGTATTAAAAAATGGTTACGTTATGGCTGTAAAGGCTGTGAAAAGAATTACAGACGTTGCGTAATGGAAATGGTCAACCTTTTTAAAGGAATTACGAACATTATGTGAAGGAAATAATCACCCCTGTGATGCGATACAGGAATGAATGGGTTGGAACTGTTACGGAGCTGATACAGACGTAAAGGGCCCATTTTGAAAAAAATTATTTTCAAAATTTCACTTGTTTTTCCACATTTATTTATTTCAACCATGAAGCTTACAAACTTTTAAACCTAATCCTCAGAAAAATAAAATAAAATCTTCTAAACCTGAAATGGGACTATTTTGAGGATCAATGCACAAAATTTGAGTGGGATTCAATGAATCGAAGTGGAGTGGACCATTTTGGGAAATATCAAAAGAAGGCGGAAACCATCATTTTGAAAATTTTTATTTTCAAATTTTCAATCGTTTATCCTCTTCTTTATTTATTTCAACCATGGAGGAAGCTTAGAAAGTGAGTTTAAGCCATATATGGGTCTATTTTGAGTATCAATACACAATTTGAGTGGGATTCAATGAATGGAAGTGGAGTGGACCATTTTGTGAAATCTAAAAAAGTAAGCCATCAATCCCCCCCCTCCCCCCCTCCCCCCCCATTTTTTCTATCTTCCTTTTGTTGTATTCATATACAAAGGGCCTTAATCCACCAAATCATTCTTGACATGTGTTGGATTAGGACTTATTTGGTCGACTTTCAGAAGCTCAAGTTGACACCTCCTTACTGACAACGGTCTTTTCAAAGAATGGCTCAAAAGTTTTGGCCCTGACAGGGCCTGTAGTCCCATCTGATTGCAACATGATTGTAACTTCAGGCTGAGTCCATTATGAATTGAATACATGCTACAAAATGTAATAACAATCTGGTCATTTGCACTTCTGAACTAAGGGCTCGTATGGCAACCTTGAATTGGAAGGATTTGCTATTTTTTGGGTTTGGAAGCTAGGAATTGGGGGGATTTAGGTTTGAGCAGTGTTCACAGTATCGGCATCGTGTTATGTTTTGCACCCTTGGGATACAGATACATATCGCATATCGCTAGAGATATATCGGTTCTATCAGGTAATGTATCACACTTTTTGGGAAACATGGGGAAACATTGGGAAATTGATTGAATTTTTCAATGACACTTCAGGGATTGTTAAAATGAACTTTAATACACACATTTAAATCATAATATGTAAAAAAAAAAGTCCACATAATGAAGTTCCTTTGTAAAATGATCCTAAGATATGCGCTGTTTGACTAAACTAATGCAACTATTGTTTAAATTGATTCCATAAGATATATAAATGTAAGAAGACATTAATGAAAACACAACCAATTCATTGATAAAGTAAAAAATACAAGAGAGTTGAGAAATATACCTATGGATGATGCAACTGACTGGGTATCCTCCAAATGCGATTTTGACTATCCTAGTTCAACGCAATGCAAGCTACCCTATATGGCTTAGATCTATATGGGGACTCAACAAAACCTATAAATTGGCTAACTAGACTCAACAAAATATGACCCCTTCACAGAGTTGGTACGCGGGTCGGAGAAATTAGAAGAAAATCAAACAAAAAAACCCACGATTTTTTTTAATTTTTATAATTTTTATAATTTTTATTTAGGGAGGAGAAACTAGAAGAAAATCGAACCAAAAAACATTTTTTCCCAAAAAAATGGGGGGCTCTTGTGTGGCTGGACGATATCGTCCAGGTATCGCCGATATTAGGAATCGACTAAAGGAGATATTGCGATATTATCGATATCGACCGATAATATTGTCGATACGCAGGAATGGTTGGAATTTTTTGTGTCTCTAGGGGGGTTTCGTATCGCCGGCCTGTGATATCAATACTATATTGGCCGATAGTATCGATATTGCAACCACTGGGTTTGAGAGGAATCCAAATCCTTCTCAAAGAACTCTTTTTGAACTCCCTCAAAGCTTTGATTTCAAATCCACTTGATTCCTTATGACTAAAATCATCTCAATTCCACGGAGTTCCAATCCATGCTGCTAAACGAGCCTTTACCATTTCAATTTAAATAAAATGGTCCATCCAAATGCTGCCTTATGTGGTTAAATAGAAAGTGTCCCATGTTTTGTTTTCTAAGTCCTTCCTATCACTATTTCTCAACTCTTTAAGGTCCATGATTTTGCAGGTCTTCTGATTACTTATGTCGCTTTGAATTTGATGGACGGGCATGGGCAACCAGCTCTTCTCTACATCGTTCCTTTCACACTTGGTAGGTGGCACATTATATTAGCTGCAATAACAGACATGATTGATGTTTTAAAAAAAAAGGATTTGATATTTGCCCCCTCCCTGTTTGATAGATTTGAGAACTTTGATAATCTGGAAGAGTGACGGATGATACGCTTGCACTTAGCTACAAGAAAGTCAAATTAAACTGTCCAAATTATGGTTCCCAGTTTATATGTATCATGAACCAAAAATTACCTTTATTTGATTATCTGACCATGCAATTGGTGGGCACTTACTGGACGTATAAAAATGAAAAATATCTAACAGTCCAATTGCAACAAACAAGTGCCCACGAATCAAGGGTTTAGGATTGTTCAGCCAATCTAATTTTGGGAATGTGAACTAGAGAATGTCTGTTCTGCAAATTAGTTGGTTTAACTTGAGTCAATATATACCATGTGTACAATTTCTGAGTGCCTGCATATCAAGTGTCGTAGGCTTCCTGAGTATCATAGAACTACCCGATAGATTTTTCATTTTTTCTACTTTCAGAAATACAGTGGTGCAACTTGTACAATGGTATTACTTGAAGCAGAAAAAAATGGTGTCTATCAAGAACCGGGGTTGTAAATAATGGCTCTCTTCCAAGAAGTCTTTAGCCAATTCTTCTTTCTAGCTGTTTTTGGTCCTCGTTTCCCCTTTTACTAGGAAAGAGGGTTGAAGTGGACCTTTGTGGCCCAGCGCCCCAAATGTGTTATAGATGGCAAGCCATTCATTAGGTGGGGATCACCATGAACATACTCTAGCCCAAAAAATAGGCTAGCTAACTAATACGAGAAAAATGGACGCTTATAACAGGTGATCAATGGTCAATTTTTTGTCGTAATACACACCCACTTGAAGAATTGAACCAACCCAATTTTGGGCCAGTGCATTTTCTTGGTGGGCCCCTTCTGATGACTATGCTAGATCTTGCATGTGCAGAGCCTCTTCGAAAACCCTAAAATTCAACTTGACTGTGTCTCTAGACAGGTTGGGTCAACTCAACGTCGTGATCTAGTGGTCACCTGACTCTGTATGCTTATGAATATTTAAAATAGATAAAGGTGTTATATAAAATTAAATGAGGTCTCAAGTCCAACTGGTTGGACCACAAGGTACGGTCCACCCAACAGATAATTTCCAACCTATTAAGTGCATGTGACATCCAACCCTTTCAATAGGCTGGCCCACCATGGTGATCGCCTAGCGCAAAAGTTAGCCCTGTCTATTCAGCAGGTGCTGCACTATAGAAAACAACCTAGCTACTGATGAAAAGCAAAATGTAAGTGTGGTCCACTCTATGAATGGAGATGGCTGATTTTTGCACAAGGTTATCGTCATGATAGATCCAAACCTTTTTGGATGGTTGGATGTCGCGCACACATGAAAGGTTTGGAAGTTGACCACTGATTGGACCTTAATAGTCCAATATGAGGCATGGTCCATTGAATGGTGGCTACAGGTGTTTGCTTCATTAGGTAGAGGTTGTGAATTGGTAATGTTCGTTAGAGTGACTTTTGCTAGAGTAAGTGAACGACTTGTCAGTTCTAGACTGAGTCACACTGGAGAGCAGGATTTTGTAGTGACTCTGCTTGATATCTAATTGAGTTGACTTGGCTGAGCTCCTATTCGAGTCACTGAGTTTTAGGACCATGCTTCGTCTGACTCCTTTTTTAATCTTGGTGCAGGCACTTGTTTGACTCTGGGGAAGAGGAGAGGTGAGCTGGCAAATCTATGGAGTAAAGGAGAACCAGAGAGGGTATGTCCACATCATCATGCCGTCACCGCCCACTAGAAAGAAAAAAAAATGCTTTGTAATGTAATATGGAGTAGAAAATTTGAAGGAATTAGACAGTGAACTTATGAAAATTCGAGAAATAGTTGTAGTTTTTAACAAAATGACATAATCAAGTGTGTAAACAAATCACCACTATGCCTATCTAAGAACCAGTTGCGCACGTAGATATTCCAACTGTATGTACTTGAATTTGTCTTGTGATTCTAAAATGATGGCTTGCACTTATTTCAAGCCCTTGAAATTCTCCAACTTGTAATAATAATATAAAAGAAAATTATGTACTTGTGAATTTTTAAGAGCTTGTTTGGATTGTGCGAGGCATATGGGAATGAAAGGAAGCGGATTGTGGACAATAATCCGTCTGACCTGGGGCTGCTGTAGGGCCACCGTGATATATCTGTTTATCCACGCCATCCGTGCATTTTCTCAGGTCATTTTAAGGTATGAGCCTAAAAATGAGGTAGATCCAATGCTCAAGTGGACTGCACCAGAGATAACTCTTGTATTTAATGTAGCCCAAGCTCACTATTTGGTGTGGTCCACTCCAGCGTTGGATTTGTGGCACATATGATATGCTTAAAGATGGACAATCCCATGTGTCATGCGCAGCACGTGGGGCGCATAATCATGGCATGTGGGGGTACTTCATGCACACAAGAGATGCATCGTGGCATTTGACATGTGGGAACTTGAAGCTAGATGGCAGCACGTGCGCACATTGGCAGGTATGGCATATATGGAACAATTGAAGATGGTTGATTCACGACATGTGACGCATTGGTACGTAAGGGATGCTTTGGACATACGGGGCATAATTGTGTGCCACCCATCTATTGCATTAGGTAGGGAGAGGCTTTGATACTCTAGCAGTGTTCTGGATGATACACGTGCCTTGAAGATTTATTAGTCAAATTAAACTGTCCAAATAATGGTTCATTTAGATGTGTTATTTAATTGACCGATTGGTAGGCATTGGTTGAAGTTGGAAAATATCCATTGATCTTCTTTTTCATCAAGCAAGTGTGCACAGGTCATTATTATTCAGCCAATCTGGTTTCTGGACTGACAATAGCACACGTACAATGAGAGCGGATTAGGTGAGACCCCGGACTCACCCAAGGCAGTGCGGCTCTTATCATGGGTTACCGTGGGGCCCAACTTGATGTGTGTATTAAGAATCCATGCTGTCTATTAATTTCTACAGATAATTTTATGGCATCATCCTAAAAACGAAACAGATCCAATTATCAGATCCAATTATCAGGTGGACCATAACATAGGAAACAGTGTTTATTGACCATTAATGGGCTACAAAAGTTTTGGATTAAAATGATATATATATATATATATATATATATATATATATATATATATATATATATATATATATATATCCAGGCTTATGTAACCTTATCAACAGATTGGATGGTAAATAAATACTATGAAAACATTAAGATGCACCCTAAGAAGTTTTTAATGGTAGGATGGTCAATCACCACTGTTTCTTATGGTATGTTCCATATGATAATTAGATCTGCCTAATTTTTCGTATAATGCCCTAAAACGGCGCCGATACATGATAAAAACATCAAGGTGGGCCCTACGGTAACCCAACAGTAACTCAATGGTAAGGGTTGCACTGTCTTGGGTGAGGCTGGGGTCTCACCTAATCCGCTTTCTGTACAACTAGGGGCTCCAACTTGGGATCGGATCAACTTGGACCTGATTGACCTACCCCAAGATTGGTTCGGGTTGTCAAGGTCCTCAGGTTGGGTTGGGTTAGGTTGGAAACACTAACCTGATTTGAAGTGGGTCTTTGCTTATGCCTACGGTGGTAGACTCACAAGGGTTTCAACTTGAGGTCATGGTGAGTACCCATTAGTGAAATCCCACTTGCGCTCGCGCGCGCACGCGTGTGTAAACTAGGGTTGGGAATAATCACACGTATTTGGGTCTGGCTGGTCAGATCGGATCAGGTTAGGTTAAATATAGGAAAATTCAAGTTGGGCACGGTTTATATTTGTTTTTTGCACACCCTCACGGACCAATGAGATACTGCCACGTGTTAGCACTATGCACTTTATAATGGGTGAAATGCTACTCGTGCCTTCCATCACTGTTTATTCTTGATCTGGCATGCCTAGATGTATATATGAGAGAGCATTAAATGATACAGTTATATCAAATGTACTCTCTCTTAAAAGTAAGAGTCTCATTAAAGCAAGTCTCTTTTTTTTTTTCAACATTAAATGTCAAAATCATATCAAAGCATATCCCTATCTAGCATTAAATGTTAGAGTCATACAAAAAGCACTCTCTACATATGCTAAAGTTAAATGATGTAAGGACTCTCACAATGTTTCTATGAGGGTGTCCAGAGATGCGAGGACTTCAGCTGACGTGCGATACTAATAAATGAGAGTATCCCTCTTGTATATGTGGTCGTACGCAATATGCTACGTTTATGTGAGAGAATTAAGTATATTTGCACAAGTGAATGTTTAGATTTGTTATGATGTCAAAGATGACATAAAGCCACCCACTTCCAGAAGCTTATATAAACAACACTTTACGAAGAGCTTCATACCCTGCGCAAAACGTATCAATCCACCTTTAAATTTTCTTTTAATTTATCTCTGTTAGCATAGCCTAGCCTAATTTACATCTCTATTGCTTAGCAGTTAGTAGCTCCTATTACAGTACATTAAGAGTAGAAGTAATTTTCTGCAACTTAGGACCATGATCGACTAAATTTTTATTTAGCTAATCGCACCCATTCGATCACACCTTATTGACCACCTGCCTTGATCGTTTATTCCAATAGACGTATCATGTATTTATTTTTTCTTTTTCGTTTATTTATTTGATTATTTTACAAGTTATTAATTGTAATGAGCACTATTTTCACATATTAATGATATTGATAATGTTTTTCCTTATTTAATTTACCTGTGTATTCTTATCCCTTTAAGAAATATTTGAACTTATAATATTGTTGAAAGAATAAGTTCTTAAGTTTGTAGACCCACGTCTATTATCACAAGGAAAAAATAATCCATTCAGAAAGGCTATCCCCTACCCATTTCATAAATTGCGTGAATGAAGTGCAAATATTGGTGGTTGTTCTCAGTCACCAATTTGTCCGGCTCAACGTGGGGGAACTAGTGATTCAGTCAAATTTTTAGTCGAGTAGACTCTGGCATGCCTGTGCATCTTACTAACATATGAAAATTGAATATAGGCCCTCGATCACATGAGTGGCCTAATTTGATTGAATTGGTAACAACAGACACCTTAGATTGAAATTTAAGCTAGTTGCAGTTGATCGAGCATGCCTAAGTTGCAACCCTTAATGTATAAAAGCAAGAAGAAACAAGTGCCATGTGCTGTCCGAGTATTATATAACCCCCAAAAGACGTAAAAGTTTTTTGGAGATAATGTAAATTCTTAAATCTCTCCAACAATTTCTACCTTAAATTTTTCTGGCCATTTATACATTTTCTTTTGTCTTTGTATCAATTACAACTTACAGAATCTCAACCATTATATTTTTGAGACTTACATCTTATAACTAATTCAATTATAAATAATAAGAGGAATTCCATATCTATTGTTGTGTGCCACAGTTTTCATCATGAATGCAGGTTAAACCAAGGTGAACCATATTAAACTCGAGTTGAATTCCACTTATTGTTATGTGGGAGACTTTTCATTATGGATGTAGGTTAAACTAAGATGAACCATGTTAAACTGGTCTTGTCTTATTTTGTTTTAGCTACATGTTCAAGGCTCGGGCTTCTTATGATAGCTCCAAGTATGGGCCTATGTTTGAATCGAGAATCCGGATTCTTTGCTCGGTTTTAACTGGGAAATTCTATTTGGACCGATCTCATTTAATGCGGCAATACTGACTACGTCAGCGCTGATGTGGACTAATGAGATCGGCGCCGAACAGACACCAAACAGAATTTCCTGTTAAAACGAGCAGAAGATCCGGATTCGGCAAATAATGAATGACCGGCTCATTACCACTCCTGAAAAAGCAGTAACATTGGTAGAGCCATCTAGGGGCAGTACTAGCAAGTGACAGGTTACCTGTCAGTCTTGATTATACATATGGTGGACCTACTTCATGAATGATGCAAACCATCTGAGCAGTGGCCTTCAAATGGACAGTTAAACATCAACATCAACTGCTCAAAAGTGAAGATAATTGATAGGTTGGACTATCTTATGGTCACGACCTTTCAGACAACGTGGTCCATTAATGAGATCCACAGGATCGTGATCCAGGCCACGTGTTATGAGGACTAGACACGCGGACTTCCTAAATCCATGAAGCAAAAGGCCTTTTCAATGGTCCTCAGCAAACCCCTTCGCGGGTGGGATCTCATGCACGTCCATGAGTGATGTTCAACCGCTTATGTCCACGTGTTCTCATGGGTTTGCTGTGAGCCGTTGAAGAGTCACTTTGCTTCATTGATTGAGGGACCACACGTGTCTATTCTTCGCACCACATATCTATCCGAATGGTGTTGCCATTTCTTGCTTGCTTCGACTCACTCCTGGTTTTGGGACCCATCCCAAGTCCGGTGCTAGTTGGACGAGTCGACTTAGAAAATGTGGGACCCTGAGTCACCCAGGACTCGGCCTAAGGGCTAAACGAGTCAATCCATCGCGCTGAGTCAATTAAACATGATCCTTTTTTTTTTGTGAGTACACACACCCACACTGTTTGTCACCCTGCAACATGGTTAAAAGGCCTAGAGACTAAGATCGACTTGTTTGGCACTGAGTCAAGTTGGGATTCACCCGAGTCAGGGGTGAGTCGCCCTGACTCAGCCAAATTAGGGTGACTTGGGGCATTGAATCGGATCAGGTACTGCTGATTCTGAGTCAACTCGGATGAGTTTTATCAGACTTGTCCCAAGTGTTAAACCCCCGCGCGCGCGCGCACACACACCATGCATTCTACAAAAATGGGGGTTTCAAAACTTAATTCTATAATAGGCCCATCATTGTTGCCTTGTACCTTGGATGTTGAGCTTATTTCTTCCCTTCAAGATTTATTTGTAAGAGCATCAACCATTCATGGTAACATAGGTAACAAAGGACATTTTATGATAATATTTTTTATTTTAATAAATTTCAGAACATAAAAGAAGAGAAATTTTTTTTTAACTTATTATAAATTTACAATACATTTGTAAATTTTTTCATGATCATTGTTTGCTTGGTAATGTTGAATTATTGGCACATGATATTAATTAAATTAAAATTTATGCTTGCATACTCTATGCTTTTTGTTGAAACCAACATCATTCAAATTCTTATATAGTATTTCTAATTTATGCTTTGGTAAACTATAATAACTCAAATAAGCCTTGTTTTAATTTCTCTGATGAACTTTTTCATATAACTAATGAACCAACTATACAATGCTAGAGTATTGAACTAATAGAAGACATATAAACCCAACTATATACACTAAAAATCTAAAGCATTTATTTAAAATTTAATATATTTTATTTGATTTCTACGTTCCATAATAGTTTAGCGTTTGCTGAGATTTTCAGTTCACTCCCCTATGTGGTCAATCTGCCTCTTCTCTCTTGATGGAGTAACAATGCCCGATATATAGACTTGCTTGCGTTCTTCACTGGCGCTTGCTGGATGTATCACTCATCCCATTCCTAATGGTAGGGAGTGTTCGGTTTAAGGTTTTAGGGTTTTGGATTTTATGGTTTAGGGTTTAGGCTTTAGGGTTTTAGAGTTTAGGGTTTAAATAGTTTTCTCCAATATCTCAGTGTAAAAAAAAAACGTAATAAAAACAAGTTAATACAATTTTATAATAAACGGTTAGAATCATTGCCTCACTAAACCTAGATAACTAATGATTTTTTATTTTTATTTTTTGTTACCAATCATGCCAAAGAATATATTTTTAATGTTGCTTCAATTCACTTTCATTAGCGGTCAAGTACATTGAGATGGATGGTGAATGATACTTTAATACACTAAAAACATGAAAATAGAATGTTATTAGTTGTCATGATGTTTTTATGAAACATTCATATAAATCATGTTAAAATGCATTAAGCATGATAAAAAAGTTTCATGTTGGAAACATAACAAAAAGATTAAAAATATTAGTAAGTAGGAGGTTTGTTTGTCCACATGTGCTTATATACAACTCATGCATATGCTTACACTGAATCACAATGTGGAACATTCAAGCTCTCCATCAACTAGGCTCTAAAAAACTAGGCCAATCCGCTCATATATATGGTGGACCAAACCGTACAAAACAATTAGGCGACTAAGAAAACTTGAAACTTGGTTCAGCCATCTTTCTTGTTTCATATATTTTCATCCACCTATGGAGTGGACCACTTGACACTGGATGCAAGTAATCCACACAGCGAGGCCCAACACACTAGTACTCGGATGATCCCATGTTATGCCACGTTGGTACCACTAGATTATGCATGACCATCATACCTATATTTTGGGTGTTTATCTGATGCGTGAGTTTATAACATGTGTGGTTGTGATTGTATTTATAGTGTGTGGTAATGATATATACACCTGAGCTTTGCAATCCCATATGTGTGCATAGGACATACTATCAACTCCATGGTTTTAAGACTCAACCACTCACACAGTCTCGTTAGATCCCAAGGCAGTTCAACTGGACGAGCCAATTCTGACCGGGACGAGTACAGTGGATTCGCCATTTATTTTGGCTTTGATCATTTTGATTTTCGAGAACGGTGTTCGTGATGAGGCCCACCTTTTGGATGGATCAAATTTCCTTCATGTGTGATGCATTATAGAAAAAGATGTCCACCGTTGTAATTATGGTTGTCCAACAGATTGTTCCTCTTTTTGGGCATTGAGTATCTTATTTTGACCTGTTTTTATTCAATACTTCCCATTGTAGGTTCCTGGGGATGGAGAAAGCTAGGTTAGCAAATGATGGTTATTAGTTCAAGTACACAAGCTAGCCTTGCTTTTTTAGGGCTGGGTAAGAAGGGGTACAAGAAATGTGATGTAGAGCGGGCCGCAAACATTTTCATGGCCAATATGGGTAAGAGGAAATCTGATTGGAGATGAAAGTGATTCAGTCCGTCAAGACCGTAAAACAATCGTATCTTGCAATCCAAAATGAGTTATGAGATGTATTTTTTTTTTTTTTTTGGGATGGCTCGAGTTACTTAAACCAACAAACCCCACTACACCAGGTTGTCCATGCTGGATTTGCGAAATTTCATCTGATCAACGATTAAAAGTTTAGTTTATTTTTGTTTTTACTATAAATAGTAAGTCTAAGATTGAGTATAACTTCTGATCCTTTGAGTTGTAGAAGTTGTGCCTAACATGAAAAAGGGCTTAGAAAACTTAGCAGAATAACGTAGTTAGTCCAGATTGAAAACTTATTATTTTTTTTTATTGAAAAACATGAAGTTTAGTGGAAATAGAGGTTGTCTATAAATAGTGTTGTTGCTGCATATGGTGCAATGCGATCTCTTACGATACTATGCATTTAAATAAAATTTTAACGTTTATCACGAAGCCAAGTGTTAGCCGTTTGTGGTGTTGCATTCCTTTGAATTAAGATTGGGATAAAAGAGCATACAATGAGGTTCATTGCAAGGAAGATGATTTATAATCGTTAAGTATTAATAAACCTAGTTGATAATTGCATAATAGAGTGCTCAAGGTAAGTTGAAGTACAGACATTAAAGTGGTGTACGCATTCTAGAAAACTAAGGTTAATTGAAGATACAAGTTTTGACATCTGTGATCCTACTTGCATGGTTAAAAGACCTGGAGACTAAGATTGACTCATTTGTCTTTGAGGCAAGTTGGGATGCATATGAGTTGGGGTGAGTCGGCCTGACTCAGCCAAATTAGGGTGACTCGGGCATTGAACCGGATCAGGTACTACTGATTCTGAGTCGACCTGGATGAGTTGTATTGGACTTGTCCCAACCCATTCCTACTTATATCGTTCTCTGAATTGCCAAGAGCTTTTCTAAGGCCATATCCGTGTATAAGGCAGCTCATGCACCTCCTCCATATGTTCTTGGGTGGCACATGGGGGAGAGATCAAAGCCGTTCATCCACACACCCAGGTTCATAGCTCAAGTGGCAGACTGAGTGAAGATAGCCTCGTTTCAACATTGAGGTTATGTATCGATTCCTATAGTGGGGGTGGCTAACATTGTGATGTGACTAACAGGTGTGGGTGGGTGTACTAACAATGGGGTGTGTGAACTTAAAAAAAAAAAAAAGAAAAAGAAGAAGAAAAGAAGCCGTTCATCCACGGTTTTAAATATCGTTATCAGCTCCGGTCAAGGACACGAGTTACCACATCGATACGAACTGAGTCAGAGGTCGTACTGGTTCGGGTCCACAGGCGAGTCGCACTCTGAAACTGGTCCTTAGATCATGTCCCAGCATTCATCAGATGGGTATGTACTACCGTGCAGATCATGTGGCCCAGGAGTTACGATGGCCCACTAACAAAGTGGGCCACAAAATTAGAAACCGTTTAACAACTAAAAAAAAAGGTCCAAGTTTTCTTTCACCCGTCTATTCGTTTTTGTAATCTGATGGCCACACAATCAGTTGACTGACCTATCTTTTATTCAGCGTTTAAGATGTGAGGTCCACTTAATGAACGGTTTGGATCTCATCCTGATGTGCCATGCTGGCACATGTTGTCAAAGATTAATGTCTCAAGGGAAATGGCCACGTAATGGCAGTACTGTTGTGAGTATTCACATATTGCCCTATCTTTCTCACCAATGTGCAAGAGATGAATCAAACTAGGAAGATCACATGCCGTGAATCAGATCCATCCAACAATGGGTAAGAAAATTGGATGGTTTGGATTGTGGTAAAGCTAGGCCGTGTATATGGTTGAAGTGTCACTACCATTTTTTAAAGTGAGCCCACGTGATGGATGGTGACATTGATGATTGGACCCATTTTCCTACAGAAGTGTGGATTTGAGAGAAAAAAAATAATAATAATCTATCTAGACTGTCCAATTTGTGGGCCCCACTTTTAATTCCATGTATATATATCACAAGAGTCACTTTGAGCACCAGTCAATTGGGGGTGGGGGGGTGGGGTGGGGGGGATAGGCTTCAATGGGACCATACCAACATTTGATTAATTGCTAGGGAAATGGACGATACATGTTGACTCTATCTGGACCATCCATCATCTGGGATCCACTTTTGATTGCATGTGATCTTCAAAAATGTCGATTCGGAGTAATTTACCATCCGATAAGTTGCTAAAAATAATGAATAGTTCAATTATTATTATTATTATTATTATTATTATTATTTTCATTACACACGCACCTACCCACACACACCTGCACTCACACCACAATTGGTACTCAAAACCCATGCCCTCGTGTTGAAACTCTTGTGAGCTGTCTACCTCCAAGGCATGAGTAAGGACAGCAATTGTACAAACAAGGCTCGAGGAGAATGCATTCGGCCTGAGGGTATGAGCCTCAAAACAAGGCAGATCCAAATCTCAAGTGGACCACACTACAAGAAATAGTAGGCAATAGACGTTCCACACATTAAAAGTTTTGTTGTATAGTACGCAATCTAAGGATTGAAAATTGGATTTTTTGTGAGCTGGTGTCATTTGAAAATGACGTGGACCAACAAGAAACGATGGCACAAGAATGCCATGTGCCTTCAACTGGACGATCCACACTCATTTTGGGCTGAGACTGCTGTTTGGGGGCCACAGAGATTCTGTGATAAATCTACTGGCTAAACTGTGGACGCCACTGTGGCTAAGTTACACTGGACATTTGTTGGCTCTAATTGGACCATTGAAATCATCATCTCAACTGATCAATTAAAATGTCCACTAGTCTGATAGTTAGATTACCAAATTATCATAATTTTTTTCTTTTGGTTCATGATACTTCTAAACTGTAAAGTATAATTTAAACGGTTTGTTTTTTTAATAACTTGCATAATATGACCTTGATTCATGGCTCAGTGGTAGATGCTATGTGTTTCAACATTAAAGTCTTGGGCACTTGCCTATGTAGAATGTGTGTAAAATACAAAAACAAAAGAAAAAGAAACTTTTATTGTAGTCATGCAATTTCTAAGTAATTTACTCCTATGTGCGTGTGCATCATTCATCGCATGGGACACAAGCACATCCACATATATGCGAAGGCGACATGTGTTTGAGACCTGATCTCTCCATCAAGTGAGCTACACAAAAACCAAGTCAACCATTTGTAAGGAGATTTTGAATTTCGCAGGTTGCTTATGGAAAGTGGAGAGTACTTTAGGGCTTGTTTGGTTGCGGAATCCAGATTTTAGAAAAAATCTAGATTTCATTGCTGGAATCCAAAAATGCGAAAACTAGATTAGAAACTAAGTTCCATATGAAACTTGCTGTTTGGTTGAAAATTGTGTAATTCAGATTCTGTTCCAACTGTTGCTTGTGGCATGGCCTACTCTAGCTTCGGATCCACTGAGAACCTGACCCTTGGCTTATAGTAGTCCCACAAGACAGATGGCCAGGTTGGATGGCAAATAAACATTATAGTGGGCCCTAAGAAGTTTTTTATGGTGGACGTTTAATCAGCATTGTTTTCCTATGGTGTGGTCCACTTGAGATTTATATTTGCCTCGTATTTTATGTAATGCTCTTAATTGAGCTTTCAAATCAAATGGACCATGTGCATATAAAACACATACATCATACATGCACAACGCATGTATGGAGGCGGGTGACACTCACTTCCCCTCTTTTTCCTTCTGTAGAAATGATTTTCCACTAATACCAATTCGAGCCAAAATTAGATTTCCCTACATAATCCTGCTTGGGTGGAACTTACCACCCAACACACCAGTTAAAATCAGATTATACTAGAATTCAGATTTTAGCTGAGGGAAGCCAAACCGGTGGAACGTTGAATAGAGTCCGGATCATCTGTTGAAACCTAGCTGAGAAACCCTGCTCGTGACTTCTCTTATTGGTCCACATCAGCCTGATTGTGTCAGAGCTGAGTTGCTCTGACACAGTTAGGATGAGGTGGACCAATCGGAGTAGCGGAAGTAGAGGCTCTCTACCCGGTTTCAACAGAGGATCCGGGATTCCGTTGAATATCATTTTAATGAGTCTGGATCCTTGGTTGGCCTCCAAGCAGGAGCCTTCTCATTGGACCACGTCACACTGCATAATGTCAGTGTGACCAGGTTACACTGATGATGTGACATGCTCGCAGGCCTATGTAATGACGTGGAATGATAAAAAGGCTAAAAGCAGGCTTTTCCTACTTTAAGCCAATAGAGGATTCGAATGCATATTGTAATACGCTGAATAACTTACATCATTATACTTTACCATTGATTGGATGTAGCCTGTTGTCAAATCACGTTAATTCTGTAGAATCACACCGAGGCAATTGATTGGAGCTGCGTCTACGTGGTATAGTCCCATGGGCCCCACCATAATGTATGTGTTATATCCACACCGTTCATCCATATCCAAAGTGAAAATGGACCACACAATAGAAATCAGTGGGGGATTGAACTCCTGCCATTGAAAACTTCTTGGGATCACAGGAGTGTTTGATCATGCTGATATTTGTGTTTTCCCTTCATCAAGAACTATGTGACCTTATGAACAGGTTGGATGCAAATAAATATCCCAACAGGGCCAAAGAAGGTTTCAACGTGGGCACCATTCCCCCCTCTGCTTTCTTGATGTGGTCTGCTGAAGCTTTGGATTTGCCTCATTTTTCAAGTCATGGCCTAAAATGATACTGCAAAATGGATGGACAGTGTGGATATGACAAATATTAAAGAATTTGCTTCTATGGTGGGAAGTTGAACTACCAGAGTGGTATTACACATGAGAAATACCCTGTTTAACTTCCAACTACAATGGTAATAATAATCATTATCCATTTACAACATTATGACATAGTCGCTAATCCAAACAAGCATGTAGCTTTTCTTTTTTACTTTTTTCAATGTTGGCATTTTGCATTTTACCCATGTCAGGCATCCAACCAAAGACTATAATGGTTAACATTTAACAACAATTTAGCATGAGAAGGTAGGTAAAAATATCACCAAATGTCAGGGTGCATTTATAAATATTATAAACCATAGGGAGATATCTATAAATGTTAGAAATTTTAGGGGGGGGGGGGGGGGGGGGGGGGGGGGGGTGGTGTTTAAAGAAACTCCTTTATCTCAAAGTAGCACTCAATAGGCAAGATAGGCCTTCAACTAATGGCTATGTGAGGTCCACCATAATGTCTATGTGACATCTCTCCTTCAGCCAGATGCTTTGATTCATGCTAGAGCATGGGCTCAGAACAAGGCATATGTAAAGCCCAAATAAGGCCACACATGCTTTTAACACTAAGGGCCCGTTTGGATACTACCAAATAAGTTACTTTTAGACTGATCTTAAAGTTATTAAGTTACTTTTGGCACTTAAGTTGGTTTGGTAAGTATAATTGAAAAGTAACTTATCTCTTACAAATTACTTATCTTAAAAGGCATTTTTTTTTTGCTTTTTGACTTTTGACTTTTCTACTTACCTTTCTCATGTGAGGCTTTTGCTCTTTTTTTGTTTTTTTTGTTTTTTTGTGTGTTAGTACACACCCACACTGTTAGTCACCCTCCAATGTTAAGTAACCACCCTTTAATTTGGCTTTTCTACTTATCTCTCTCCCACACTACATATCAATGTTCTCTCTCATGGTTCACTCAATTACTACTCTCTCATACTATCCATATCAAAGGAGGCCCCACATGATGGACTGTCCCATCAAAGGTGGGGCTCACATAGTGGACGGCCCACATCAAAGATGGGCCTTACATTAATTGGTGCAAGATCCAATCCACCAATCAACTTGATTTGATCTTCTACATCTTTCCCACACATGGTTCTAGTCCACTCACCACATGGACCAACTATTGGAAACAAGTGAATAGGTTAGAAAACTTCAGCCAAGTCTTCTAGAGCCGTACATTTGTTCTGCAGACTGTGGCCCACCTAACCAGTGGATCAACCCGATTCTTGTGCCAGGGCATCCATATAGTGGTCCCGTTCTGATGGATGGAATGTATCTCATATCAATCGTGCTATGCTAGCACATGCATGGCATGTACATGAGGATTAGAAAAGCTCATTCTGTTAGGAAAACTGCCTCAACGCTTGGCTTTTTCTTTTCATGTCAGTATGTTGCTTATAATATGTAGATTTGAAATTTTCTTTCGAAAGGTTACTTGTCATTGTCTTATTACCAAACATACTTATTTACTTATTGACTGATAAGCATGTTGTTTACCAAACATACTTATCTACTTAATAAGTAAAAATCAAGATAAGTAACTTATATGATAAGTAGCTTATCCTAAGTAACTTACAATCGAAACAGGCCCTAAATGATGAATGCCACTTCCATAATCTTTTAAAGCTACTGGTTGATAGAGACCATCAACTGTCAATTAAGGGCTAAATTTCCATGTTAGTTTTGAACTACTTAAAAAATGGTGGTTACTCTTCGACCGTACACATTGCTATTGTTTGTCCAAATAACTGATTCAACTGTGGACGGAGAGAAATTGAAATTTGCAACTGAATATTCAATACAAATCACTATTTTAGTTTCAACTATTCATTTGTCATTTGTTAATTGGATGGTTATGATTTCTCTATGGGTGTGTTTTTAGAGAAATGATCCATCTGCAATGGTATAGACCCCAAATTTGAATTGTTTGGATTATTGTACATCAGTGCAACAGCTGAGGAGGACAGCTCAATGCAATTTTCAAAGTAGTGAGAACGAACAGACAAGTCTCTATCTGAGCAGGTAGAGGTCGATCCTGGTCCAAATTAAATACTGAGCCATCAGACTTTCATATATAATCATGCCATCAGTGTCTTGAAATCGGTTGGCTAAAAGAATGGTTCACATCATCACACAAATGAGATTTTTAATCCGGTGGGCCACAATTTGGAGATCCCAAGGGCTAGGCAGTTGCCCATGGCTGCTTGGCCTTTCCCTTTCAACGTAGAACAGTTCGGGCCCTTTCTTTTCAAAGTAGCTACCATGGATCATGGCCTTTACACAAGGAAGGATTTATTTGAGCGTTACACTCACCTGGCATACACGTAACCTAGACAGCAGTCCAAATGGTGATTGAACCTGTTGACAGCATAGTCTGAAAAAACCATTGATTAGACAACTCCAACCTCTTATTTATATATTGACATTTGTTTGTTGGGCTCTAACTAGCTATTATTTTCATCCAACAGTGCCTTCTTTCTTTTATGATCCATCTAAAGTGGAGCCTATTGTGACAATAGGACTGCAATAATTTGTTGGAAAATTCATTATCATGTTAGTACTGTGAGATTTATAAACTAAACTCAGGCGCCCAAATAGTGAGACAGCCATTGATTAGACAACTCCAACCTCAGCTGGTCTAATGATACATTTGTTTGTTGGACTTTAACTAGCTACTATTTTCATTTAATGGTTCTTTATTTCTTTTATGATCCATCTAAACTTGGGCTCATTTTGATAATACATTCAAATCATATTTTGAAATTTTTTAGATATTTCAGTCGAAAATTCATTATTTTTTATAATATTGTGTGATTTTTAAAATCTTGGTAGTTATTAATTTCCGTCATTTTATAGCAGAGTTCTCATGATTTTGCAAAAAAAAATATTTCGAAGTTTAAATCAATTTATTTTTATGCATATTTTAAAGTTTAATTTTTTTATTAATTTATAGCAAATCTTTTTAATATTTTATTTTCTGGAGATTTTGTTGGAATTCAGGTAATATAATACACAACAAAGGGGAGAATAATATAATGATGAGACTATCAGTTCAAGGCTCAACTTGAATAATTAATATTTTAAGATAGATTTGTTGTCATTTTCTGGAAATACCATCATGTATAGAATAAGGAAAAATGCAAATTATCTTCTTGATACAATGAATTCACATATCCAAATTTCAACCCGAAAATTTACACCTTTTAAGTGTTAAATAGATAATAAAAGAAAAAAAAAGTGTTGATCAGATCTCTAGTTTTGATAATGATACGCCTTTAAAACATTTTGAAGAAAACACAACAAGACGATACATGCAAGAGCACTAGACAATCAATTACTTGATCCAAAAAAATGGTATATATTTTTTGAACTAAGACATCCAAGATATATAAAATTGAAGGGACATGATGTCTTTCTGAGAAAGACAGTCAAGTGCAATTTCAAACTATCTATACACATTCACAACAATAGACTATTTGCAATGAAAGGACATGATTATGTCTTGTGGTGGTTATTTTTGTTCCTTTTTGGACAAAGACAATTATTCAACAATGTAAAACTGTTGCTACATGTAGGCAGATCCTAGTTAGCATGACTGCCGCCACATGTACGACACAAGATAATGGTGCCATGTGTACAGTAATTTTTCAGTAACTCTCTCTTAATCAACATTATGGTAAAAGCTTAGCCGTCAATAGGTGAGACCTCTTACTTGACATTGGTTCACTCCTAATTGCACCATGACCGACTCTGATTTGTCCGAGCCAAGTGCAAAAAAATAAAAAAGTACAAAGTGCCTAATAAAATATCAAAAAGTGCACAAGCAACCCTGCAGCGCCAAAACCCATTCTCTTCCACTTTGACCATATAAACCTTTTATGAAAAGTTTTCACAATAAATGTATTTATTTACTTATTAAAAGTAACTTTTTTTTATTTTTAAAATTTATTTTTATTATAAAAACACAACCGATTCTCTTGGTACCGTGACGAGAAAAATGTCAAAATCAGAAAATTTCCGAAGAAATTACCATGCCTAGAAATAGTTGAGGAGGAGATTTGAACTATGGCGGGGCCCATGATTTAATTGGATGATTTAATTGGATGCTAGGAAACTTGTACACTTGTGGTGTGCTTGCGTATAGAGGTGGGCAACGATCCGGGCCGAGCCGAGTTAGCCCTAGTTTGGTTTGGTTTGTTTTTGGACCACCACAGTTTGTGGATCGGTTTGGTTTGGGTTTCGGGCCTACCCATGCGGCCCGAGTTTGGTTTGCTCCAGAAAAATCTGGTTCGAGCCGGGATCGGCTTGGTTGAAAATTTCGAACCGGGCTGGGCCGAGTTCAAAAAGACAATGGCTCTTTTTTTTCCTTATTCACTAAAATAGAAAAGAATTTAAAAAGTTAGAAAAAAAAGTACAAACATATCTTCCTATATGATGTTTAACATCCTCCAAAAGAGTGCACCTTCAAAATAGACATGTAAGAGTATTTTCCAAATAAAAGTACACAAGCATAATTTTACAAGTGCAAGGAATCAGTGCGCATTCATGTATATGTATGATGTATTATCCATGTCATTATGTATTATGTATTATCCATGTCATCATGTCTATGTATCATGTATTATCCATGTCATCCATCTGTTTTACATATCATTTTAGGACATGATCCCAAAATGGAATCATATCCAAAGCTCAAGTGGATCACACCATCGGAGTCAATGTGCTTATAATCTATGAGCTGAATCAAATCGAGCTTCGAGCCGAGCCGAGCCGGAACTGCCCTAGTTTGAGTTTGGTTTGTTTTTTCAAACGAGCTTGACTCGGAGGCTTGGTTTGGTTTGAACTTCCATTCGAACCAATCCAAGCCGAGCTTTTTCGAACCAATCCGAGCCAAGCTTTCGAGCTGGCTTGGTTTGTGCCCACCTCCACTTGTGTATGAAACATGACCCTCTACGAGATTAGGAAAGCTTTTCTTCAAGGGGGATTCTGTGCCCAGAATGCCGACAGCTAGATGGGGGGAGTTCCCTGCTACCCAAAGCTTTGTGAGGGCTCGTGGCATTTACTCTGTCCATCAGGTTTAGCAACTCATGTTAGAATATGAGTAAAAAAAAATGAGGCAGACCCAAAATGCAGGTGGGCCACACCATAAGAAACAGTAGGATTAAATAATTTAAATGCTGATATTTGAAACTTTCTTGGCACAATTGAAACCTTGATGGGACCACACCACTGAAAAAAGTAGGAATTGAATGCCTACTGTTGGATGCCTATGGGCTGTTGGATGGCATATCAACATCATGGTCAGCTACACGAAGGCATTTGTGCCTACATTTTATCTGAGTGGTAATAACCCTATGGACTGTTTGGATGGCATATCAACATCATGGTCAGCTCCACGAAGGCTTCAACGGTGAATGTTTCTGCTCCCACTGTCTTGTTTTGTGTGGCTCATCTGAATTTTGGATCTGTCTGATTATTAGACTCCTGTCCTATTGTGGTCTTTCAAAATAGATGGACAGAGTGGATTTGTCATGGAAATCTCTGTGTCCCCACACAGCCCTGGCACAGGTACATCTGATGCTACTTTAACAGGCACGTGTCCCTTAATGAAAGGTCAGGATTGATCGACTCATGTGATTTTTGGGCCGTGACTTAGCCACTGGGTTACATAAATGGGATTATTTAAGTGGACTTACCGTATGGCAAGTGTGCAATTTATAAGTGCCTGTGTATAAAGGATCATCCGCTGCCAGAGTATCAAGTAACTCCCCCAAGATGATGATGTGTCCATACAAGTTGGACTTCCTCAGAACAAGAGCCGTAGGGAGGTCGACCCATTTTCCTGGCACAGACCAGTCCAATCGGATCAGCCCGGGTCAACCTCTTAAAGTGAACTTTTCGTCTTGTACGCTTGCAGTTTATGTGGCTTGGTGTGTGGGCAATTGGGCTCGCTAAACTGTGGACCCCACTGTGGCTAAGTTACAGTACTGGACATTCGTTGGTTCAAATTGGACCATTGAAATCATCTCAACCGACCAATAGAAATGTCCACTAATCTGATAGTTAGATGACTAAATTTTCGTAATTTTTTGGTTCATGTAACATCTAAACTGTACGTAAAGTATAATTTGGACAGTTTGTTTTTAATAACTTTTATGGAATGGGTCTGATGCATGGCTTAGTGGTAAATACTCTGCATTTCAACATGAAGCTCTGGTTCTAGTGTCCATCCGGGGTGTGTGTAAAAAACATAAAAAGAAAGAAACTTTTATTTTTGGCATGCAATTTCTAAGCAACTCTTAGGTGCATGTGCATCATTCATCACATGGCATACAAGCACATCCACACATGAATAATGCATGCTTCATAATGCCATATGTGTTTAAAATATGATCTTTTCATCAAGTGAGTTACATTTTTTAAATCTACTTACATAAAAACCAAGCCAACCATTTGTAAGGAGATTATGAATTTAGCATGTTGCTTATGGGATAGTGGAGAGTACTTCGGGGCTATTTGATGTGGTGGAAAACTCACATCTTTACATTTTACCATTGATTGGATATAGCTAGTGCCAAATCATGGTAATTCCTCATAATCACCGCAGAGGCTTTGATCAGTGTGTTTATGTGGCATAGTACTATGGGCACCATATAGTGTATGTGTTATGCCCATGCCATTCATCCATCTTGTGAGATCATTTTATGGAATGAGACAAAAATATTGAGGCAGATCCAAAGCAGAAATGGACCACACCATATACAAATCAGTGGGGATTATATACTTGCCATGAAAAACTTCTTGAGATTCACAAAAGTGTTTGATCAAGCTGATATTTATGTTTTCCCTTCATCTAGGTCTATGTGACCTTATGAACCGGTTGGATGGAAAATAAACATCCTAGCAGGCTCTAGGAAGGTTTCAACTATGGGTGTTATTGCCTACACCACTTTCTGCCATGTTGTTCACTTGAGCTTTGGATTTGCTTCCATTTTGGCGTCATACTGTAAAATGATATTGCAAAATTTGTGTGACCTTATGAACTGGTTGGATGGAAAATAAACATCCTGGTGGGCTCTAGGAAGGTTTCAACTATGGGTGTTATTGCCTACACCACTTTCTGTGATGTTGTTCACTTGAGCTTTGGATTTGCTTCCATTTTGGCGTCATACCCTAAAATGATATTGCAAAATTGATGGGCAATGTGGATATGAAAAATATTGAAGAACTTACATCAACATATATCTAACCACAGTGAGTACTTTTCATCCATATCTATGGTCAGAAGTAGAGGTGCAAGAGTGGTTTTACTTTGAACTAGTGTGGTAAAGATAATCATTAATTACCCATTTATAACACATTACAGCGGTAGTAGTCGCTAATCCAAACAGGCCCTTAGTTTTTTTTCCTCTTTCAATAATGGCATTTTATTTTAACTCAGTGTCAAATACAACGGCATCCACCCAAAATCTATGACGGTTAGCAACAATTTAGCATGGGAAGGTAGGTAAAAATATCACCAAATGTTAGAGGGCATTTATAAATATCATAAACCATGGGGAGATATTTATAAATATTAGAAATTTAGGGTGGTGTTTATCTCATAGCGGCGCTCAATGGGCAAGATAGACCCTTCAACGAAGGGCTCGGATTAGATACTACCCCCACTAGGATGCTGAGGAGACGGACGGGGTGCGTGACACCTCGTCATTGGTGGAGAGAAGTGGGGCCCGCACTGATGTGATGGGGCTGTCAGCACACCACTGTCACATCGGTGCGGGCCCAACCGGCTCTCCACCAATGACGAAGTGCCACACACCCCATCTGTCTCCTCAACGTCCTGGTGGGGGTAGCACCTAATCCGAGTCCTTCAACTAATGGCTATGTGGGGTCACCATCATATCTATGTAACCCCTCTCCTTCAACTAGATGCTTTGATTCATGTTAGAGCATGGGCTCAGAACAAGGCATATCTAAAACCCAAGTAAGGCCACATATTTTTAACACTAAATGATGAATGCCACTTGGATTAATCTTCTAAAGCATTCAATAGTGTACCGATTGATGGAGATTGCTAGCTGTTGATTAAGGGCTAGATTCCCATGTTAGTTTTGAACTGTTTAAAAAATGGTGGTGACTCTTCAACCCTACACATAGCCATCTGCAATGGCAGACCTACAATTTGAGAAGTTTGGATGGTTGTACATCAGTGCAACAGCTGAGGACAAGTCACTGCAATTTTCAAAATGGTGAGAACGAACATATGAGTCTATTCTAGTAAGTAGAGGTCCTGATCCTAAAAACTAAGCCATCAGACGTTCATAACCATGCTGCCAGTGTCTTGAAAATGGATGGCTAAAAGAACAGTTCAAAAAACCAATTGATTAGACAACTCCCAACCTCTCATCCATTGACAATTGTTTGTTGATTAGGCATTATTTTTATTCAACCGTGCACTAATCCTTTTATGATCCATCTAAAGTGGGGCCTACTGCAACAATAGGACTGCAATATTTTGTTGGAAAATTCATTATCCTGTTAGTACTACATTTTGAAGTGGACCTTCAATTTGGCGGACAATTTAGGGGATAATTCATTATCCTATTAGTACTACATTATCCTGTTAGTACTACAATTTGGCGGTCCGGATCCTTCAAACGGTTTGCCCAATCAAAACAACCTACACAGTCACCTTCAGCTAAAAGACATTGGATTCCGTGGAAGCATCATCAGAGCAAGGAGCACATCGATCCTGTCTTCGAAAACCAAGAACCACATTCATCAGAGCAAGCACCACCAAGATAAATGTTGGTAGAAAACCTCAGGAACATCAACTCATATGTTGGGCCACACACATACATGAAATTTCGACCATTGGTAACTGTGTATGTCGTTGGACAACCTTCAAACGAGTAGTGCATAGATTGGGTGCTCAGACCGGTCGAGCAACCGCTTCTGATGTTTGCAGCCTAGATGCATAGCAACGAAAGCGGCAATTTCTGTGGTGCCTTAGACCGGTCAGCCGACCGGTCATTAGGAGGCTCCGATCGGTCGGGTGACCAGTCGGTGTTGAGGCAACAAGGTGGAATTCTTCTCTAGATAGTTTTTTGTGTTGGGTGACCGGTCGTCCAACCGGTCGAGCGCCCACGCGGTTTCTTGCGCAATGCACGGGATTGCATAAGATGTTGCTAATTTTGAACTTTTGCCTATATAAGTAAGTTGTAATCGTGGTTAGCTTGTATCCTATGGTGTCCAAGGTTTCCTAATTGTGTTAGGAAGAAGGAAGGGGTGTTTGTGAGAGAAAGAATTTGAGTTTTCTCTGTTTTCCTTGTTTGTGGGCTGTCAATCTTTGTAATCTTCTATTTATCATAGTGGATCGCTTTGTGCCGTTGTTTTTTTACCCGTTAAGGGGTTTTTCCATGTAAATTCGGATTCTCTTGTGGTGAATGCTTGTGTGTGGTTTGATTTCATATTATTTCTCGTTTGATCTTGCATTACTCTGAATGTTCGGCTTCCGCTTCCGCTGCCGATTTTCCCAACATATATAAGTATATTGAACACAGGCCTTTACAGGTCCTTCAAATCGACATGGGACCAAATAAATTTTAGATCAGAGGCAAAAATTGGTGTTTACTTTCAGCCAATTAGGAATAACATTCTGAACGGCTGGAAATGCCATTTCAACAGTTTGGATGGCCTAAAAAAATTTTAAAAAATGGATTGTTGGTAAGCAACCAAACCACTTTTTACTATCATGGAACCCACCTTTGTATGGGATTTGCTTGAATTTTGGGCCCACTCCCTAAAATGGAATGTCATGAATATTTTTGAAGTTTAAATTAATTCATTTAGTCATATTTTATAGTTAATTTTTTATTAATTTATAGCCAATATTTTTAATATTTTATTTTCAGGAGATTTTATTGGAACCCATGTATTATAGTACACAACGGAGGAGAGAATAATATAATGATGAGACTATCATATCTAACGGGTTCAAGGATGGACTTAATAATCAATATCTAAAAACAGATTTTGTTGCCATTTTTCGGAGATACCATCAAGTATAAAAGAAACAAAAATACAAATTACCTTCAGAATATAATGAACTCATAAATTCTAATTTTAAACACGAAAATTTGGACCTTTTAAGTGTTGAACAAATAATAAAAGAAAAGAAAAAGTATTGAATGATCTCTAATTTTAACATTGACATGCTTCGAAAACGTTTTGAAGAAAATAGACCAAGAGGACAAATATAAGAGCTCTAGATAATTGATTACTAGATGCGGAAAAATGGAGTATATTTTTTAGACTAAGATGTCCAAAATATATAGAAATTGAAGGGACATGGTATCTTTTCAAGAGAGATAGTCAAGTGCCACTTCAAATTATCCATAACCATTCACAGCAAAATATTTCTTATCATGGAACAACATTACCTTCGTCTTGTGGCGGTTATTTCTACTCATTTTATTGATAGAGACAATTATTCAATACCATAAAATTGCATGTTACCACATGTAGGTAGATCTTAGTAAGCATAACTGCCGCTATGACACTATTGCCACATGTACAGTAATGTCTTAGTCACTCTCTTAATCATCATTAATCTAACACCTTACCGTTAATAGGTAAGGCCTCTTACTTGATGTTGGTTCACTCCTAATTATACCATGATTGACTCAGATATGCCTAAGCCAAGTGCAAAAAAAAAGTGCAAAGTGTGCCTAATAAAGTACCAAAAAATTCCAACTAGTCCTATAGCCCAAAAACCCATTCTCTTACCATCTGGCTCTACAAACATTTTATAAAAAAAAATATTTCATAATAAATATATTTATTTACTTTTTACTTACTAAAAATAATTTTTTACTTTCAAATATATTCTTATTATTAAAAAATAAGAAATTCTCCTGATACCATCTTGAGAAAAATGTCAAAATTAGAAAATCTTTGAATAAATTACCATGGCTAGAAATAGCTGTGGAGATAGATTTGCCTCTATGGTGAGGCCAATGATTTGGATGTTAGGAAACTTGTACAGTTGTGGTGTGTATATGTATGAAGCATGACCCTCTAGGAGATTACAAAAACTTTTCTTCAAGGGTGGATTATGCGGTAAGACCACCCGCAGCTACAACCTACGTATGACATTCACTTTGTCCATTAGGTTTAGCAGCTTATGTTAGAATGTGAGCAAAAAAAAAATGAGACAAGCCCAAGATGTAGATGGGCCACACAACAGGAAACAAAGAGTTTAAATGCAGACAATTGAAACCTTCCCACCCTACAGGAAATAGTGAGATTAAATCCGGATAATTAAAAGCTTCTTGGAACCACGAAAAGTTTTGGATCAGATTGATAATTGTGTTTTTATCTCGGGGTGGAGTTAACCTTACGAACAGTTGGATGTATATAAGCATTGTGGTTGGATCAAGGAAGGCTTCAATGGTGGGTGTTTTCATCTCCACGTTTCCTGTGGCGTGGACCACTTGAGTCTTTAATCTGATTTTTTTTTTATATTTTATTTATTTATGTCCTAACATGAACATGTGGAACTAAAGGATAGATTGGATCTCATAGAATATTATGTCACAAAATCAGGCTGCTCAAACCATCAGGCGACCCACTGAGAGGTATATGTTACATCCAAACTGTCTGTTCATTTTGCGAGATATTTGTAAGGCTTTAGACTAAAGATGAGTTGGATGCAAAGCTCAAGTGGACCAGATTGTAGAAAGCAGTGGAGATTGAACGTCTACCATTGAAACCTTCTTGGGAGTCACAGAAGTCTTGGATCAATCTGATTTTTTTTTTTTTTTTTACCCTTCATCCATGTCCGTATGACCTTATGAATAGTTTGGATGGAAAATAAACATCATGATGGGCCCTAGGAATGTTTTAACGGTGAGAATCATCGTCCCCACTGCCTTTTGTGGTGTGGTTCACTTGAGCTTTTGATATGACTTATTTTTTGGGATCATATACTAAAATGATCTCTCCAAATGAATGGAGAGTGTGGATATATTAAATACATCATTGTGATGCTCACATAATCATGATCTTTTTTAGATCTTTTGAATGGTGCCCGAGGACTGACGTGCTCCTCTGAAAGTGACACGTACCCACACCAACAAGGTTGCCCGATGTAGATTACACCAGCCAATCCACTTCCATACAAGTTGGACTTCCTCGGACCAAGAGCCGACAGGAGGTCGACCCATTTTCCTGGCACAGACAACCGATCAGCCCGGGTCAACCTTGTAAAGTGAACTTTTCGTCTTGTACGTTGGCAATTCATGTCGCTTGGTGAGTGGGCAGTTGGACTCGCTAAACTGCGGACCCCACTGTGTCTAAGTTACAGTGGACATTCGTTGGTTGGGCGCGACTTGGGTGAGACCCCGGAACCAGCGATATGGGTGGGACCCTGAACCTAGGGCCCACCTGGATGTATTCTTTGTAGATCAATGCTGTCCATCTGTTTCTTCATATTATTTTAGGATTCAGTCCCAAAAATGAAACAGATGCAAATTTTAGGTGGACCACACCCCAAGAAACAGTTATCATTCGACCGTGACCATTAAAAAATTCCTGGAGTCCACCGTAATGTTTATTGACCATCCAATCTGTTGATAAGGTCATGTAGACAGGGATGAAAGGAAAAAATAAATATCAGGTTGATAGAAAACTTTTGTCACTCACAAAAGTTTTTTAACTGTCATTAATTAGTATTTCTTATGATGTAGTCCACCCAAAATTTTAATCTTCTTCATTTTTGGTACCATAGTACAAAATAATCTGGAAAAGAAGATTAACGGCATGGATCTACAAGGAATACATCCAGGTGGGCCCTAGGTTCAGGGTCCCACCCACATTGCTGGTTCCGGGGTCTCACCCAAGTCGCGCCCTGGTTGGTTCAAATTGGACCATTGAAATCATCTCAACCGACCAATAAAAATGTCCACTAATCTGATAGTTAGATGACTAAATTTTCGTAATTTTTTTGGTTCGTGTAACATCTATACTGTAAAGTATAATTTGGACAGTTTGTTTTTAATAACTTTTATGGTATGGGTCTGATGCATGACAGCGGATTATGTGAGACCCCGGCCTCACGCAAGATGGTGCGGCACTTACCAAGAGGTTACGGTGGGCCCATCTTGATATATATATATTATGTATCCATGCCATCCACCGATTTTTCAGATCATTTTATGAGATTATCCCAAGTAATGAAGCAGATCCAATTATCAAGTGGACCATACCATAGGAAACAGTGTTGATTGACTGTTAATGGTCCACAAAAGTTTTGGATCTGATATTTGTTTTTTCCCTTCATCCATGATTACGTGACCTTATCAACGGATTGGATGGTAAATAAATACTACGGAAACATTAAGGTATGCCCTAAGAAGTTTTTAATCGTAGGATGGTTAATCACCACTGTTTCTAATGTATAGTCCACCTGATATTTGGATATGCTTCGTTATTTGTATGATGCCCTAAAATTATCTAGAAAAATGGATGGACGGCGTGGATACACAATTCATTCATCAAGGTGGGTCCCATAGTAAAACACGGTTAAGGGCCGCACAGTCTTGAGTGAGGCCGGGTCTCACCTAATCCGCTCTCCTGATGCATGGGGTATTGCATTTCAACATTGAAGTCCTGGTTCTAGTGCCCATGTGAGAGTGTGTGTCAAAAACAAAAAAGAAAGAAACATTTATTTTAAGCATGCAATTTCTAAGCAACTCCAAGGTAAATGTGCATCAATATTCATCGCATTGGATACAAGCACATCCACACATGAATGCATGCTTCATAATGACGTGTTTGAGATTTGATCTTTTCATCAAGTGAGCTACATTGTTTAAATCTTCTTACATAAATACCAAGCCAACCATTTGTAAGGAGATTATGAGTTTAGCCGGTTGCTTATGGGAATAGTAATGTGGTGGAAAACTCACATCATTACACTTTACCATTGATAGGATATAGATGGTGCCAAATCATGGTATTTCTCCGTAATCACAGCAGAGGCTTCGAACGGTGTGTTTATGTGGCATAGTCCTGTAGGCCCCACCATAATGTATGTGTTATACTCACGCCATTCATCCATCTTATGAGATCATTTTATGGAATCAGAGAAAAAATTGAGGCAGATCCAAAGCAGAAATGGACCACACCGTAGAAATCAATGGGGAATAAATGCTTGCCATGGAAAGCTTCTTGAGATCTACAAAAGTGTTTGATGAAGCTGATATTTGTGATTTCCCTTGATCGAGGTCTGTGTGACCTTAACAATAGGTTGGATGGAAAATAAACATCCTGGCGGGCTCTAGGAAGGTTTCAACGATGGGTGTTATTGCCCACATTGCTTTCTGTGATGTGGTTCACTTGAGCTCTGGATTTGCCTCCATTTTGGCGTTATACCCTAAAATGATATTGCAAAATGGATGGACGGCGTGGATATGACAAATATTAAAGAATTTACATCCATATATATCTAACCACGACGAGTATTCTATGTTAGTGCATTTTTCTATGGCATACTAGTGCATCTTATTTGTTAATCACATATATCCATGTGTTGTAATGTCAGTTGAGCCTTGGCAAGCTGAAGATCGAATTTTCAAGTGGACAAGTAAGCATCAAGGAAGAAGAACAGGTAAATGAGATGCCTTGATGACCTTAACCCTTTGAACCAAAATACCCTAAACCTCTAGATGACTTGGACCATCTAGGAAAACCCTTAGTCATCCTTATTAGCATTACATCATATAGAAAAACATGATAAATTATGTTAATAAAATAGGTGAAAGCTGCTGTAATCAAATCAGCCCAAATAACAGTTTTCAATAGGTCTTCGATAAATCGGAGTTCAATTTCGATAGGACTTCGATCGATCCGAAAATATATCGAAATATGTATAACAACTTACCAACTCTTTGGACAGTTTCTTCGATCAATCAAATTGGTAAACTCGATACATTGAATTCGAGTCTGATGTTTCAATCAATTGAAACTCAATTCAATATATCGAAAATACGTTAAGCAACTTACTAAAATCTCTGGACAAATTTTTCGATCAATTGAACTGGTAGTTTCGATCTATCGAAGATCACTTCAATCAATTGAAGCGGCCGTTTTCTGCCCTTTGGAGAATTTTCTACATAAATGGGAGAGACATTTTTTAGCATAAGGAGAGGGATTTTGAGGAGTTTAAATCTACCATTAATTGAAGACCATTAGAGGCTTAAATCCTAACCCTAATAAGACATCTTCCTTGTGATTATTAAAAGAATGGAGTATTCAAAGCTCATGAAGAAGATGTACTTGTCCCTCTTTAATCTCTAGAGTTTGGATCGATCTAAATAGTTAAATTTTTATCTAAATTGTATAATGAAATCATTGTAGGTGAGATTCTCTAGGCAACCCATTCTCATTAGTTGTAGAGATCTCAAACCTACCTCTCAGCACTTTGGGCATCTCCATCGAAGCATCATATATAAGGTGGCTGATCGTGGAGCTAGAGCATTGGCGACGCAATGTCATCAGCGATCGGAGGAGTACAAGGTAAGCTGATTCAAGCACGAGAGAGCGAGAAGAAGCAACTCGAAAAGGCGCATCAATGGGGCTCAAATCCGACAAGTGAGTTGTCAATTTTTGTTGAGCCCAACCACTCTCTTTCCATAGAAAATTGAGTGTAGAGTTTGTTTGTCAAACTCGATCTAGGTTCATTTGTCGATCTTTGGTTTGTTAGTTGAGCTTAAAACTCTAGGGGCATTTGTCGATTCTTGACTCATTTATTGAGCATAAATTCCAGGTTCGTTTATCAACTCTTAGCCTATTTGTTGGGCCTAAAACAAATCTCCAAGGAGAGCCACCAACACAGGTGTAAACGTGTAAGTTGTAAGGAACCTGTAAACTCCCTGCTAGGGTGGATCCGCATTAAAACACCTAGGTTGGGAGGAATATGATTTAAACTCCCTAATGAATGCCGGTGTGCTCAAGGGGTGAGTACTTGAACTGAAAATGGAGTAGACACATAGTCGAACCACTCTACACCGTTGTGTTTGTGATTGATTTTTTAGCATATGTTAATCTAGCCTTGTATGTTTTAATTACTTAATTATGTATGCTTGATTAGAATGTATGCTAGGCACTAGTTAGACACACTCACACAAGATGTATGTTCACTAATTAGAATAGACTTGAACTTATATGATCCATTTTCCTATAGTCTACTTAGGTTGCATATATTAGGTGTTTGATTTAATTATATGTTAATCTATATATGCTTAGACTAGGTAGCTTAATTGCTTATCATATGCTAGTCTTATCATTGGAATCACTTAAGCTTGGAAGCCGAAGTGTTCTTGCTTACTTAGTGTTAATTGTTAATCATCTTAAGTAGGCAATTTTTTTCTTCAAAAAAGGTCCTAATCACTCATCAGCTAAGACTTAACCATAATTCTAGTTGTTCCACACCAATAGCTTCCGCACACATAGCGTCTTAAGTGTTATCAAAGTGACGTAATTTCACTTTACATGCATATCTATGGTTGGAAGTAGGGGTGCAAGAGTAGTGGTATTGCATACAACGAATATCCTATTTTACTTTCAACCATGGTGGTGAAGATAATCATTAGCCATTTACAACACATTACGACAATAGTTGCTAACCCAAACAGGCTCTTACTTTTTTTTTTTCCTCTTCCAATAATGGCATTTTATTTTTACCTATGTCAAATACAACGGCATCTACCTAAAGACTATGATGGTTAACAATAATTTAGCATGGGAAGGTAGGTAAAAATATCACCCAATGTTAGAGGGCATTTATAAATATCATAAACCA
The DNA here is from genome assembly GCA_003013855.2 of Liriodendron chinense. Classification (NCBI taxonomy): domain Eukaryota; kingdom Viridiplantae; phylum Streptophyta; class Magnoliopsida; order Magnoliales; family Magnoliaceae; genus Liriodendron; species Liriodendron chinense. The sequence continues at coordinate 165,329 of PVNU02000918.1, read as the reverse complement.
TGGGGAGATATTTATAAATATTAGAAATTTTAGGGTGGTGTTTAAAGAGACTCCTTTATCTCAAAGTGGCGCTCAATGGGAAAGATAGACCCTTCAACTAATGGCTATGTGACCTCTCTCCTTCAACTAGATGCTTTGATTCATGTTAGAGCGCATGAACAAGGCATATCTAAAACCCAAATAAGGCCACACATATTTTTAACACTAAATGATGAATGCCACTTGGATTAATCTTCTAAAGCATTCAATGGTGTACCGGTTGATGGAGATCGTCAGCTGTTGATTAAGGGGTAGATTCCCATGTTAGTTTTGTTGAAAAGAGTTTGTTTTAAAAACAATTTTAAAAGAAAAAATAGGCGTTTGGTTTTTGTCCCATATCGGATGGGAGAAAGAATTTTTATCTCTTTATAAGTAAGGTGTTGTGCACCTTACTTATTTATGGTGGAAGAGAGGGAGAATGGTGGCTTGCGTGTTCCAGTGCGAAGCACTGAAATATCGCGCACATGCTCGGTCTCGGTCTCGAACTCGGTCTCGGGCACGGGCTTGGGCTAGGTGCGAGGGCATGGGCACGTGAGGCAGTGTGGCTGTAAAGGCGCTAGTGGCGTACTTGGCACTTTGCACGTACGCATCGTGTCGTAGATGGGTCGTGACCTCGCGGACTGGTGCGAGTCGTGGTGCGACAGAGGCTAGGTAGTAGGTCAGGTGGTTGGGTTCGGAACAGAGGAGGTGCTGTGGGTGGGAGGTCTGATAGAGAGACCTCTCCGCTTTTTATAGAGAGCTGCAGGGCTAATTAGAGAGACCTGTGTAACTGCTCATGCAGTAACGGTCTATACCATGCGGTAACAGCTACATGTGGCTAGCCCAACAGTCAGAAACGGCTAGCCATTGGGTCTAAACAGCCAGCATGCAGGTGCATAACTCCCACATGCACAATAGTCAGAAACTGCCATAAACAGCTAGTTTCTCACAACAGCCAGAAAACGGCTAGTGCCATTATAGCTCTGGACCAAAACTGCCAGCCACCCTTGCCTATATAAATCGGACAGGTGTGGTTTATTCCAACACAACAACAACAATCACAACCATCACTACTGAACCAGCACCCATCTGAGTCTATTAGCCTCTAAGTTTGGTTGATTCAAACCAAGCTACTTAGACCAGCGTAGTGGTCTACTGCTATAAGAAGAAGACCTCCATTCTTTTTCTCTTTTTCTTTTTCTTTACCTACAAGAGTGTGTTACTAAGTTCCATAGTGGTTCCTTCATTTTTGCTGAACGCAGAACCACATAAGGCTCGTTGTATCCTGGAAGCAATCTGCCTACAACCTATCAGTAGACTCAAAATAATTTGAGTAGGAGCGAATTACGCTTTAAGGACAGCATGTTTTTTTACGTGCTTCAGCCTGTCCTTATTTCTCGATTTTTCCAATTAATTTAGTTTTTAAGATCATAAATTTTCTCTACAAGTTTTAAACTGTTTAAAAAATGATGGTGACTCTTCAATCGTACACATGGCTATAGTTTGTCCAAATAACTGACTCAGCTGTTGATGGGGCAAAATTAAAATTTTCAACTGAAAATTTAATACAAATTAATCACTATTTCAATTTCAACCATCATTTATTATTTGTTAATTAGATGCTTATGATTGCTCTATGGGTGTGTTTTTAGAAAAAAATGATCCATCTGCAATGGCAGACCTACAATTTGAGAAGTTTGGATGGTTGTACATCAGTGCAACAGCTGAGGAGGACAAGTCACTGCAATTTTCAAAATGGTGAGAACGAACATATGAGTCTATTCTAGTAAGTAGAGGTCCTGATCCTAAAAAGTGAGCCATCAGACGTTCATAGTCATGCTGTCAGTGTCTTGAAAATGGATGGCTAAAAGAACAGTTCAAAAAATCAATTGATTAGACAACTCCCAACCTCTCATCTATTGACAATTGTTTGTTGATTAGGCATTATTTTTATTCAACCGTGCACTAATTCTTTTATGATCCATCTAAAGTGGGGCCTACTGCAACAATAGGACTGCAATATTTTGTTGGAAAATTCATTATCCTTTTAGTACTACATTTTGAAAGGGACCTTCAATTTGGCGGACAATTTAGCGGGTAATTCATTATCCTGTTAGTACTACAATTTGGTGGTCCGGATCCTTCAAACGGTTTGCCCAATCAAAACAACCTACATAGTCACCTTCAGCTAAAAGACATTGGATTCCGTGGAAGCATCATCAGAGCAAGGAGCACATCCATCCTGTCTTCGAAAACCAAGAACCACATTCATCAGAGCAAGCACCACCAAGATAAATGTTGGCAGAAAACCTCAGAACATCAATTCATATGTTGGGCCAAACGCATACATGGAATTTCGACCATTGGTAACTGTGTATATCGTTGGAGAGCCTTCAAACGAGTGGTGCACGGATTGGGTGCTTAGATCGGTCGGGTGACTAGTCTGACGTTTGCAGCCCAGATTCACAGCGAGGAAGGCAGCACTTTCTATGGTGCCCCAGACCGGTTAGCTGACCGGTCGTCAGGGGGCTCCGACCGGTCGGTGTTGAGGCAACAAGGTGGAATTCTCCTTTGGACAGTTTTTTGTGTTGGGTGACAGGTCGTCTGACTTGTCAAGCGCCCACGTGGTTTCTTGCGCAACACGCGGGATTGCGTAGGATGTTGCTAATTTCAGACTTTTGTCTATATAAGCAAGTTGTAATCGTGGTTAGCTTGTATCCTAAGGTGTCCAAGGTTTCTATTTGTGTTAGGAAGAGGGGGGAGGTGTTTGTGAGAGAGAGAACTTGGGTTTTCTCTATTTTCCTTGTGGGCTGTCAATCTTTGTAATCTTTTATTTATCATAGTGGATCGTTTTATGCCGTGGTTTTTTTACCCGTTGAGGGATTTTTCCCCGTAAATTCGGATTCTCTTGTGGTGAATGCTTGTGTGTGGTTTGATTTCATATTATTTCTTGTTTGATCTCGAATTACTTCGCACGTTCGGCTTCCTCTTCCGCTGCCAGTTTTCCCAACAAGTGGTATCAGAGATAAGTTGGGGTGGAGTAGAATTTGGATCTGAGACGAGAAGATGGGATCGGGCGTAATGTTCGAGGTAGAAAAGTTCTCTGGGAAAAATAATTTTGAGCTATGGAAGGTGTTGATGAAGCTCTTGAAAAGCGACCTGAAGCTATGAAAGATGATGAGTGGATGAGACTCGACAAGAAGGTTAGAACCTTAATCCTGTTAAACCTTACGAATGATGTTCTCTATCATGTCATGAATGAGAAGACTACGGCTGAAATGATGGCGAAGCTAGAGAAGGTTTATACCAAGAAGTCTCTAGAGAATCGCATGTACGTGTTGATGCAGTTGTTCACCTTGAGGATGGCTGAGGGAACGAAAGTGGGGGATCACTTAAGCACGTTCAATAGGCTGGTTTACAAGTTGGTGGAGATCGATGAACAGATGAAGGATGAATATCAAGCATGCCTTCTGTTGAATTCTCCTCCATATTTATATGATTCGTTTAGGGACTCTGTGTGCAAGGGAGGGAAATCATAAGCGTCGAGACCGTTATCTTAGCCCTCCAGTCGAAGGTGATGAGAAAGAAAAGCAGTGACGTACCTTCCCGTTATTCCTCAGAGGCACTGGTTATGAGGGGAAGAAGTTCTGAGTATGGAGGATATTCGAAATCGGGATCTAAGGCCAAGGGCAAAGAGAAGGCTAATGTGAAGTGCTGGAATTGTGGTCAGGAGGACCACATGAGAAGGGATTATCAGAATCCCAGTTAAAGCAAGAGAGGTATGAAAATTCTTCTGGAGAGGGAGCCATTATTGTAGAAGACGGTGGTGATCTTTGTGAAGTTCTGACTGTATCTGGCAAGGGATATCACGGTAGTGAGTAGATCCTAGATTCAGGGGTTTCATGTCACGTTTGTCTTGACCGAAGTTCATTCACGACATATAGGGAGTATGGTGGTGAATCGGTGTTTGTGGGCGATGGCTACACTCATAAGGTGATGGGTTTTGGTACAGTGCGCATCAGAATATTCGATGAGATCGAACGAGTCCTGGAAGATGTGAAGCACGTCCCCAAGATGAAGATGAATGTGATTTCTCTTGGTGCACTCAAGGCGAAAGGGTGCGTGTTCATCGGCCTCGATCGTTGTTATGAAGTGACGAAGGGGGCACTCGTGTGTATGAAGGCACAGAGGTGTGGCTATCTTTACATGTTCATCGGGAGCATAATTCACGGTGGAGCTGCGGGAACGGTAGCGAGATCCACGGTTGCTCGTATATGGAAAGTGCCCAAGGGCCACATGAGAAGAGTGGAAAAGGGCGTGAATGTGCAATGTTAGAGCCGATGGTAGCACGAGAAGTAGTGGAGCTATGATTGAAGATGAGATGACGTTGCAAGGATGGTGTTGATTTCACGTTTGAAGCCGAGGTGGAGATTTTTGGAGAGCCTTCAAACGAGTAGTGCACGGATCGGGTGCTCAGATTGGTCTGACATTTGCAGCCCATATGTACAGCGAGGAAGGTAGCAATTTCTGTGGTGCCCCAGACCAGTCAGCTGACCGGTCGAGCACCCACGCGATTTCTTGCACAATGCGAGGGATTACGTAAGATGTTGCTAATTTCGGACTTTTGCCTATATAAGCAAGTTGTAATCATGGTTAGCTTGTATCCTAAGGTGTCCAAGGTTTCCTAATTGCGTTAGGAAGAGGGGAGATGCGTTTTTGAGAGAGAGAACTTGGGTTTTCTCTGTTTTCCTTGCTTGTGGGCTGTCAATCTCTGTAATCTTCTGTTTATCATAGTGGATTATCACTTTCTGCTGTGGTTTTTTTACCCGTTGAGGGGTTTTTCTACGTAAATTCAAATTCTCTGTGGTGAATGCTTGTGTGTGGTTTGATTTCATATTGTTTCTCGTTTGATCTCACATTACTCTGCACATTTGGCTTCCGCTTCCGTTGCCGGTTTTCCCAACATATATAAGCGTATTGAACACAGACCTTTATAGGTCCTTCAAATCGACATGGGACCAAATAAATTTTAAATCAGAGGCAAAAATTGGTGTTTACTTTCAGCCAATTAGGAATAACATTCTGAGCGGCTGGGAATGCCATTTCAACAGTTTGCATGGCCTATATATATATATATATATATATATATATATATATATATATATATATATATATATATATGGATCGTTGATAGTTTGGATGATGGTAAGCTACCAAACCACTTTTTACTATCATGGAACCCGCCTTTGTATGGGATTTGCTTGAATTTTGGGCCCACTCCCTAAAATGGAATGTCATGAATATTTTGAAGTTTAAATTAATTCATTTTGTCATATTTTATAGTTTAATTTTTTATTAATTTATAGCCAATATTTTTCATATTTTATTTTCAGGAGATTTTGTTGGAACCCATGTATTATAGTACACAATGGTGGAGAGAATATTATAATGATGAGACTCTCATATCTAGTGGGTTTAAGTATGGACTTAATAATCAATATCTAAAAACAGATTTTGTTGCCATTTTTCGGAGATACCATCAAGTATAAAAGAAGTAAAAATACAAATTACCTTCGGAATATAATAAACTCATAAATTCTAATTTCAACATGAAAATTTGGACCTTTTAAGTGTTGAACAGATAATAAGAAAGTATTGAATGGATTTCTAATTTTAACACCAACATGCTTCGAAAACATTTTGAAGAAAATAGACCAAGAGGACAAATATAAGAGCTCTAGATAATTGATTACTTGATCCAGAAAAAAATGGAGTATATTTTTTGGACTAGGATGTCCAAAAGATATAGAAATTGAAGGGACATGGTGTCTTTTCAAGTGAGATAGTCAAGTGCCACTTCAAATTATCCATAACCATTCACATCAATATATTTCTTACCATGGAACAACATTACCCTTCGTCTTGTGGCGGTTATTTCTACCCATTTTATGGATATAGACAATTATTCAATAGCATAAAATTGTTACCGCATGTAGGTAGATCTTAGTAAGCATAATTGCCGTTATGACACTATTGCCACGTGTACAGTAATGTCTTAGTCACTCTCTTAATCATTATTCTAAGACCTTACTGTTAATAGGTAAGACCTCTTACTTGACGTTGGTTCACTCCTAATTATACCATGATTGACTCAGATGTGCCTAAGCCAAGTGCAAAAAAGAAATGCAAAGTGCGTCTAATAAAGTACCAAAAAATTCCAACTAGCCTTATAGCCCAAAAACCCATTCTCTTACCATCTAGATCTACAAACATATTATAAAAAAAAAATTCATAATAAATATATTTATTTATTTTTTTACTTACTAAAAGTAATTTTTTATTTTCAAATATATTTTTATTATTAAAAGAAAAATTCTCCTGATACCATCCTGAGAAAAATGTCAAAATCAGAAAATCTTTGAAGAAATTACCATGGCTAGAGATAGCTGAGGTGCTAGATTTGCCTCTATGGTGGGGCCCATGATTTGGATGTTAGGAAACTTGTATAGTTGTGGTGTGTGTATGTATGAAACATGACCCTTTAGGAGATTACAAAAACTTTTCTTCAATGGTGGATTCTGCGGTAAGAACACCCGCAGCTACAACTTACGTATGACATTCACTTTGTCCATTAGGTTTAGCAGCTCATGTTAGAATGTGAGCAAAAAAATGAGACAAGCCCAAAATGTAGATGGGCCACACAACAAGAAACAACGAGTTTAAATGCAGACAATTAAAACCTTACCACACTACAAGAAATAGTGAGATTAAATGCGGACAATTGAAACCTTCTTGGAACCACGAAAGTTTTGGATCAAATTGATAATTGTGTTTTTATCTTGAGGTGGAGTTAACCTTATGAACAGTTGGATGTATATAAGCATTGTGGTTGGATCAAGGAAGGCTTCAATGGTGGGTGTAATTTTATCTCCACCGTTACTTGAGTCTTTAATCTAATATTTTTTTTATATTTTATTTATTTGTCCTAACATGAACATGTGGAACTAAAGGACAGATTGGATCTCATAGAATATTACGTCACAAAATCAGACTGCTCAAACCATCAAGTGATTCATTATGTGAATTAGTGGCCATGGTTGGTTCTTGATGCATGGGGGACGTGGTGAGGTCGATCACCGTCTTCCTCACATGATAACTTCCTTGAATCCACAAGGCTAACTGGAATCCTTAACAGGGCTTCCTCAAATCCACAAGGAAAAATCTCGAATCCACGAGAAGAAAGATATATAAGTATGAAATCTTATTGATAATATGAGAGATTCTATTAAAAACCAATTTAGTAACTTTATATAACCCTAAACAAATCATAATTCGTACTTAGTAAAAATAGTAAGTTTTTCGAAATAAAAAGTTACCAAAAATAGTAAACTCCTAAGTAAAGACTACTACTACGTTGGCTTTGTCTAAAACTCATTATTAAGTAAAAGTAGAAACTTCTAAATTAAACAAAACTCTAAAAATAAGAAAATACATTAAAAATCAAAATTACTAAAAATAATAATTTTTCTTAAAATTTCATTTTTTTCTACTGTAAGTGCACGTTTTCTGGCTAAACAGACGAACACTATAAAACACAATTTCAGTAGGAATCCATATGTTGTGCATCCCGTAAGTCCTCCTGGATAAAAAAAGTATGTTCAATTTACGGTCTACTGTCTTTTGGTCCATCTATGTGAGGAATGTACTTGATCCACGTCTTACATCTGGAGGCCCTCGTTTTACATCAACTCTCCATTTTTTTCTACGGTGTGGTCCACCGGATGGTTGCATTTGCCTGATGGAGTGTACCATTTTCACGGTGAGGTGACTTTGCTGGACAAATTGATGTGGTGGGCTCCACAAGCTACTAGTCTTGGCGTTTGTGATCTATACCCCAAATGTGATTTAAACCAAGCAACTCAAATTGTAGGACACACAACATGTGGGCCACAATATATAAACCAAAACACCAAGAACAAATTGACTGATAAACCTAAGCTTAGATTACTGGACATGTGTTAGTTGAATCCCGACCATTTACTACCAAGGTCTAAGGTATTGGTTTTGGAGTGTGGCTCATCCAGCTATGATTGAGTACTGGTTTGCTAAAACCAATTCAAATAGTTTGGTATTTGGACACATCAGCTTGAGGGACCTAAGTTGAAAATTAATTAAGGGTGAGTTCGGTTGCACACCCTTAATTAAGGATTCAAGGTTCATGCAACCAAACTCACCTGTTAACTAATCTTTCAAGTATTGCCGCTCAAGGTAACTCATTCAACATAGAATTAGTTTTCTAATATACTTAGATGATGATAGAGAGAAGGATCTAAAATACCAGTAAGGAAGGTCACCATTTTCCTCAAGCAGTCGAAACCTTTAATTCACAAAAAATAATAAGAGAGAAAAGTCAAATACTTTGTTGCATAATTATTTAAGATTTCTCGATTACATCATTTACATGGAAGACTCAAAACGCTAATTCGAAATTATCCAAAATAATAAAAAAATCTCCTCAATGATTAAATTTGTCAAAAATAAATATTACCGAAGCATTCTCGGCATTATTATAAGCAACTTTTAAAACAAGACGAAAATCATAAAACTGCAAGAATATGGGGAACAACAAAAATGAAAATTATAAAAAATAGTAAAATTTTCTTAAATTTTCAATTTTGACCCTTAAAATGAATGTTTCTCATGAAATGAACGTCCCCAATGTGCTATGCAAGTTGAATGACCCTCGAACGACAATTACATAAATATCATTAGATTGTGCGTTTCGTGACAATGCTTAGATAAAAAATTAATAGCTGTTTTATGGTAAATACTTTGAACGACAATTTCTCTATATTTAAAATGAATCTCTTCAAACCAAACGTGTAGAAATCAGTTATATATCATGCACCGCATAGGACCAAGCCTGGTTCAATGTACTACTTCCACTTTCATTTAAGCTTTTTTTAGTCAGCTTTGTTAAGAATGCAACCGTGGAATGTTCTACTGTTGCCTCGATTCCATCAACATTCTCTTCCATAGCTTATGACTAGCATCATTGGTTACAAGAAGTTCCCTTATCTCTTTCACAGGGAGGGCTAGCAATAGGGCCCTAGGCCGGCAAAATAAGTTTTTGAATAGGCTCGGCTGGTTAAATTGCAGTTTGATTAGTTCAAAATCCAGTACTAATTAAGGTCGGCCCATGTCGTACATATTCAACAACAATGGTGGATATTTAACTGGTATTAATGGAATATGATTCCCTGCAATGAATACACCATGAAATAGAACTTTGTTGGAAGATGGGTGTAATTAATAATCTAGATATACGTAAGCTCCGCTTTTAATTTGCACGTCTTCCTCCGTAATTACTTGGACTAGGACTTCCCAACCGTCCAAAATTGATTGTTAGGAAAATAAGCCTCATACGTCGTTTGCAGGAACATGGGTAGAATCATCAATCTGGACCACCATCATGTGGGCCCCACTTTTGATTTAATGAGTTACTTAAGAATGAATTAATCCAATCATCCTAACCATCTGATAATCAGCAATATGGACCATCAATTAATTAAGTTGGCCCCACCTTTGACTGGATGTACTTTCTCAAGAATCACTTTGATTGGACCATACTAACCATCGCCGACCGTCAATTTGGACCATACATCATGTGGGTCCCATTTTTTATTACAGGTGATTGTCAAGAAATTTTTTAATCAGACAATCCAACTATCCAATACATTCCACACCATGTCGACCCCAATATTGATTGTATGTGTTCCACAAGAAATTTTCCCATCATATCATTCTAGCCATCCAATCAATTGCTAGGAAAATGAATGATCCGAGTTGCTCATACAAAATTGGTCTAGTCATTATGTGGACCATCCATCATGTGGCCCCTTTTTGTTGCATGTTTTACTCAAGAATGGCTTTGACCGCATCATCTCAACCATCTAATTGAATTGCTAGGAAATTAATTGAACGATCCATATTGACTATAGTAGTTTCATGAGATTTGATACAGCCAAACGCACATTTAATATATATATATATATATATATATAATCAACAAGGTAGATATTCTTCAAGTGAGAAAAATACCCCAATATTCCAATATTATTTTATCAACATTTCAAGCGGACTCGACTTAATTCGGTGCGCCCGGGATCACTACCGACAGCCATGCGCCCATTACCTCTCACATTCTGCTAAAACCAAAATTTAAAAAGTTCATTTTGAAATGTTTGTGAAGTGCATGCTCACTGACTCTTGGTGGGCTCCATTTTAGATGAGTTGTCCACCACCCCAGTGTGGCCTGCTAGCATCATGTACTTATCTTTCCTAGTCAATGTGGTGCACTCAAACCCTAGTGTGCACCCCAACACCCTTTGCACATGGTTCGCGACGTTGATCGCCGGCCTCCCACCGGTACATGTCATCTCGGTCGGCATAGGGTCCAGGAACGTGATCTCATAAATGGGCCTAGGGTTCATGAACACAAAGAACGGGTCCATCGACTTCCAACCCCTGACTGTTGATCCATAGAACATGCTCGGCATGGTGTTGACTGCCACCGGCACGATCCGGTCACTAAGTTCTGCGAACAAGGCGCTGAACCGTAGCAAGAACGGTTGACGGCATGTGGTCCCCTCGGGGCAAATTACTAGGTCACCCTCCTGGAGGAGGGCCGAGATGCGAGCTGCATCAGTTGCACGATCTCGTGTCAATGGGACTGTTGGTATGGGGGACATGAGCTCGGAGAAGTGGCCTAGGCTGTAAGTGACACATGAGACCCTGCGTCCGAGGGCGATTGCGATGATGAGGGGATCGATGGCTGTGCGGTGGTTGCACACATAGATGAACCCAGGAGAGCCTGGGGAGGGTGGCGGTGGCGGCTGGCCGTGAATTATTATTTTTACGCCAAATATGCGAGCTGAACGGTGCACCATGTACATGGGAAGTGGAATGTGGAAAAATATCCGGACGAAAGCTAGGATGAAGCCGAGGGGGATCCAGAGGAAGGTGATGATGGCATTGAGTGAGGTGGGCCGTTGAACTAGACGGCCGTCGTGGAAGATGATGCGGCGATTGAGGCGGTCCGGATGGACAGGAACGGCCGAACCGCCCGGCTGCACAATGTAGCCCTCCTGGTTGCACCATGTACACATTATAAGTCAGCTGTAAGAATATTATTTCGTGAACTACAGCATCGTTGTTAAAAATCTGTCCCACCTACACTTAGAGAGCGCATTCCTTTTGTGGCCGAGTTTGTATTTGTGAGGTCTATAGTTAGTTTATCCAAGCCACTAATCTGATGGCCCCATTATGGATGGACCATGCCTGGCCACCACCGAATCTCCTCGATTCAATGTGGCTTGTTGGTGCATTTTTTTTAAACTATGCATCTAAGGTTAGCTCAAGGAATAAGTACCCTATCCAGAGGAAGAGTGCAACAATTCAGGAGATTTTTAGGGTATGATACATCAACTGTGGGACCGTCAAATCAATGGCTTGGATAAACCATGGCCCAGCAAGTACAAACTCTGTGCATAATAGGTGGGTCGGGTCAACCTGAAGGCTTGATCCACCTTGACTCATTATTTAATAATTATAAATTAAAAAATATTAGTAAAAGTAATATATTTAAATTGTTTTGCAAACCTGAGAGGCATCGCCAAACTTTTCAAAGGTCCTACTAAGTGAGTAGTATTGTTGATCCGAACCGTTCATTTTTTTATTCAACTAGGAGATGGTTATCTGCAAAAATCATGCCATTTGGGTGATCTTAAACTTTGGTATAGGGCCAATTTCTTACAACTGTCTGATGTTTATAAGCCATAAATTACACGGTTAATTGGAATCATCAAAATCAAACTGGTACTTTAGTATCATAAGAAATACAAAGTGGGATCTATTTTTGTAGATGTTTTAAGATGATGATTGGGCTTATTTTGCTTCTCTGGTCAATCTTGACCGTCCATTTTCACCCCCATTGGTAGGAAGCTTACGACCACCTGATTGGCATGACTTTTGTACATGGCTTGCTCTTAATTGTATGAATAAATGAATGGTTTCAATCAATAGAACACTACTTTTGATCTTTAAAAGGTATGGTGGGGATGGGAGTTTTGCTAAGTGCTCCCACAAGTCTAATAAAAATCATGTACATGCCATACATGTGCCAAACTGGGACACAGGTGTGAGATCCAATCTGTCCGTCATGTTGGCCTGATCTTCTTACATGTTTTCTCAAAAATAAATTTGGTCCACTCATCACGTGGGCCCAAGTATTGGAAACAAGTGTATGGACTAGTATTCTTCAGCCATGGCACCGTTCTTATAGGTAGATCGGATCTACATGAGCTTTATTGAACATGGCTGGGGCCCTATCAAAGCTGTCCATCATATGTGCAACCTTGGAACCCAAAAATCAGGCCGATTCAACACATATAGTAGACCACACCATGTAAAATGATGCCTATAACCTCTGAAGTAACATGGTGTGGTCCAGGTGTCGATTCATCTTGGTGGGGCCCATCTATTGTATTGATTAGATTGCGTATACAAAAACATAAATAAGCCCCCAACACAATCAGGAAAGTTTTAATGGTGGGTGTCACCATCCAACTGCATCCTGTGGATCACCTGAGTGGATGTGATCCCTACATCATGGCCTGCAAAAACTCAAATCGATTTGATATCCAGCCGAGTTGGGTTGACTCACTGACTCGACTCGACCATTTAATAATTAAATTATTTAATTATTTAGTCATATTTAAAATCGTTTGTGTCATATAAATAAATATAAAATTATATTAGTAGACATATTCGAATGACTCAGTTGAGTTACTCAGCCCAAGTTTTTGTGAGTCATGTCGACTCAACGAGGTTTGCAGGTCCTCAAAAAGTCTGATTGAGTCGGGATCGAGTCAACAGGTTTTGAAGTCAGCGGCATATGAACAGATGAGTAGAAAAGAACAAACCTTGCACAGGGACACAAAATCATGATCAGACGCTCCACATCCAATTCCCAAATCCGGCGATTTGTCGCCAAACTCTTGCTTGATCGCCAACTTCTTCAATTCTCCGGCCAACACGCCTGGCGTTTTAACAAACCCGGTGGCCCGCCCGGACCTACGATTCACGTCGATCTCCGTTCCCAGCACTCCATCCCCACCAAGAAATTCCCTCACGAACGGTTCAATCATGACCGTCGGTATCGCGGTCACAACAATCCTCCTACCACAGACACCGCTGAATGTCCGCCAGCTGTCCTCTCGGACATCCGCCGCATAGAACCTTGGCAGGACGGCTCGGGCGGTCGTTTTGATGTCTCGGATCTTCAATCCGAACATAGATATGAAGATCATGAGCTGGATTGCTATTGGTTCAGATACGAACTTGTAGAGTACGTGGATGAGAGGAGAGAGGAGGAGAAGGAGGAGGCCACGAAGGAGGCTGCCGGCTTCGATGGCGATGAGCATGAAGTAAGGGAAGGGATTCCGGGAGATGAAGAGACCGCCGTCGAGATCAGCTACAACGGTCTGGATTTTTTGGACGATGGGGCCGCATGGTGGCATTGTTGGAGTGTTGTGCATGCGTTTGTGTGTATGAAGAGTCGTGGATAGGGAGAAAGACTGGCTTTGAGTTTAAATACAGCAGCTTGAATGTGGGTTTTGCTTGGCTGTGGGGCCCACCTGATCGATGTGGGGAGGATGCTGATTTCCAGCTAAAGAAGTTCCTCCACTGGGAACTTAGGTGGGGCCCACCGTGATGTTTGTGAGAAATCTACCCTGTCAGTCCTTTTTTTAGTTCGGGCATGCGGGCGAAAACGATCAGGATTCAAGACTCAAGTGGGCAGAAAATGTGAGGATTGAACGTCCACAGTTGAAATATTCATTGGGCCACAAAAGTTTTCATCCCAATAGGAATGACGTGATGAACGGTATGGATGGCATATAAACATCACTATGGACCCAGGGAGGTTACAACGGTAGGAATTTCCTTACCCACCTTTTCCTTTAGTGCGGCCCACTTGAGTCTTGGATTCGAGCTTTTTTCCGATCTGATGTCTTAAAATGAGCTCAAAAAACGGAGGGAGGGGGTGGATTTCTCGCAAACTTAATGGTGGGCACTACCTAGGTTACCAGTGCAGGAACTTCCTGCAGGAGGCTTTCTCACGAAATCCGCGTCGGTGTGGGAAGCGGATCGCGTGGAGTGCCGTACGTCACCGACCTCGTGGTGTGTTGACCGTCATCAAGTTCTGTTGGCCCACCATGATGTGTTTGTGATATTCACACTGTCTATTTGGAGATCATTTTAAGGTATGAGCAGAAAAATGTTCGACCTATAAAAATTCTGTGGGAGCCACAATGAAATGTGTGTTCTATCCACACCATCCATCGGTTTTTCCAGCTCCTTTTAGGGTATCATCCTAAAAATGAGGCAGATCCAAATTTCAGGTGGACCACACTATAGAAAAAAGTGTTATAAAACGCCACCATTAAAAACTTCTTAAGGGTAACTAAATTTTTGGATCAAGCTGATATTTGTGTTTTCCCTTCATCCAGGTACCTGTGACCTTATCAACAGGTTGGATGGCTAATGAACATTACAGTGGGCCGTAGGAAATTTTAAATGGTGGGCATTCAATCAGCACTGTTTATTGTGGTGTGGTCCACCTGAGATTTAGATCTACCTCATTTTTGGGCTCATGGCTAAATGAGCTGGAAAATGGATGGACGGCGTGGATAGAACACATACATCATATCAGGGCCGACAGAGCACCGATCAGTACCCGGTACCAGTGGGATCCATACCGAATCCAAGTTCTGAGCAAACCTACTCATGAGCCCGGAAATCAGACTGATAAAACCAATATCTTGCGTCTCTTTCATTCAACCGCCCATTAAATTTCCAACAAAGGGGTCGGACAGTCTTCCCTTTCTATTTATTAATTGGTTGTGACCACTTGTCTAAACTGGGCCCACTATCCAGATGGTAAATACGTGCAACCGTTATAGGAGTAGTGTGGTTGTTATAAATCATGACCCTCTACAAGAGTACGAATGATTTTCCCTTACCAGAAGCTACTAGGGTTTTTCTCCAAGAAATAATGCCTCTGTGCATGTAATTGCTTTTTAAGAGAGAATTATGCAAATGCCCCCCGTTTTTTTTTTTCTTTAAAAAGCAATACAGTTGGATGGTTACAAGTGAATTTGGATGTTTTTGGGTGGTGTAGTGTGGTTCACCCATTGATTGGACCTACAATATTTTTTGTTCATAATCATATGGTGGGGTGCATAAGTTGGATGCCTTGGATTTCGTATATATGCTAACTGGGCCCCGCAATTCTCGATTTCAACAGTTTCTATAGAAATAAAATAAATGAGGCCGGCATCCAGAGAGGCTTCTACAAGATTGACATAGAGAGTGACTCTAAATCGGCAATTGATCTTTTCTCTAAAGAGAACAACGATAAGTGGTTGATGTTGTATTGGCATGCGTAGGTGGACGCGTTGAAGCTGGTTTCATCTATTTCCTTCGCTTACGTCCCTAGAGAGGCCGACCAAGTTGCTGATGGCCTTGCTCGATTATCCAGAAGTCCAAGGTTGATCTCAGCTTCTTGCTCCCTTCCGAGCTTCCTCATCTTATTAAGGGAAGGCTTTTTTTGGATAGGGTAGGGTTAGGTTCCCTCAAAGGTTAGGAGGTTTGTGATCCTTTCCTTGTCCAGCCTTCGCTTGTTCAGCCGGGTATATGATAGGTGGGCCCAGCGTTTTTTAGGCTGGGCTAGCTCGAAGGTGTAGTTACCCTTTCTGAGTTTTCTTGGATGTGCAATTTTTCATGTATTCAGCTTCCCACACTTCCAGCAATTCATCGTGCCTTTGCCTTTTCCTTGGATTTAGATTTAGAACATGAAGATCCTTTATCTCGCTTAGAATTCCTCTCCCTTGTAACCAATGCATCTGTCAAATTACTCACGTCACCGCTTTTCTTTCCTATCATCTTCGACTAAACGGCTGAAATAATGATCTCAACGTTAATGATCGTCCTACTAGTACCTAACGATTCTTTGAATGACTCATATGATCCTGGAAGTGATGAATTTAATATAATACATGATTGATCTTCATCCTGCATAATTATCTCAGCCACATCCAACAATTTACAAACTAACCTATTGAATTCACTGATGCGGGTCTCCACGTCAACCCCCTTTGCCATCCTCAGATTGAGTAACTTTAGTTTCAGATACAAGCAATTCTCAAAAGACTTTGTTATATACATGTTCTCTAACTTCGTTCATGTACATATCATCCCCAGTCTTCTCTCTTATGACATTATAGAAGAGTTCATTTGTCAAACACAATTGGTTTGAGATATGAGCCCTTTAATCCAAAAAAATAAAAATAAATGAGGCATTTTGGTAATTTCACTCCTCTAAAAGTACCACTTGGTAATTTTCCATTTTGAAGGCATTATATATTAAAATCAAAATTAGTGAGGACTTTTTGTGTAAAAATCCCAACTTATTATGATTGGGATTATGGCATGTGAGATGCACATGGAGAGAAAATGAAGGAGAAAAAGAGAATATATATAGGGTGTGTCAAAATGGTTTCAATGGTTGCCAGACCCATCCATACTCTTTCCATGTTGTGGCCCACTCAAATCTCCAATATGCCTCAATTCTATGTTGACATTTGACATGAGATCTCCTACCACATAGGAGAACAAATGGGTCAACCCAATGGGTTATTGAGCCAAAATCGACAATTAGGTGAGTTTAGGTCCAAAATTTAGACCCATGGGGCGGGTTTGGTTTAGGCTCTCTCAAAATCAGCCCAACTAAAATTAATTTTTAAATGGGTCTTGTTTGAGTTATACAAAAAGAGACCGACCTAAACATAGACCCAAGAAAAGGTAATAAGTTGTATGGGTTCTGTTTTCTTTTGAACTAAAACTTTAACAATAGTTCACCACCTATTCCTAAAACATGGTTACATGTCCACTTGTGATAATTTGGACTGATTCAAATCATGGGCCCTATTATGGATGGAGAATGTTACAAAAAATCACACTATTTGAACTATGCATTTTTTTTTATAGGGGGGGTGGGGGGGCAACACTCCATTGTTAATACACCCACCTACCCCTGTTAGTCACACTAGAATGTTAGCAACGCCCACTTTGGAAATCGATACCATGACCTTATTGTTGAAACGAGGCTATATTCACTCAGTCTACTACTTGAGCTATTTGACTTATGCTAATCATTAGAGTTTATTGCCTGAATTTGGACGTATGGGCATTTTATTTTGGAAATTTTACAAAATAGTACCTCATTAAGTCATTATTTACATCTAAATACCCTTTTAAAATACATTTTCGTTAAGATATCTCATTAATCGAGTTATTGTCAAAGCGGTACCTTTCATTAGTTTTTCTTGAACTTTCATCATAATTTTTCTCAAATGATAAAAACACTCACCTATTAATGTACATGTGTAAGAAAATGGAAAAGGTTCCTGAATCTAATTATCATAATGAGTTGTAATTCTAGAAAAGGAAAAAATCCTAGAATTTTTCTCCACGCAAATTGCATAGCTAGGGATGTGGCTACTGGTGGGTCCTATGTGGGTACTATCATGATGTATGGCCGTCCATCCATTTTTCGAGATCATTTTAGGGCATGAGCCTAAAAATGAGGCAGGTAAAAATCTTAGGTGGATCACACCATAGGAAACAATGGTGATTGAATGCCCACCATTAAAAACTAACTATGCCCCACTGTCATGCTTATTTTCCATCTAACACATGTTGAGTAGGTCACATAGACTTGGATGAAGGGAAAATACAAATATCAGGTTGATCCAAAACTTTTGTGGCTCCCAACTAGTTTTTAATGGAGGGAGTTGAATCATCACTGTTTCTTATGGTGCGGTCCCATCGTAGATTTGGGTCTACCACATTTTCACTCATGCCATAAGATGATATGGAAACATCAATGGATGGCATGGATAAAATATATACATCATTGTGGACATGGACTTCTTGTGAAATAGAAAGTGCACTCGGATGCTTAGGTGGTGCCTGCCTACAATGATGTATGTGAGAAATACATTCAGTCCATCCATTTTGCATGCTCATTTTAGGGCATTCAACCAAAATTGAAAAGGATCTAAAACTCAAGTGGCCCATGAGAGAGGGAGCAGTGGGAATTCAATGACCACTGTTAAAACATTTGTATGGCCAAATTCAATGACACTTCGATCGGCAATTTGTCCCTATTCGGAATGAATTTTTTGAATCTAAATGTAGGATTGGGCCCGAATCTAATGGGTTAATGCGGCTTCTTATTGGTCTTCTTTTGGTCTAGCCATGCTAAGAATGTACCCGCGCCACGTCCTACATTACGGGCCTCCATCAGACCACCATGGCATGGGAGGCCAGAGGTCCATCTGGGCCATTCATATCGCAAGATAACTTCATGGACCAAATAAAGTTGGCTGGCTGATCAGGAGAGTCAAACTTTTACAGCGAGAAATGAATGGTTAAAATGAAGTCCGACGGTAAAAATTCAATACGTGATGAATGTATTATCCTGACATGTCATGTTCAAAGTGCGGCCCACCTGGTGAATGCCCTTGGAATCTAACACGTGAATCACCACTTTTAAAGCTTGATTTAAATACATAAAATGGAACCAAGCATTAATGATTTTGTAACTTTGCCGGTCTCCAGATGGATCTGGTAGACTGGGAGAGGTCTGCTAGCTGGGTTACATGGTACTCGGACTGTACGTGTGATGCTTCATATGCGGGCACTCAGAAATCCATTACATGGATGAGATCCACCCGTCCATCAGGTTTTCCATCCAATGCTTCGACCGGTGCCAAAAAAATCAGGCCAATTCAAAATTGATGTGGACTACACCACGGGCAACAACTGCTATGGGAAATTCCAACGTTAAAACCGTCCAAATTTTGTATTCCATTTGCTATGCCATTTGCAGAAATTTTGTATGCCATTTGCTACTCAGAAATTGATATGCCATTTGCTCCACTCATCACAAAGTCTACGCGGGGATGAATGGATTCGACGAAAAATTGGGACATTCGAGGACTTACGTGGGCCATACTTAGATTTAAAGTTTTGCTAGACCATTTTTCACTATGTTTCCTTGCCTCAAGGTGTGGGAAATTATGTTGACTTGAATCCGGATCCAACCATGCAAGTATATAGGGGTCCATAACAGGATGCCATATATATGGTATACAAAACACTCATGTGTAAGGTAAGGGAAAAAGGCATGGCTAACATCAAGCAGTTGTTGATGGTGAGGATTGTTCATTTTAATCCAAGCCAGTCCCCTCACATAGTATAACCGTACATCTCTAAAATTGATATTCATAGATGTGTCTTAGTCATCTATGACAATCATTGCTTATCTGATATTAAGATTTATGAAACACAGCTCTCTCCAATCCATGGCTACTATGTCTAATCTTAATTTCCTTAGTATTATAGATGTACCATGCAATCCCCACGTGACCTAATGAATATAAGATCAATGTAACCTTAAATATATCTAAGGTATATAATACATGTCCAAAAAGGACCCATGGTCATCAAGATTAACGACTAAGATCCGCCCATCACATCCACATTGCCAGTAGATTGAGGGGTACATTGATTTTCTAAGGCATTAACTCTAACAAGCCTCGCATGCATACTTTCGAGTGGTCTTTTTTATCTGTACTAAGAGATGTCTTTTGCCTCAATAAAAGCCAAGTTATACTGTTCATTTATCTTATACATACACAACGAATTTAATAAACATAAGATATTTTTTCTTAAAACTAGAATTGTCAAGTGAACCGAAATTTGTATTCAACTGCAATATCTATATACTTCCACTGACTATGAGCATTTTGCGGATGACAAGGCATTTATTAGTGAAAGTTCATAAACATCTAATGATTTTGAATCCTCTCCTACTACAACAAGAAATCTTAAGCCTATCTTCTTTATATAAATCTTTATCGTTATTCAAAAAATATTGTATCGCAACACTGAACACCTAGATTTGTGTTGGTCGTTAATATTTGTTTTCAATGGACGAAGTCCCAAGCACTTGTATTATAGTCTCTTACACAACGACCTTCATATCATTAAAATAAAACTTGAACTAGACTTCACATGGCATTCAGTGTAATACAAACTATACATCTGATCAGTCTTCACTGACTTGAATGACTGTGAGTGAGTATAATACCATATTATTTTTTTATTACCCGTTCATGGATTTACACTTAGATTCACCATATCTCCCAAGCATTTCTTCTACAAGGTCTCTGTCAAGTTAAGTGCAAGCTCATTCTTTTACAACACTAAAAACTTACTCGCATTATTCCCAGATTAAGGGCATATCTTACCTTTTGACTATTATAAGGTCATGTTTTAGTTTTTGGGGAGGTTTTCAGATTGCATTTATTATTGTTCTCTAAAGTTTAGCACAGATATCTCATGTCCTTTTAAGATCACGATTTTATATGGATATCTATTTTTCTTTTCCAAAATACCATAACGGGTACAAGTATCTTAGAAGTGATGTCACACTTTTGTCCGAACCATAATTATTTATGCATTATCTTTTGAGGGTCTAAAATTTTATTGGCATTATCTTTACTTATATTCTCATCTGTTATTTTTATTTCTATTATTTACATCCCTATACCTGTCATATTATTGGAATATTGAGGTTTGAACTAATATTTGAATTCAAAACTAGAGTATTTATTTTCTTTTTCAAAACTAAGGTAACTCAAATCTAAATGATTTATGTAAGATTTTAATGTAAACCAATTAACTTCTATGTTTAAAAGGAAAAGATGAAATTTTCATCCTCAATTCTTTCCATATAATTAACTAATTTATATCATAGAGTGTTCGAATTCATGATGTGAGTATATATTGACTTTGAATTGATCTACATTATTGATATGAATTTTGGGAGATTGGGTATGATTTCCACGGGCATTTGTAGATCATTACTAACGTACTCGTAAGAAAGAAAGCACACCTCTTTGAAGAGGCTTTTTATTTATATGGCTTAAATATATATTCTAGGCTATGATTTAACATAGGCCCTTAATTATATTCAATAGAAAATATGCTTAATTTTAGGGCAAGGCATAAGTAGAGGTTAAGGCATGCATCCTAGGAATGAAGTAAATAACTAAAATAAACTCACAATTTGAGGGGATCATCTACACGTATAAAGGGTCTACGAGCCTATACAAGCTGAAGCCTTTGAGGAGATGTAAAGTGTTGTTGAGAAGATGTGGACCCCTAAAGGAACATGACTCAAAGG
Organism: Liriodendron chinense; assembly: GCA_003013855.2. Taxonomy (NCBI): domain Eukaryota; kingdom Viridiplantae; phylum Streptophyta; class Magnoliopsida; order Magnoliales; family Magnoliaceae; genus Liriodendron; species Liriodendron chinense. The sequence goes on along the minus strand of PVNU02000918.1, from coordinate 143,935 downwards.
TGATTGGCTACCAGAAGGTTACGAGTTGACCTAATGTAGGTTGTAAAACCTTTTATGATAGTGCTATATGCTTTCCTCTCCTTACAATCATACCACCAAAATACAAGAGACATAAAGATTTACGTTATTCGGCAATATGCATACTCCAGAGCTACAAAGCTTCCACTAAAATAAAGGAAATCAAAAGTACACGCATCAAAGCATAAAAGAAAGGAGAGTAATGTATGTGGCTTAACCAAGGATTCTTTAGATTTCAAAAGTCCGGATCACTAGTCAAGGTATTCGTAGTGTCATGGCTATGCTAGATACGAGACAGGCAGCATAGTGTTGCGTTATGTGCGAGACATAGAGCTCCGTGACGTGTGTAGGTAGACAAGGAGCATAGATTTGTGTCTGTGTACACATGACATTGCTTATACATGTAGTTCAACCAACATTTGATCATGTATTGGGTAGCATGAGGTGAGCATGGGCAAGAGTAGCATTGGCGGTGCTCGTTTGAATAGGTGAGCCAAAATTTGTGTTCCATCAGGATATTAGTTTTAATCCTGATTAATTACTGTGCTCCATCAGGAGACTAGTTTGCCAAAAATAAAAAGTACTTTAGATAAACCTTACTTGATGATTCCTAGTAATGTTAGAAGTAATTTCTAAAAAAGACAAAAATCTGAAACTCCAACAAAAAAAAAAAAAAAAAAAAATCATGACAAAAGTCACAATTACTAAAAATAGTAATTTTTTTTCTTAAAATCTCGATTTTGAACCAAAAGCGTGTGTTTTCTTGCAAGACGAATAGACACGACCCACTATGTGGGTTAGTTGTCCCCAGATGGCCCGTTATGGTAAAGATTGATATTTTATGCGTCCTGTAACAATACTTAGATCAAAAGTTATGACTGATTTATGGTTCACACTTCAAGCGGCAATTTCTCCCTGATCGAAATGAATTTCTTGAATCCCAATGCACTTGAGGCCAGCTAGTTACTATGGCTGTCAATGGCATGGATCTTGATTCGTATCCGATCCGTATCTAATCAGATTTAATCGGATTCGGATCAATAATCGGATAATCGGGTCGGATACGGATATCCAAAGATGATCCGTTTAATATTCGGGTCGGATTCGGATCAACCTTGATCCGGCCAGTTAACGACCCGACCCGATAAAAAAAATAATAATAAATAAATAAATAACAGATGAGTATCTCTCTTTCTCTCTCTCTCTCTCTCTCTCTCTTGGATATCCGGTTGGATATCGGGTCGGATCATAATCGGATCGGAAACGGATTTTGAAAAAATTTAAATGGGTCGGGTTTGGATCCTATACTTGTGATCCGAATCGGATTCGGGTCGGATATATTCTTAATCGGGTCGGATACGGATCATCACTGATCCGGCCCGTATCCGACCCATTGATAGCCCTACTAGTTACATCATACCCCATGTAAGATTAGGCCCCGATCTAATGGATTAATGCGGCTTCTTATTGGTATTCTTTTGGTCTAACCATGCTAAGAATGTACCTGCGCCCTTTTCTACATTAGGAGCCTCAGTCAGACGACCACCGTGGCACTGGAGGCCAGAGGTCCATCTGGGCCATCCATATCGTAAGGTAACTTCATGGACCAAATAATGTTGGCCGGCTGATCAGGCGAATCAAACCTTTACGGCGAGAAATGAATGGTTAAAAAGAAGTCCGACGGTAAAAAATCAATACGTGGGGCTCACCTGATGAATGTATTATCCTGACATGTCATGTTCAAAGTGCGGCCCACCTGGTGAATGCCCTGCGAATCTAACACGTGATTTAAATACATAAAAAGAAACCAATCATTAATGATTTTGTAACTTTGCCGGTCTCCAGATGTATTTAGTAGACTGGGAGAGGTCTGCTAGCTGGGTTATATGGTACTCGGACTATGTGTGACGCTTCATACGCGGGCACTCAGAAATCCATGACGTTAATGATATCCACCCCGTCCATCAGGTTTTCCATCCTATACTTCGACTGGTGCCAAAAAATCAGGCCAATTCAAAATTGATGTGGGCTACACCACGGGCAACATTTGATAGGGGAAGACTTCGACAGTGCACCTTATTTACACGGTGGATCAGATATTAGGACATTACAAGACTCATCTGGGCCAAGACTCATGGGACTACACGACATTAAAATCCCGATGTTACAGTATAACCTATTGTGTGGCCTGCCGGAGTTTGGGATTGGACTGATTTGAACGTCCATGGTGAAAATGGAGACTCCGTGGTGCCCCAGAGAGAGATTGGCCCACCGTGATGTATATGTTATTATCCACACCGTCCATCTATTTTATCATCTGATTTTAGGCCATGATCCCAAAATTGAAGCATATCCAGAGCTCAAGTTGATCACATGGAGGATAATGAGTGCACCATTGAAACCATCTAAAGGCCACAGTTATGTCTATTTGTCATCCAACCTGTTCATAAGGTCATGCAGACATGGATAAAGGGAAAGCACAAATATCAGATTGATCTAAAACTTTTGTTGTTCTTAATAAGTTTTCAACTGTATACATTCAATTCACACTGTTTCCTGGTGTGGTCCACATGCCCTAATTGGATGGACAAGTGTGTATAAGATACATACGCTGTAGCATACCCAGTCGCAAGCAAGTGGTAAAAATGTGGCAGTGCATCTAATGTACTGGGTGGAACTCATGTGGGCCATACAACATTGATTTAGAGCCTTTAGGCATGTTCTTACACTGTACCTTGTGGTGTAGCCCACCTAAGTCTTAGATTGGATTGATATTAAGGATTGAAGCTGAAAATGTGGCAGTCACCTAATTTATTAGATGGATCAGATATTGGGACATTACAAAGCACAGTGGGCCACATGACATTGATGTAGAGTTTAAAAGGCTACACGACAGTATGAGATTCATGTGGTCCACACGGCAGTGATTGAGTTTTTAGGTATGATTTTACAATGTCCCCTATGGTGTACCCGGCCTAAGTGTTGGATTGGATTGATTTTAAAGATCTAATTAAGGTGAAAATGTGGCAGTGCACCCAATCTAGGGAGTGGATCAGATATTAGAGTGTTCGAAGACTGATCATGTGGGCCACACGACATGGATTGAGAGTTTTTTAGCATGATTTTATACTGTCCCTGTCAGGTAACCTGCTTAAGTCTCCGACTTATTTTAAAGACTTAAGGCCAAACTTATTAGCGTTTAAGACCATAATAAAGAAAAGGTGAGTGAACCAGGGAAAATACTACGCCAAGAGGCCCTTACAAAAGATGGGGCCCGCTACATGGATACCCGCCATCTTTGATAGTGGGGTTAAGGTGACGTGATTACATTTGCATGTATTCCTTGACAAACGCATTGGAGTGGAAACGACCTTTCTTCTGTCACATTTGTTCAAGATTACGTCTTTTACCCGTTGATCCAATCACTAATATTGTGCCACATGGCGACCCCATTCCAGCAATCAATCTTAGCCATTAGAGCTTTTTTTTTTTTTTTTTAACCCCTGAGACTTTTCAAGAATGATTAGTAAACTAATTCAAAAATCTATAAATACCACATTCTCTTTCACTTCTAGCTATCTCATATCTTCTACATCTCTCACCTTACAGTACCCATAACACCACCCCTTAAGCCCATTCATCTACCAAGCAGATGAAGCGCTCAAGAGAGGAAGCAATCTTAGGCTTATGTTAGCCTAGACAAGCTCTAACCTTAGCCACCTATGCCATTAGAAGGCAAATCCCGTCTACTCGACTCAATCCTTGTGGTAAACTTATCCACCCATTCGTCTAGCTTTGACTAGCTTCATTCATATTTTCATTAGCATCGTATATCATTCTCTCTACTCCATTTTATCTATTGGTCTAGTCAGTTCAAGTGTATGCTTTGCGGCTCACTAGTATGCCGGATCACGCTCATAAAAATCGAACTTACTAGGTTTTGACCGTTTCTTTAAGTGGGTGAGTCAGGATAGACTTATCTAACCTAGGCCATTGCTTGTTATAGGTATTGGATCGCCACATTGTATTGCACATACAGTTGCATTATCAATGTGCAAGAACCAACCCAATCTTTGATATTTTTCATTTAGTCTTGTAAAGTAGAGACTGTACATTTGTATGACCAAAGAAAATAAATAACATATTCCCTCTTTGTAACCATGGTTCCTTATTCAGAATTTTCGATTGCAGATTAGGAGTCATTTTAAGATAGAGAATCTAATGATTTATTCTCTAAGATGTCTACAAAGTCTAATTAACTGTGAAAATCTGTATAATTGGCTAGTGGTAACTCCAACTCATAATATCGTACCTCAAGCAAAAAACATACTACAAAAGTCCTGGAAATGCACCCATTAGTGCGATCAATCCAATCCATAGTAGGCCATGTGGCATTGGTTTAGAGTTTTTAGGCATGATGGTATATTATTCCTATGGTGTACCTTGATTAGATCTTGGATTGGACTGATTTTAAGATCCAAGGTGTGAAAATGTGGTGACGCACCTTATGACTAAGTGGATCGGATATTAGGACACATTCCAAGACTCGTAGGCCATGCAACTTGGATTTAGAGCTTTTAGGCATGCTTTTTCGCATTCTCATGGAAGCAGATTACGGCGTTTGCCACATACCACCAACCTCAATGGTGTGTTGACATCATCAAATTCTATAAGGCCCACAATGATATATGTTATATCCATAATGTCTATCCATTTTGCGAGATCATTATAGGATATGAGCTCAAAACTGAGACAAGATCTAAAGCTCAAGTGGGCCCACAAAATGCAGTGGGGATTGAATGCCTACCATTGAAAACTTCTTGGACAGCACACATTTTTTGGATCAAGCTAATATTTGTGTTTCCCTTCATCTAGGTCCGTGTGACCTAGTGAACAGGTTGGATGGCAAATAAATTCATAGTGGGCCTTAGGAAAGTTTAAACAATGGACGTCTCACTATCGCCACTACTATGTGTCATGTGGTTCACTTGCGCTTTGGACCTACCTTATTTTCTTTTGGCTACAGCCCTAAAATGATCTCACAAAATAGACGGAGAGCATGGATATAATACATAATGGTGGGTCCACAGAACTTAGTGATATTAACACACCATGCGAGGTCGGTAGTGTGTGGCCCACCTCGCCATCCGCTTCCCCTACCCATATATGGTGTGGCCTGCCTAAGTCTTGGATTGGACCCATTTTAAACATCCACGGTGAAAATGAAGCAGTGCACCAAATGTACCGGGTGGATCAGATGCGCAGTTTCGTTGTAAGCTTACCCTCCCTGTAACCTATTAACCTATATATATATATATACAGAGACACACACACACTTGTTTGTGGAAACTGGACCATTGGATATTTTTCATTGTTAACCGTTCAATAAATATCCACCAATCCAATAATCAAATAATTAGATAAGCTGGATTTTCTTTTTCTTTTTTGTTAATGGTACATCTTAACAGGACAGTGTAACTTGACTACTTATATATATGACACGTGTGCATTTTCACGGTAATTTTTAAGTATCATCCATCACACTACAGTACCAAAAAAGTAAGAGGCTCCTCTGTTTCAGGAGGTCAAAAAAAAAAAAAAAAAAAAAAAAAAAAAAAAAAAAAAAAAAAAAGGCTACACTACCAAAGCTTTTCCCATGTTAATTCCACATGCGTGTGGAGCCCTACACATCCACACAAAAGGCATGTGCAAATATGAAACATTGGTGTGAGATCTGAGATTTTGTTCCCAATAAATTGGATAAGTTCAATCTTCAGGTGGGCCACAAATTGCAAAGTAAACTGACAAGTTCCATTAATTTCTTGTAACTGCCAATGGCCTGATTTTTATTCCAGACGATCTAAGAAGTGACACGTGTGCCTGCACGTATAAAACATGGGGGTGTGTGGCTCTCACCACGTGTGGAATTAGCCAAATCCGGGTAGGTTGGAGCAGTTGAGTATATTTCTTTCATTGAATGAAGCTCTGAAGGTTGAATGATGTTGCATTCTGTGCCTTGCTGGATTGTACACGTCAAAATGAGTTATTTCTGTCAAAGCTTCAAAACTACAAAACTCGACTGGCTGGTAGCAATGGGTCGGGTCGGGTCGGGTTCGGGTCGGGTCAAGTTCGGGTCGGGTCATTTCCACCTCAACCCTAACCCGACCCAAATTGAATTCGGGTTGGATTTTCCTAACCCTTACCCAACCCAAATTAAACCGGGTCAGGTCAGGTTGACCCACATTTTAATGAAACTAACTAATTTGTAGATTAAACTAAATGCATATGACACTAGTATTCAATTGAAAACCAAACCATCTATGTTTAATAGGTATATATATATATATATATATATATATATATATATATATATATATATATATATATATATATATATATATATATGAGAAATGGTGCGTGTCAAACATTTACCCCATCAATCAGATGCCCCATTTCATGGTCAATCCATGACTTAGATGGGCCACACCATAGACAAAAGTTGAGAGGGGTAATCCGCCCATTAAAACCTTCATGATCATTTATTTGGCCCACTGAGACGTGGTTCACAAATCCAGCCCATCCATTGTATGTGTCCCACTTGGATGAGGGGTCAGACCAAGTTTCAGCCACATCCAAAACCTAGTTGGGCCCCACCAAGTGCTTTTAGATGTTTTAGGCATGTCTTCACATGGTTTTAGATGGTATGCCCCCCCTGAGTTCTGTATACGACTGATTTTTGGGATATCCCATGACCTAATGGGATCCATCAGATGCATGGTGTTGATGTTTGACATGAGGGGCCCACACAGCTCTTCCCATGAGGTCGACCTCATAGTACCACTTCCCTGTATGTATAAACCGAGGCTTTTTTTATAGAGTATTTCTATTACGCAAATATTGAAAGAGAAAAATAAATGGATATAATGGAGTGCATATTTAAAGCATATTTAGAGTAATGAGATGATGCTTCAGACACGTCAATTAAGTTTATTGAATTGATAGACATGTGGACCGTTCTCAGCAAGGTATGTGAGAGAAAAAAAAAACTATGTATTATTTAACTAATAAGAAAATCATTATATAATAATCTTAGGGCCCACCATAATGTTTATTAAATTGACAGACATGTGGACCGTTTCCAAAGGGGTATGTGAGAAAAAAAAAACTATGTATTATATAACTAATTAGAAAATCAATATATAATAGTCTACTTAACCCCTATATGATTCGGGTCGGGTTGGGTCGGGTCGGGTCACTTTTAACCCTAACCCGACCCATAAAAATTCGGGTCGGGTTGGGTCAACCCAAAAATTAAATTCAGGTCAAATTTTCCAACCCTAAACTAGAAAAATTGGGGTTGGGTCAGGTCGGGTTAGCGGGTCGGGTCGAATTTTGCCAGGTCAGTGGTATCCAATTGGGTTTGGCTGACAAAGACTTGGTCGAGTCTTCCATGAATGATTCAGTATTTAATGGTAAAAAACAATAATAGTAGCGTGGTAAAATAAGGGCCCGTTTGGATTGTAAGTTACTTAAGATAAGATACTTATCAGATAAGTTACTTATCTTGGTTTTTACTTTTTAAGCAGATAAGATAAGTATGTTTGGTACACAGCATACTTATCAGCCAATAAGTAAATAAGTATGTTTGGTAATAACACATTGATAAGTAACCTTTCCAAAGAAAATTTCAAATCTACATATAATAAGCAACATATTGACATGAAAAGAAAAAGCTAAGAGTTGAGGCAGTCTTCCCAACAGAATGAGCTTTTCTAATCCTCATGTACATGCCATGCATGTGCTAGCATAGCAGGATTGGTCCGAGATACATTCCATCCATCAGAATGGGACCACTATATGGATGCCCTGGCACAAGAATCAGGTTGATCCACTGGTCAGGTGGGCCACAGTCTGCAAAACAAATGTACGGCTCTGGAAGACTTGGCTGAAGTTTTCTAATCCATTCACTTGTTTCCAATAGTCGTCCACATATTGGTGAGTGGACTAGAACCATGTTTGGGAAAGATGTAGAAGATCAGATCAACCTGATTGGTGGGTTGGATCTTGCACCAATTAATGTAGGGCCCATCTTTGATGTGGGCCGTCCACTGTGTGAGCCCCACCTTTGATGGGACAGTCCATCATGTGGGGCCTCCTTTGACATGGACAGTATGAGAGAGCTAATTGAGTGAACCATGAGAGAGAACTTTGATATGTGACATGACCTGAGAGAGATAAGTAGAAAAGCCAAATTGGAGGGTGGTTAATTAACATTGGAGGGTGACTAACAGGGTGGGTGTGCACTAACTCAAAAAAAAGAAAGAAAAAAAGAAATGAGTAAAAGCGTGACACGAGAGAGGTAAGCAGAAAAGTCAAAAGTTGGAAAAGCTTAAAAAAAAAAAACTTACTAAGATAAGTAATTTTTTAAGAGACAAGTTATTTTTCAATTATGCTTACCAAACGAACTTAAGTGTCAAAAGTAACTTAACGTCTTGAGTTCAGTCGGAAAGTAACTTATTTGTTAGCATCCAAATGGGCCTAAGTGTCAAAGATCCGTCTGCTTAATCACAGATTATGGTCCGCCCATCAGAAAACAACAGACCCATTAAGTGCATATGACATCTAAGCCTTTCAATAGGCTGGCCCTGCCATGAGAAACACCTAGGGAAAAATTATTCCTATCTAGTTATGAAGTGGGCCACACCATAGAAAACACTTTCTAGCCATTGCTAAATTCAAAAATATGGGGGTAGTCTACCTAATGAATGGATGTGGCTGATATTTGCACAATGTAATCCTTGTGATGGGATCAACCTATTGGATGGATTGGATATTGCATGTACATGTAATATTTGCTGAATTTTTATGAGAAAATTAAATTTTAAAAAAGAAAATATTTTATTTTAGAAAATAATGGAATATATTATATATGAAAAGTTTTTCAGATACACTTATTTGGATTAGTTGTAAGAGCGGAGTTTTTTGTCACAAAACCCCTAGGTTCAAATCTCTTATGTGTCGATTAAACCACAATTTAATCATGGGTTTGACTTAGTATTGGTTAGATGTGCTTGACACACATGGTTGTACACGCAGCACGCGTTGATGGTTAGGTAATTGAGATTTCTATCATCATGTGGCAACAATTTTTTATTTTTTATTTTTTACTTTTTATTTCACTGTTGTGTGATCAAGTCTATAAAAAAGAAATAGAAATAACTGCAACAAGGAAGATAATAATATGACTATTGTATGTAAAAGAGAGGGTACAGGTCCAGAGAGAGAGAGAGAGAGAGAGAGAATAAGTTTTCTAGGATGTACATCATGTTCATATAATAAACAATTATACTCCCAAATCAAGCCATAGCTTATTACTCTCATTTCTACTTTATTTTTACTTGTATTTTTGAGCATTTTGTGAGGCATATTTTTTTGTTCCCCTAGCTAACAAATTTAATTCATTGCTTATGGTCCTTGATTTTATCAGGAAAGCTGAGGTTCAAATCTGATGTAGAGCGGGTTGCAGACATTTTCATGGCCAAGATGGACTAGAGGAAGCCTGATTGAAGACAGAAGTAATCCGAGCCGTTAGGACCGTAAAACGGTCTATCTTGCAATCCAAGATGATTTTTGGGACGTATAATATATGATTTTGGGATAGCATGAGCTAGTTAAGCCAACCAACCCTTCCATGTCGGGTTGCCTGTGCCGGATTCGAGATATTCGATTAGATCAACTGATGTAGAGGGAATTGCTGAAGCATACATGTTGAGGATTGACCAAACAAAGAAGGAAGGAAGGATTCGAAAGTCAAGAAATCGACAAGTCAACAGCCTTAGGCGACAATTGTGTATCCCAGGCGACCAGTCGAATTTCGGCCGTGATCGATTTCATTTAGGCTGGATACCAGCCTTGCTTGCTGAATTATTAAGTGGCCCCTGGAGACTGGTCGCAAATAGCGCCTTCAGAGGACCTTTGCTCTCTGGACTATCAAGGGTCCATTACGATATGTTGCCCAGGGTCGGCGACCAGTCGCCACTCATGAGCTACTGGTCGCCATTCATCAGCAACCAGTCGCTGACCCCCAACGACCGGTCGATCGGTTCCATGCAGAAGTTGCTATTTTGAATTTATGTTTTTGTTTTCGCTTAGGATTTTTAATTTACACAAGATTAGGGTCTCTTTTGGAAGTCTAGACTATTTAAACTCTTTTATTTTTTGTGGTTGATGATTGAATTACTCTTTTATCAAATAAAGCTTCATCTTTTTATCTCCTTGGTGGATTCGAAGATACTGATTGATGATTTCTCGAATTGCTTTGTGGAATTAGAGTATTTATCATCTGAGAGAGATGGTGTTTGATCTCACCATATCTACGTTTGCGCCATCGACGGTCATTAGCCTAGTTTTGTTTTCGTTTTACTATTTATTGTAAGTTTTGTTTCCCTTGTAACTTCTGATCTGTTGAGATCTAAGAGATGTGCCCAACATGAAAAAGGGTTTAGAAAAATTAGTAGAATAGCATGGCTGGGCTAGATTGAAAACTTATTATTTTTTGTCAAAAACCATGAAGTCTAGTAAGAATAAAAAACCTCTATAAATAGTAAGTTTACTATTTATAGTAAGTCATATTTTTAGGTGTTTTAGTTGGAGTTGGACTTTGATACTTTGTCGTAGGGTATAGTTTATCATTTAAAGCATTGTAATCACGTTTTTACTCATTTAATAAATTATTACGATTTTTTTAGAAATTATTTTCTGGTTTCTTATCTCTCATTGTGGATTCCAAGAAGTCCAATTGAGGATTCTCGGAAGCTTAGTGAACTCAATGTATTTATCCAATAAGAAAGATGGTGCTCTACCTTACCATGCCCTCCCCACGTTAGAATCTCACCCAAAAGGGGAGTGACTCAGCTCGAGTTGACTGAGTCTGCAATGACGGCTGAAAATAAAATTGATTGCATGGCAGTTGGCATTGAACTCTAAAATTGTGTTGGCATCACACCGGAACATCATGTGGTCCCCAAGGTATGGTGATATCAGTTACGATTTAATAGCCATACATGTTGCTATATATTTTCTTCTCAACCATTTTTGGTTGTTGGCGAAATATCGATTGATTATGCTGCTCAGAAAGAGATCTTTTGTGTGTGTGTGCGCGCCAATGCCACCAGATCAATGGTATTGATCACACAACCATATGTGCCACATGTCTGATGTTAGGCTATATGTGGGGCCCATCATACCTTTTCATTGTCTTGTTTTATTAATATTGCATCTTTTGATCGATGGATAGATCATTCTTGGAGGTTTGCTACATTAATATATCAGCATTTATGGCAATATTTTACGTGTAGCTATAGCCATTGGATCTAAGATTGTGTTTCAACGATCCAATATATGATGGGCCTCACCATGGATGGAGGATACCTGGGCACCTCTCGTCATGGAGTATTTCAACCCTTTTGATCATTTTATTATTTTAATTAGAAAATGCCCCAAGGTAACACCCATCCACAGCTAGGTCCATCATATAACAGATGTGGATCACTGTAACTTGGCCCGAGGTCCAACACCTATGGTGAAGATGAAATTAAAGGCGAAAAAAAAAGGTAGACAAGTTGATTGTGGTCAAAATCCGACAAGTTTGCCCATTATTGTGCTTTGTATTTTGCTATATATCAAGGAATGGCCATGCATCATCAACATTCAGCATATGGAAAACTTTTTGGTTTAATGGGCTACTATAGATCAATAATTTTGATTAAATCAGCTCAGATGAGCCTTTGGATCTTAGGCGCTGAGCAAGCTAGCGAGACCTACTTATGATATGATCATGTTCTACATGATATAGGACGGCATACTATCCGCTAGATGGGGTGGTGAAATTCTAGGATGTGTGGACTTTCTAAGAATATGAAGACAGAGGGCGGGAGCTCTTGAGGATTATTATTCTTAGAAGTTCCTTAAATTATCGGCCATGTTAGACTGAATAACTATCTTATTGGAAGGTCAGTAGACTATTTTTCTTTTCCCTTATTTTCTCACATGCTATGGATAAAGGCATATATGGGGAAGGGAAAAGCCTTGACTCTATTCTTTTTCTTAACTTGGTATTAGAGTCAGAATCTCTCTCTCTCTTTCTACTTGAGGATGGATCTCCGCGGCACACTAAAGCCGCCGTTGTCCCCACTCTAGGCGGCTCTATGTTGCATGTGGTAACAACTTGATTGTGATCAAAGTCCAATAAGGTTGCCCATTAATATCCATTTTATTTCAATATCAAGGTACGGCTAGTCAGGGTTTGATTCTTTTACCCATGGGAATGGACATGCATCACCAATACCAAGCATGTGGAAGACCTTTTAATTTAGTGGGCAACTATAGATAAATAATTTTGATTAAATCAGATAAGATGAGCCATTGGATGTTAAGTGTTGAGCATGCTAGTAAGGCTTCCTTATGATGTGATCATTGTCTACATGATATAGGACATCACACTATCATGTGGAGGAATACGGGCATGTGTGGACTTTTTGAGAGGATGAAGGTATAAAGGGCGAGGACTCTTGCGGGGTAATGGTTCTTAAAAGATCCTTTATATATATATATATATATATATATATATATATATATATATATATATATATATATATATATATATTTGTCTATGTTAGACTGAATAGTTGTATCTTAATCGATGCTCCTTCGACTGCCATTCTTTTTCTTATTTTCCCAATCATCATGAATAAAGGAATGGGAGAAGAGAAAAGCTTTAACACCCTTATTTCTCACACCATGGTCTCAGAACAAACCACCTCCCCCCCCCCCCCCCCCCCCCCCCCCCCCCCCCCCCCCCGTCCTCATCCTCCCCACTGTGGGCAGCTCTAGGTTGTGTGCCGTAATAGTAGAGGTGGGCAATGATCCTGGCCGAGCCGAGTTAGCCCTAATTTGGGTTGGCTTGTTTTTGTGCTACCTCAGCTTGTGGATCGGCCCGGTTTGAGTTTCGAGCCACCCATGCAACCCAAGTTTGGTTTTCTCAAAAAAAATTTGATTCGAGCTGTATTGGTTTGGTCGAAACTTTCGAACCGGGCCGGGCTGAGTTCGAAAAGGTGGCGGCTCTTTTTTTGTTTATTTATTTAAATAGAAAGAATTGAAAAAGTTAGAATATATATATATATATATATATATATATATATATATATATATATATATATATATATATATATATATATATATATATATATAAAGTATCTTACTACATGATTTTTAACATCCTCCAAAGGAGGAGTGCAACTTCAAAATAATCATGTAAAAGCATTTACCAAACAAAAGTACACCAGCATAATTTTACAAGTGCAAGGAAACAATGTGCATTCCTGTATATGTATATTATCCGAAAAAAAAAAATGTATATGTATTATCCATGCTGTCCATTGGTTTTTACCTATCATTTTAGGACATGATCCCAAAATGGAATCATATCTAAAGCTCAAGTGGATCACACCACAAGAAACAATGTGCTTACAATCTACCAGCCGAATTAAGCTGAGCTTTGAGAGCCGAGCCAATATTGCCTTAGTTTGAGCTTGGTTTGTTTTTTCAAATGATCTTGACTCAGAGGTCTGATTTGGTTTGAACTTCTCTTAGAACTAATCCAAGCCGAGCTTTTTCAAACCAATCCGAGCTTTCGAGCTGGCTTGGTTTGTGCCCAGCTCTACGTAATAGTAGCCATCATCAACACCGTGGGTGGCTCTATGTTGCGCGCCATAATTAATAGTAGCCATCATCGACACCATGGGCGGCTCTATGTCGCATGCCATAACAGTGCCGGTCGTCATCCCCACTTGAGGGAAGCTTTCCATAAACCCACCATATGTTATAAGAGGGCTCAACATCGTCTTCATGCTTTTTCAATCCCAGCTTTCGTCCAACTAAAGGAAGAGAGAGAGGGAAAAAGACAATTGAGTTGAAGGTGCAAAATGGCAATTATCCATGTATAAAAAATTTACCCTTGACTCCATGATTTTGATACATAGGCATGTTGGAGAAACTACAATCTTTAATTAACAAATGGTATCAGAGTGATCCCCAACATCAATCATGGATCCTTTTGTTTTTTTATAGTTTGATCACAGGCAATATTAATTCCAAGCTATTCTAAGTTAATGGATCCGACGACAACAAGTCTTTCTACTCAGTTTTTGGAACCATTAATGCTATCCATGGTTTTGGGGACTTGGACCAACTCATCCAGTCTCAAGTTGAATCAGGACCTGAATAGTGTGGTCGACGCTCTGGCGAGGCAAGGTAATGTGATGCAATCGAGTATTATCTTTAGGCAGACGGCGAATTTACTGAGGATAGCTCGAGGAGCTCTATGCTTGGATCGGTCAGGCCAGGGTAATTTGAGGGAGTGCTAATCTAGGTAGTAGATTTATGTAAGCATGCCAGGTGGTGTTTTTTTAGGGCGGAAAAAAATAGTCCATTGCTGGATATAGGATAGGTGAGGCATCTATCTTTTCGTGGTGCCCACTCGAATGCATGTATTTCTATTTTTCACATGAAAAAAAGGACTTGGGCATGTCAGGGGTTGAGAAAACACATAAATATTAAGAGAGAACATACCTTCCATTCCATGCAAACACAAGCACTCGAGCCATACCTGTAACAACGCCAATCCTAACCAGCCAAGAAGAGGGTGCTCCAGTGGCAGTGGTACCACCTAGCTTTACAACAAATGTGCAGCCCATATGATGTATTCACACCATCCAACCAAATCATTAGTTGTAATCTTGAATATTGCGAAATAATCGGATCATCTATGCATCAATAATGGAGATTCAACATAATAATTATCTTAAAGGCATACCTTGTTAGGAAAAGATTCTTGATGCCGTGATGTTGCCGAGATAGATCTTGGTCTTCCACACCTTAACCCCTTATGAGAACCTCTAAATGGGACCAGGGTTTTCTCTTATGTGTGGGTGAGTTTTCTCTTATGTGTGGGTGAGTGGACCAAGGCATGTATTTATAGGAAAGATGACCGAAGAAGTTTACCCATCATGCTTCTCTCCTCTAAAGTCTCCACACCGTAAGTTTCAATATTCGTCTTAATAACCATGTATCAGGACTATGGTTCAAGGGTCCCGCCCTAAACCTATGTGTAATAATCTCAACTATAGTGGGACCCACTGAATCACTCAATCTGAATAATCCAACGGTCAAATTTAAACCGATGATCACGTGTGGCCCACCTAATGGAGTCTTACATTGTCCCACTTGAGCAACACTTGTCAGATCTGGTCCATCAAGACCAATGATATTGAATCGTGGTAGTTAACACAACATTTAATCTTTTCAAATTGCGACGAATTACGGTCACGAATACCAATGACCTTCATGACAAGGATAAAGGAATTGGGGTGTGATATGAAGATTACACGTCTAATATGATCATATGTGCCTATTTTTAAGTGATCCAACTCAACATGTCTCAATGACACAAACCAAAGTTCTGCTTTTTCAAAACTGTACACAGAAGGAGAAATAAGATATAAACTGAATAACATAATTATCAAAATGAGATATCTATTGTATGCACTTAAAACGGATCAAATTAAAGCTCTGACTAATCCAATGCTTCTTTGGGTCAACAACTCCCATAAAAGACATGCCTCGTAAGTAGCGCAACAGAATGACCTTTCGAAAGTAAATCCGCCATCATCTACTCTTTACAAATGAGCTTTAAGACGCTAGACAATTCTGCACTGAATAAAATTTACAACTTTATCACGTCATGCGTAGGCTTAAAAGAAGCTATGTATTCCACTTTCATCGTCGATGGAGCCATATATATTATGTTACACTTTCATAAAAACATAGCTTGAGGTAGACTTCTTATCAAAGGCGGCCAACAAAATTTGCATCTGTATATCCAACCAGCTCCAAACGGTCGGACCTTTTATATGTGAGTGCGAAGTCTTTTGTCCTTTGTAGGTAGTGCAATACTTTCTTAACATCTCTAGATTGTTAAGATACGTACCTGCCTAACATTTCAACCTCAAAAGCAATATCCTGACACGTAGACCTTGTTGTGAAGGCCTCAAATATGCATAAACAGAGTCCACCGACCGGTCGTCTGACCGGTTAGCCAGTGGACAGAGCGTTGCAATTTGGAGCCCAAACTCTCTGGATGTTTTTTGCTATTCGCTAGTAGCTCAGACCGATTGCAGAGTGCTCAGATCGGTCTGTAGACAAGTTTGAGGTGAGACAGCAGGTTGGCCCAACTCTCTGGATTGTTTGCGATCGGTCTGCGGTCTACGAGTTTTGATAGTATTGCATGGTTTTTGCGCTACTTGTTTCTAAATTCGGGTTTCCTCTTATAAATACGTTTTCTAATCGTGTTTGGAGTTATTCTAAGTAATACCTAGGTGTTCTAAATGGGATTAGGGTTATTGTGAGAGAGGATTGAGAGTTTTGTGTGTCTTGTTCATCTTTGGGATTTAGTTGCGTAGTTTTAGCTCTATAATCATCTGAATTCATATTGGAAGGTGTCGCTTTGTGCTGTGGTTTTTTTCCGCAAGGGTTTTCTACGTAAAATTCGTGTGCTTTTGCGTTGATTGTGTGCGTGGCTGTGTGGTGATTGTTTGATCTTCTTCGGTGCTTTCACTGACTGAATTTCCAACAAGTGGTATTAGAGATATCGTTGGAGGGTTGAAGAAGAAATTTTTCTGAAACGATCTCATGACTTCAAGTACAAAGTTCGATATCGAGAAATTCTAGGGCAAAAACAATGAGTTATGGAAGGTGAAGATGTGTGCCGTCCTAACTTAACAAGGGGTTGTGAACGCCCTTGGAAAGCGTCCTACTGAGATGAAAGATGAGGAGTGGACGAAGATGGATGAGAAGGCTATAGCCTCAATCTAATTGCGCCTTGTTGATGACGCCATTTATAACGTCATGAAGGAAAAGACTACTGTAGAGACATGGACCAAACTAGAGAACATCTATGCGAGGAAGTCTTTGAAAAATCAGATGTATCTAATGATGCAACTCTTCACTTTGAAGATGACGGAGGGGACAGATATGGAGGACCACATTAGCACGTTCAACAAACTGATTTGCAAGTTACTCGATTTTGGTGAGTAGATGAAGGACGAGTATCAAGTTTTGATCTTGTTAAACTCGCTTCCTAATTCATATGAGTCACTCAGGGACTCGTTGTGCGCGGATAGGGACATTATTAGTGTCGAGACCGTTGTCTCAGCCCTTCAATCGAAGGCCATGAGACAGAAAAGCGGTGATACTAATTCCTCCTCCGAAGCATTGTTTATGAGAGGAAGGAATTCTGAGCGAGGTGAAGGATCGTCGTGTTCTCAATCCAAATCGAAGGGCAAGGATAAAGGCAAGTTGAAGTGTTGGGGATGTGGCCAAGTTGGGCACATGAAGAAGGACTGCAAGAGTCCTAAATATAAGAAGGAGAAGTCATGTGATTCTTCTAGGAAAGCCAATACCGCTGAAGCTGAGGAAGGTGGTAGTAATGTGTGTGAGGTCTTGACGGTGTCAAAGGCTGGATCTCTCTATGATGAGTAGATCATGGATTCTGAGGCTTCGTATCACATGTGCCCAGATAGGAGTGTCTTTACTTCCTACATGGAGTATGAGGGAGGCTTGGTATTTCTAGGCAATGACTACGCCTGCGAGGTTGTAGGGATTGGTACTGTGCGCATCAAGATGTTCGATGGGATTGAACGGACCTTGACAGAAGTGAGGCACGTTCCTAGGTTGAGGAAGAATCTGATCTCCCTTGGTGCACTCGAAGCATTGGGGTGCAAGTTCACCGGTTTTAACCGGTTCTCAAAGTTTCAAAGGGGGCCCTTGTAATTATGAAGGGACAGAGGCATTGTAACATTTACAGGCTGATTGTGAGCATTTCAGTAGATGGAGCTGTAGTGACTGTAGCGGATTTCACGTCTGCACGTATGTAGCATGCACGCGTAGGCCACATAAGCGAGCAGGGCATGAAGGTACCATCTGAATAATCTTTGATTCCTTCCTTTAAATCTATAAACTTTAGTATTTATGAATATTGCATGTATGAGAAACAGTCTAGATTGTCTTTTAAAGGGGAAAAACATATACGTAAAAGGGTGCTTGGTTATATCCATTCCGATATACGGGGGCTGTCGCCCGTTAGTTCTATTGGGAGGTCATCGTGTTTCGTGTCGTTTATCGATGACTATAGTAAGAAGGTTTGAGTCTATTTTTTGAAAAATAAATCCAATGTCTTCATGACTTTCAAGTATTGGAAGGTGATGGTGGAGAATCAGTCAGGGTAGAAATTGAAAATTTTGAGAACCGATAATAGAGGTGAGTTCACTTTCAGGGAATTTAACACATTGTAAAGAGGAGGGGATCGTGAAGCACTACACAGTGCGCCACACGCCAGAGCAGAATGATGTGGAAGAGCGGATGAATCAGACTCTCTTGGAGAGAGCTCGATCCATGCATGATTAGTAATGATGGGTTGGGCAAAGAGTTATGAACTGAGGCCGTTAACACAACTTGTTACTTAATAAACCGGTCACCCTCTATGGCAATTGAATGTAAAATTCCTGAGGAAGTGTGGAGTGGTCATACACTAGACTACTCAAGTCTGCGGGTCTTTGGTTGCGAAGCTTATTCTCATGTACCATTAGTTATTTAATTATCTCTAAGTATTTATGCTACGCTTAAGGTACATGAGAATACCATAGACCTATATTCTCATATGTTGTGTGTTTCATTGTTTCCTTGCTTTAATAAACTGTCGTAAGTCTGCTTGCGTCCTTAGCTTTTGGTTAGAAAACTTTGCAGTATTAAGGACAGTTTATCATAAAAAAAAAAGAAGATAAGCTAGACCATAGGGCCAAAAAAGAGATCTTTGTGGGTTATGGTGATGGTGTGAAGGGATATCGAATAATCACCTTGAGCCGTGATGTCAAGTTTGATGAGGGTTCTTTGTTCCATAAAGATGATATAAAGGAACCAGAAACATCAGAACAGGTTGATACTCATGAGGACAAAGATGAGACACGGGCCGATACTGAGGTGCAGACAGAGGTACAAGATCAGGTGGAGCAACCACTTGTGCGAAGAAATCCAACCAGGGATCGCAGGTTACCAGCAAGGTACAAGGATGACTCGAACATTGCATTCGCTCTCATTACAGATGAGGGGGATCCGTCTAATTTTAAAGAAGCACTATAGGATGTAGATGCTGAGAAGTGGAAGACGAGATGGACTCCTTATACGAATGAGACTTGGGAGCTTATGGAGCTTCCAGTGTGCCAAAAAGCGATAGGGTGTAAGTGGATTTTTCGGAAAAAACATGCATGATAAATACAAGGCAAAGTTTGTAGTAAAAGGGTATGCTCAGCGTGAAGGCATGGACTTTAGTGAGATTTTTGCACCAGTTGTAAAGAAAGTATCTATCAGGTTCGTGTTGGCGCTGGTTGCCCAATATGACCTCAAACTGGAAGAGATGGATGTAAAGACTACTTTCCTGCATAGGGAATTGGAAGAGTAGATATACATGGTGCAACTAGAAGGTTATACAGTGCAAGGGGCTGAGAACAAGGTTTGCAGGTTGAGGAGATTGTTATACGGTCTTAAACAGTCGCCCAGGCAATGATACAAGAAATTTGATTCCTTCATGATGAGTCGGGGCTTTACCTAGAGCGAGTATGATCATTGTGTCTATTTCAAGGCACTAAATGATGAGAAGTTTCTCATATTATTGTTGTACGTCGATGACATACTTATTGCCAGTCATAGCATGTTTGACATCGATATTTTGAAGACTCAACTTTCAGGGACATTCGAGATGATGGATCTAGGGGCTGCAAAGAAGGTTCTTGGCATAGATATTCATAGAAACGGGAAGAGGAGCAGGTTGTAATTGTCTCAGGAAGAATACCTTGAGAATGTATTGAAAAAATTTGAGATTGACAAGTCCAAACCGGTTAACGTTCCCCACGCAGCTCACTTCAAGCTTTCTTCTGAACAGTGTCCCAAGACAGATGAAGAAAAGTGTTTTATGTCTCATGTGCCCTGTTCAAGTACCGTGGACAGTTTAATATATGCCATGGTATGTACAAGACCAGATATTTCACAGGCTATGGGTGTTGTAAGCTGATTCATGTCTAACCCGGGCAAACAACATTGGGAAGCTGTGAAATGGCTACTTCGATACATTCGGGGTACGTAGGACTACGTCTTGACGTTTGAGAAGTTCAAGGAAAAGTTGGTTGGTTACGTCGATTCTGATTACGCAGGTAGTGTGGACAATAGGAGATCAACTTCAAGGTACTCATTTGTATTAGCGGGTGGAGCGATTAGTTGGATGTCTAAGCTTCAGTCTGTGGTGACTCTTTCTATTACTGAAGCAGAGTATATGGCAATGATAGAAGCTTTCAAGAAAGCTGTTTGGTTGAAAGGGATGATAAATCAGTTAAGACTTCAGTAAGAATCTGTGCTAGTTAATTGTGATAGCTTAAGTACTATAAATTTGGCTAAAAATTCTGTTTATCACTCACGTGCTAAACACATTGATGTGTGTTACCATTTTATTCGACAGGTGCTTGAGGAAGGAGATGTGATTCTGGACAAGATTCACACTAGCGTGAATTCGGCGGATATGCTAACCAAGGTGGTCTTTACAGAGAAGTTCACGTTCTGTATAACTTATCTGGGATTGACGAAGGCTTAACGAAGACGCAGTAATGCATGAGAAGCGACGACTATGATTGATGATGAGTTGGTCATTTGAAGAGTAGAATAGGTGATTCGATATGTTGATGCCTTGGTGGAGTTTGTTGTTAAGGCCTCAAATTTGTATAGACAGAGTCCACCAACCAGTCAGCAAGTGGACAGAGCGTTGCAGTTTGGAGCCCAAACTCTCTGGAGGTTTTTTTTGCTGTTTTGAGACCAGTCGTCAAACCGGTCACTGGTAGCTCAGACCGGTCGCAGAGTGCTTAGACCGGCCTGGGGACAGGTCTGAGGTGAGACAGCAGGCTGGCCCAACTCTCTGGACTGTTTGCGACTGATCGCCCGACCGGCCTGCGGTCTGCGAGTTTTGATACCATTGCGAGGTTTTCGCGCTACTTGTTTCTAAATTCGGGTTTCCTCTTGTAAATATGTTTCCTAATCATGTTTGGAGTTATTCTAAGTAATACCTAGGTGTTCTAAACGGGATTAGGATTATTGTGAGAGAGGATTGAGAGTTTTTTGTGGCTTGTTCATCTTTGTGATCTACTCTAGTAGTTCTAGCTCTGTAATCATTTAAATTCATAGTGGAAGGTGTCACTTTGTGCCTTGATTTTTTCCCTCAAGGGTTTTTTCACATAAAATTTGTGTGCTTTTGCGTTGATTGGTGTGTAGCTGTATGGTGATTGTTTAATCTTCTTCGGTGCTTCCGTTGACTGAATTTCCAACATACCTAAGCATACATAACACTCTCTACTACTAAGGCATACAGAGTACCTTCGATGTGAGATTTGGAGCGAGCCCCACTTAGAATATGCATCCAGATTCCCACCAAACATGAATGAGTGAATATGGGCCATTAGTACACATTGGGTTCACACAATCCTTCTTCTAACAACATTTGGATTAAAAACTCAAGACAATGGAATCCAAAACCATTACTTACATGCTACTAATGGGGCTGTTATAGCTGTTTTGTTCTGAATCACCAACAATCTCCATCGTTGAGAAATTCTGATTCTGGGTGAACCCGATGATCGATGATGCTGGATCTTCCTCGGGACCGTCATCGAAGATCAGATAATCGGAGAGTTTGAACGATGAGTGGTCAGGATGGTAAGCCAAAAAGCTGTGATTATGGTTAGTGGATGGATCGTGAGACATTGCTATGTGGGGGTGGGAGAGCTTTCTGTCACCATGATCCACTAGAATTCATTAAATATGCCTTTTTCCCTTTGGTGTGCGCTTTCCTTGTGACCTTCCCATGGGATGGAATGAAGTTTCTTGGTTAGTGCCACGTGTCACTATCATGGTACGAAATTGGGGTCCACTTATACATCACCTCGATGAAGTTGGATGCTTGGATTGTTATTAGATGGACCTAACCTATAGAGGGTTGACTCCATTGTGCATGAACGATTGGCTAGCTAGTCTAAGATATTTTTGTAGTGCGCTGCGGAAGATTGTTTACATGCGTTATGGCTTTCAGTTGGAAAGGTGGGGCCCATGGTTTTACTTACCTGAAACGTTGATTCGATGGGACTGACTGTGGATGGCCCATGCAGCAAAAATTATATTAAGGAGAAATTTCTAGCCATTGGATGTTTTGGCCAATCCATCTATTGGTTAGATACGACCTTCTGCTGTAATTCCCTAATTTTAACTTTTATTTTTATTATTTATTTTAAATTTTGGTTTCGGGTTGGGGGTGGCACGGATAGGGATTGCGTCCTGACCACGCCTAGATGGCAATCGATCCAGGCAAGAGTTCTGTGAAGTCCACCAGACTTCCAAATCTAAGCAAGAGTTCTGTGAAGTCCACCAGAGTTCCAAATCTAACACTAACACGGTGTGTGTGTTGCATATCTAACCTAAAAAAAAGTTCGGATGTGTATGGTCGTATTTCCAAACGTACACTCAACTTTGTCCATTTGCCTAAATTAGGTATGAGTGTTGCGGTAGAAAATGCGGTGGAGCAGATCTTAATAATGCATGCTATGTGCAAAAGAAGTTATAGGAATCTAACGCCAAGTACAAGGAAGTGGCTGATAATCATCGACGCTAGAAGGTTTTTGAATTGCGTATGTGATAATGTGTTAGTTCAATTGTGCAAGGAGAGATTTTCGAGTGGGACTTATAATAAGTTGATGAATAAGAAGACCCTATTCTGATCTTCAAAAAATTAATGATAACACTTATATTGTTGATTTTTCCAAAGGCATGGAGATCTTATGGACTTTTAATGTAACAGACATTTATTAGTATCATGAGTTGAGTTCATTGTATAACTCAAAGATATGAATTTTTTCCCCAATGGAGGGGTCTAATGTTGGACGTGACATATATACATTCTTATATAGAATGGCTTGACCAAAAGAAGGCCAAACGAAAGAGGAGTGATCTGTCAGATTCGAGGAAGTTCAATTCAGATAGGGAGAAATTGTCGTATAAAGTATGAATCGTAAATTGGTTACAACTTTTGATCTAGGTATCATTATAGGATGAGTGACCTATCAATCTTTAACGTAACGGGCCATCTACATAGTGGAATGGCCATCATTACAGGGTCAACTAACCCACTTAGTGGGTCGTGTTTTCCCATTTTGCAAGAAAACGCACCATTCTAGTTTAAAATGAGATTTTAAGAAAAATTTACTATTTTTAGTAATTCTGATTTTTGTTATATTTTCTTATTTTTAGAGTTTCTGTCTTTTTTTTTTATATATATATTTAGAAATTGATTGTAATTATGCCTTAATATGGTTAATTTAGGAGTTTATTTTTTTAAAAGACTTAATATTTTGAATAAATTTTATTCTAGTTGAATTAAAATTTATATTAAGAGTAACATTTTGTTATTTTGGGTAATTTTGAATTGGAGTTTTATTTTTTTCTTTATTAATGATATAGAAAATCATACACATTATAAACACTACTAAATAATATAATTTAAAATTTTTCATTTTATCTCGTGGATTCAATGTTTTTGCATACTTTAGGTAGACAATGATCATCCTCCTCACACCCTTACCTGCGCCATCAAACCATTAAGTGAGTCATCACGTGAATTAGTAGTTATCGCTAGTTATCCATTGTTTTCTACAGTGTGACCCACAATATGATCGCATCCACCTGATTTAGGAGGTGTCATTTTCATGGTGGGGCGACTATATATGTTGGTTGAGCATGGATGACATACCATAGACACCCCACTCATAATGAGATTAATCTACTCTTTACTCCTCTGCTAGAACTATGCATGAGTGCCTTAATAGCCATTAAAAGTCTAAACCAATTAAATGAGTATAACCCTTGGCATGCCATGGATACAATCAATGGACCTGATTGGCAGATTCAGAAATCAATAGATCAAATCTCAATGGATAAGTAAGACTTCTGAAAACCCTGACAGTGTATCTCTTTGATAATATGATCCTTCGCAAATACATGAAACATGAAAAATTCAAGCAATGTAGGCTGAAAAGGATCGCCGAAGTCATTCGAAAACATTCAACAAATTTAATTGACCAAGCCTACATCAAGGACAGAGGGACAACCCAACCTTCCAAGATGCTAAACACCCCCCATACATGCCTAAGCATGGACAAAAAGTCAAAAGAAAGACCACCTACTCATGGCAACCCGACAGTCCACGTGCCCTCTAGTTATTCTGAGTAAGCCATATATCAGCCAAATCATTGATGGGCGATGGAAACGTCACTGTCGGCCTTCCACAGGCTGACAATTGAGGTTTATAAATCCATTTAGCATCTTCCATTCCAAAAGGAAGAAGTCAGGGAGTAGGAATTTATGAAGCATGGGGTAGGCCAGCAGTCCAAGGTTTTTTGAAATTGCCTTAACCATCTTCGGCACACAGAGGTGTTGCCCCACTCAAGAGGCCCTCTAAGGAAGAAACCATCCATTGAAGAAACCATCTATCGAAGAAACAACCAATATATAGTAGGGTGGGAATCAAGAATATCTAACCATCCTTGCACAGAAAAAAGGGCGTCAGATCTCCCAAGTTTTTACTCACATCTCAATTAAGCTTAGATCACATTCCATTCTATACATTCCTAGTATATCGACTATCCAAACAACACAAAATGCGGGACACAGCATGATGTGGACCACGAACCATAACAGCAGGAACAAATTGATTGGAAAACCTCAACCCAAATTACTGAACATGTGTTAGTTGAATCCGGACCATATATATGCTACCAAGGTCCAGAGTATCAGCTACAGAGTGCACTCATCCAATTAAGGGACCGAGTTGGATCGCTGAAACCAACGCAGCTAGTTTGACATTGGATGAGTCACCTCGATGGATGAAATTCAAAAATTAGTTAAGGGTGAGTTTGGTTAATGATATTTGTTGCAATCATTAGTCAATGCAATGTGCTGGGGAAAGAGTTTATAAGAGATGTTGTCTCTTTCTATCAACATTATTTAATTTCCCTGCTTTATGACTAGCTTTATATATGACAATCTAAAACTAGGACTCCTCATTGCCATACATTCAACAACCAAGGAAAACCTTTCTCAAATTATTGGAAAACGGTGCCCAACAAGGAATACACCATAAAATATAACTTTGTAGGAAAATTGGTATAATTAATAATCTAAACATACACCATGAAATATTTTTGTTTTCTATCATATGGAGGAATATATGATGGGCAAGGCCATCTTTTTTCGTGGTGTCCGTCCCAATGTCATGTACAACCTATTTTTTAAAGAAACAAAGCTACGGATGGTGTGCTCCCACCCTTTCAGAATAATAATAATAATAATAATAATAATAATAAAAATCTAGGCATATCTTCATGTAGGCTCCACTTTTTATTTGCATGTCTTTGTCTGGGACTAATTTGACTTGGACTTCCCAACTGTCCCAACTTCCCAAATTTGACTAGGACCATCGGGAGCACACCATATGGGGCCCACTTTTGATTTAATTATGAGTTCCTAAAAATGATTTGATTGGATCATCCGAACCATCTGATCAGTATACATATTGTTTGTAGGTTCGGTCCAGCTCTATGGCTCAACTGCAGACAAACTCTATTTCAACACTTAGATCATGAGATCCAATGTCCATGTGGTGCGGGTGTGTGTAAATTAAATAAATAAATAAACGCAAATTATTTGCAGGAACATGGGTATAATATTCATCAATATGGACCATGGATTAAGTTGGCCCAAACATTGATGATCGGATGGGTTTCTCAAGAATCGCTTCAAATTTTTTTTTTTTTTTTTTAAAGACTTAGATATATTGAGCCAAAGGGAAATATACAGTGCATACAGATTCGGGTAGATCCAGGGAACAAAACTCTCGGAGGCTACCTCTCATGAGCTCCCTAAAGCCCAAAGAAAAAGAAAAGACCTAGAGGGGACCTTTTTCCCTTCTAATGGAACCCAAACCCACTTTGTCTGAAACTATATTAACTATAATAAGAGGAGGCAGATCCCTGACCCAATAGAAGGAAGAGCAACGTTGCGAGTTGCTGCCCATTTTAGCCAAACCATCTGCAACCTTGTTAGCTTCTCTCAAGACATGGACGATTTTGACATCAGCAATAGCTTTTAAAGCTTCGAATCTGGCCAACCAGAACTGCATCTGCCATGGGCATGGGCATTCTTTTCTGAACATATCTGCCACAAATTCGGAGTCTCTTTCTATAACAATTTTTTAGAAGCCACCTTCCACGCAGAGAGCTAAGCCTTCCACCAAGGCTCTTGCTTTAGCAGCAAAATTAGTACCTGAGCCATATCCGCTATAGAATGCGCTGATGAAATTACCATCCGAGTCTCTATACACTCCACCACCACCTGTCAAGCTCGGGTTGCCAAGGGAGGATCCATCTACATTGAGTTTTACCTAGCCAACCTCAGGCCTGATCCACTTGACCACCTCATATATGGGGTTCTTGTCTTCCTTAAACTGGATCTGGAGAGATGACATGGCAAGCATTTTGGATAAGCTGGGGTTACGGGGAGAAGGGAGGTTAGCACTGATGGTCCACATCCACGCCCAGACTTGCACAAGGACCCTACCCACGTTAACAGAAATCCCATCGAAACGGCATCTGTTCCTCTCTCTCCAAATCTCCCAGATGATGATGTTGGGGAGCAAACCTCTAAGCAGCAAGAAACTGTCAGAAGATGTGGCAGAATGTCACCATTGATGGAGTCTGGCTATCAGTGATTGAGCTTCCATGAAGTGAACATCAAAAACTGCACTGAACCAGGCCCACACCCTTTTGGCAAGGAAACTAGAAGCAAAAAGATGTTCGATGGACTTAGTGGTCGAACTCACCTGCATTGGGCAGCAATTGCATCTGGAGGCTAGGGAGATGCCTCTACTCTGAACTCTGGAGTCGACCGGAATACCTCTTTGGATCACCTTCCAAACAAAAAATGACAGCTTTGGAGGCATTTTAGCATGCCACACCCACCTGGCCCAGCTTTTTCTGCTCAGCGGCTGCCTGCCCAGAATCGCTTCAATTGGACCATACTAATCATCACCGACTATCCATATTGTTTGTAGGAAAGTGTATCTGGTCTTCAATTTGGACCATCCATTATGTGGGTCTCACTTTTATTACTGGTCCTTCTCAAGAATTGCTTTAATCAGTTTTCAATTTGGACCATCCATCATGAGGGTCTCACTTTTATTACTGGTCCTTCTCAGGAATTGCTTTAATAAGACAACTAACCATCTTAACCATGCACCATGTCAACATCACTATTAATTGCATGCGTGTTCCACAAGAATTTATTCCAGATCATCCTAACCATCTAATCAAATATTGCTAGGAAAATAGAAGATCTGAGTTGTTTATAAGAAATGGGTCTAGTACTCATAATGTGAACCATCCATAATGTGTGATGTAAGGAGAGAATCCCTTGATCAAGGGTGAGGATCAAAGATTTTCTTGGAGGCGATGGACCGAAAGAAGAAAAAGAGAAAAATGCGCAATTTCGTCGAAGGACCGGTCATCCGACTAATCGGTCTTCACCCAGGAAAGAAGCCCCCTTGCTGGGCTATTTTAAAGCCCACCGACTGGCCAGAGGCCCTTGGCCGGCAGGCGTCTAGAGAGTTCCTTGAATTCGCAATTTCTTAATGAATTTTCTAATTCTTTTCATTTTCTTCTAGGATTCTTTGCTTTACACGTAAGTTAGGTTCGCTTACGTAAATTAGGGTTAGGTTTAGTCTATTTAAACTATTTTTGGCTCATTATTATGTAGCTTTTGATTAATTTTCTTAATGAAATTTGAGTTTATACTTTGTTCTTCTTTGTGGATTCGAAGATAGGCTCGTGGATTCGAGTATCCCATCATGGATTCGACGAAGGCAGGTTGATGAGTCCCTGTAGATTCATGGATTCAGATCAGTTATCTCCGTGAGAGAGACTTTGCTTGATCTCACCACATTCCGCCCACATTAATTGGTATCAAAGCGAGGTTCTTCCTTGGGATGATGGCTTCTAGGGGATCAACCTCTATCAGTAGCAGCTTTTAGAGATTTTGAACAGGAGAGTTGACGAGCTATGCAAGGGTTGCAAGCTTCTCTTGACCGTCTAGTAGACGCCATGGAATTTCGTGTTCGTCATGGAATCTGGATCTTACAATCAAGTGGTTTGTAGAGCACCTCCAGCGACGATGCACAGGATTACCCCGACTCAATCGCACTCGACAAATCAATCCTACATGGAGACGATAAAACCACAAGTCTCATACCCCCATCTTAAAGAGCGAGCTGATTTGGCTAAGGTTGAAGCTATGGAAAGAAAGAATGAAGCCCATTCCCCCATTGTCACCGACGTTGATCAAGTTCTTCCAGAAGTGGAGGAGATCTCTATACTAGAAGTTGTGGATCTGGATTTTCTGGAATCCATAAACATCTTAGACAGTACGCCAGCGTTGCCAAAGTTTGAGGTAATCGTGGACGCCGAGTTTTCTACGGATTCGTTCCTTGTGCAAGATGCTGATTTTTTCAGATGAAGCCAATCTTCAGCAGCACGGTTGGTATGCCAGATCCATTTGCAGCTTTTCTCGTTCCCTCCAAGAAGAAGACGACAATTGTTGCTGCGCTATGGCAGGGATGGCCGAGGACGAGTATCTCCAATCACAAGCCAAGGCCGAGAAGGAAGATGAAGGCGACTTTCCAACATCACCTGAGGCAAAACCTGAGGTCGAATTTTCTCCAAGTAGGGAAGACTGATGTAGGGAGAGAATCCCATGATCGAGGGTGAGAATCAAAGATCTTCTTGGAGGCAATGGACCAGAAGAAGAAGAAGAGTGCGCAATTTCGTCCAAGGATCGGTCGTCCGACCGATAGGTCTTCACCCAAGAAAGAAGCCCCCTCATTGGGCTATTTTGAAGCCGGCTGACTGGTTGGCCCGCAACTTCGACCGGCCGGCGTCCAGAGAGTTCCGCAAATTCATGACTTCTCTATGAATTTTCTGACTCTTTCCGTTTTCTTCTAGGATTCTTTACTTTACATGCAAGTTAGGTTTGCTTACGTAAATTAGGGTTAGGTTTAGTCTATTTAAACTCTTTTTGGCTCATTATTATGTAGCTTTTAATTAATTTTCTTACTAAAATTTGAGTTTATACTCTGTTCATCCTCGTGGATTTGAAGATAAGCTCATGGATTCGAGAAATACAAGTTGAGGAGTTCATGTACATCCATGAATTCAGATCAGTTATACCCATGGAAGAGACGTTGCTTGATCTCACCACATTCTGCCGGCATTAATGTGGCCCCTTTTGGTTGCACGTTTTACTCAAGAATGGCTTTGACCGCATCATCCCAACCATTAGCTAGGAAATTCGATCCATATTGATTGTAGAAGCTTCATGAGAGTTGACACAGCCAAACGCACACTTAATATATATTTAAATTACAATCAACAATGTATATATTCTTCAAGTGAGGAAAATAACCCTCTAATATTATCTTATAAACATTTTACGTTGTCTTGCCTTCGGTGCGCACGGATCGATCACCACCGAGAGCCATGGGCCCATTATTTCTCAGATTCTGCCAAAACCAAATTTTCAAAAGTTCATTTTGAAATGTGTGTTGAGATAAGTGGTCACTGACTCTAGGTGGGCTTCATTTTAGATGAGTGGTCCACCACCCCAGTGTGGCCCGCTAGCATCATGTACTTATCCTTCCTAGTCAATGTGGTGCACTCAAACCCTAGTGCGCAACCCAACATCCTCTGCACATCATTTGCTACGTTGATGGCTGGCCTCCCACCAGTACACAGACGGTCCAGGAACATGATCTCAAACGTGGGCCTAGGGTTCATGAACAAGAATAACGGGTCCATCGACTTCCACCCCCTGACCGTCGATCCATAGAACATGCTCTGCGTGATGTTGACTGCCACCGGCACAATCTGGTCACTCAGTTCGGCGAACAAGGAGCTGAACCGTAGCAAGAAGGGTTCGCGACATGTGGTCCCCTCAGGGCAAATTATGAGATCGCCCTCACGGAGGAGGGCTGAGATGCAGGCAGTGTCAGTTGCACGATCGCGCGTCAATGGGACCGTTGGTATGGGGGCCATGAGCTCGGAGAAGTGGCCTAGGCTGTAAGTGACACATGAAATCTTGCGTCTGAGGGCAACTGCGACGATGAGTGGATCGATGGCTGTGCGGTGGTTGCAGACATAGACGAAGCCAGGAGAGCCCGGGGAGGGCGGCGGTGGAGGCTGGCCGCGAATTATAAGCTTGAGGCCAAAGAAGCTGCCCAAATGGTGCATGATGTATATGGGAAGTGGCACTAGGAAAAAGATTCGGATAATGGCTAGGGTGAAGCCGAGGGGGATCCAAAGGAAGGTGACGATGGCATTGAGAGAGGTGGGCCTTTGAACCAGACGGCCATCGTGGAAGATGACACGGCGATTGAGGTGGTTCGGATTGACAGGAACCGCCGAACTGCCCGGGTGCACAATGTGGCCCTCCTGGTTGCACCATGTAAACATAAGTCAGCTGTACGGACGTAAGAAATATTTTGTGAACTACTACGTGTGGTTATAAATCTGTCTCAATTACACAATGTGCCCCAGTTTGTATTTGTGGGGTCTATGGTTGGTTTATCCAAGCCGCTAATCATACAGCCCCATTATGGATGGACCATGCATGCCCACCCCAGAATCATTGGTCTTTTTTTCCCTCCAATGCCATTTTTTATTTCTTAACACACACATGCACCCCCACAACCCCACACTCACTTCCTAACAGGATTTTCACAGCCTATGAATTTCAAAGCCAAGACCTCTTGTTGAAACTCCTGAGAGTGGGAAGGACTCGAACCCTTCTGTCCAGATTGGTGTTTATTTTTTTCTTTCTTTATAAACCATGCACCTAGGGCTCTCAATGGAGCGGGTCAGATCCAAGATCCGATTCGCTCCAAATCCATATAATGCGGATTTGGATTTTAAAATAGGTCCGATTAGTTACATGGACCGGATTTGGATCTTAAAATAGGTCCGATTACTTAAATGGATCAGATATGGATTCACAGGAACATATCCGAGTTCGATCCGAATCTGATTAAGATCCGACTCATTGTCACCATAGGTATATGTTATACTCATGCTGGCCATCAGTTTTACAAATTATTTTAGGCCATGTCGACCATACCATAGTAAATAGTGGGATTTGGATAATTTTTCTACTAAAATAAATATATTGTATTATATATTTTATATCATATATTTTTTTAGATTTATAATGGGGGTGGATTCAGACCTAGATCCGACCCGAATCGGATGGTTATAGATTTTGGATCGGAAATGGATCTAACAATTTATAAATGGATGGGATATGTATATCACCTATTGGATCCGAGTTGGATCCGAATCTATCTACAGATATATGGATTTGGAGCCGGATCGAACTAGATCCGAACCAAATCCGACCCATTGAGAGCCCTACATGCATCTAAGACGGCAACGAAACTATTAGAATTGACTAATTCAGAGATATATAGTACATGATACATATTGGTGGGACCAAATTCGGTGCATAATATATAGGGAAGTTCCATGATATTTTTTTTTTCTTTAATAAAATTGGAGAATTTTATTCAGAAAAGGTCAAATGCACATTCAGACGACCAGGCATCACAAAAAGAAGACGCCGATCGCCTATTGTAAGCACCATAAATACTCAACCCAACCCAAGACGCTCATCATTTTTTCGACAGAGTCCCTAGACCCACTTTGTCGATGAATAGGTTCCCACGGATTTCGTTGGGAAGGTCCCTAACTGAATTAAATACCTTATGCCTTCGAGACTCACTCCCAAGCTGTGTTAAACCATCGGCCACACCATTCACCTCCCTGGGCACAATATATAGGGAAGTTCCATGATCTTATGTTAGCTAGCAAAATCCATATCTAAAAGGACGTGGATTGTGCGGTCAGGTCGCTTACTAACCTTTACCATGGTGTGAAGATTTTGTGGGCCTGCCATCATGTATGTGTTCTATCCATTCCATCCATCCTTTTTACCAGCTCATTTTAAGTCATGGAACCAAAATTTAAGAATATACAATCCTCATGTGGACCATGTCACAATAAACAGTAGAAATTGAATGCCTACCGTGAAAACTTCTTGGGGCTACAGAAGGTTTGGATCAAACTGATATTTGGGATTTCCCTTCATCCAAAAATCTGTGTGATCTCATGAATAGGTTGGATGACAAATAAACACTGATGTTTGGCTCTAAAAAGGTTTCAATGATGGACATCATTATCCCAACTGTTTTCTTTGGTGTGGTCAACTTCAGCTTTAGATAAGCTTCGATTTTGGGCTCCTGCAATAAAATGAGATGAACAAACGGATGGACGGCGTGGATAAAACATATACATCACGGTGGACCCTGCAGAGTCTACACACTACAGTAAAGTGGTAGGCACCTCGCCACACGACTGGTGAGCAGATAAGCGACACACGTGTGCCACAAATCTCATGTACACGCCATACATTTGGAAGCATGGGACCTAGGTGGGAGACCCAATCCTTCCATCATGTTGGTGCTGACCTTCTACATTTTTTCTCAAAAATAAATCTGGTCCATTCATCATGTGGACCAGGTATTGGAAGCAGGTGTAAAGATTAGAAAGCTTCAGCCACCTGATCGGTTTGATCAACTTGATTCTTGGGATTGTGGTGCCGTTCTGATAGATAGATCCGATCTCTCGGTCCTATAGGGCCTATTAAAGCTGCCCATCATCATCTGAACCCTTCGGAACCCAAAAATCAGGTCTATCCAAAACTCGAGTGGACCACATCGTGTAAAATAATGCCTAAGACCTCTAAATCACATGGTGGGCCCCAGGTGTCCATCCATCTTGGTGGGGGTTCATCTATCTATTCGGTTAGATAGCGTTTAAGAAGTACATAAGAAGCCCCCACACAAGTTTTAGTGAGTTGCGTCGACTCGGACAGGTTTGCAAGGCTTCACCGACTCTGATAGTTGAGTCGGGAACGAGTCAACAGGTTTTGAAGTCATGAGTGGACTACAAACAGATGAGAAGAAAAGAACGAACCTTACATAGGGACAAAAAATCATGATCAGACGCCCCACATCCAATCCCCAAATCCGGCAATTCCTTGCCAAACTCGCGCTGGATCGCCAACTTCTTCAATTTTCCGGCCAACACACCTGGCGTTTTAACGAACCCGGTGGCCCGCCCGGACTTAGGATCAACGTCGATCTCCGTTCCCAGCATTCTATCTGCACCAAGAAAGTCCCTCACGAATGGCTCAATCATGACCGTCGGGGTCGCGGTCACAACAATCCTCCTACTGCAGAAGCCGTTGAATGCCTGCCAGCTGTCCTCACGGGCAGTCGTCCTGACGTCTTGGATCTTCAATCCGAACACTGATATGAAGATCATGATCTTGATCGCTTTTGGTTCGGATACGAACGTGTAGAGTACATGAATGAGAGGAGAGAGGAGAAGGAGGAGGAGGCCGCGAAGGAGGCTGCCGGCCTCGATGGCGATGAGCATGAAGTAAGGGAAGGGATTTCGAGAGATGAGGAGACCGCCCTCAAGATCAGCTACAACTGTCTGGATTTCTCGGACAATAGGGCCGCAGGAAGCCATGCAGGGGTAGTTCGAGCCGTATGGGGGCATTGTTGTAGTGTTGTGTAGGCGTTTGTGTTTGTGTATATGAAGAGTGGTGGAGGGGGACAAAAACAATGGCTTTTAATTTCACGCGTAAAAAATTTCTGTGGTTCGCTGATAGAAGTCCGATGTGACTAATGACTCGTTACGTGAAAACATTCTTTAAGGCCTGTTTGAGATCCCGGATCCACCGAGGTGGGTGGGACCCCTGACTGAGGGGCTCACAGTGATGTATGTGTCTTAAATACGAGAGCGGATTAGGTGAGACCCGGCCGGGCTCACCTAAGGGGGTGCGGCCCTTACTGTGGAGTTAACGTGGGGCCCACCTTGATGTTTGTATTATGTATCCACTCCGTCCATCCGTTTTTCCAGATCATATTACGGCATTATCCCAAAAAAAATGAAGCAGAGACAATTATCAGGTGGACCATACCATAAGAAACAGTGGTGATTAACCATCCTACCATTAAAAACTTCTTAATTAGGACATACCTTCATGTTTCGGTAGTGTTTTTATTTACCATCCAATCTGTTGATAAGGTCATATCATGAGCCTGGATAAAGGGATAAAACAAATATCGGCCTCATCTAAAACTTTAATTTGTGGCCCATTAATGGTCAATCACCATTGTTTCCTATGTTATGGTCCACCAGATGATTGGATCTGATTCCTTTTTGGTATAATCCTCTAAAATGATCTGGAAAAATGGATGGACAGCTAGCGTGGATTCATAATATATACATCAAGGTGGGCCCCATGGTAACCCACGGTAAGGGCCGCACCGTCTTGGGTGAGCCTGGGGTGTCACCTAATCCGCTCTCCTTAAATACACATACTTCAACCATTTTGAAAGCTCATTTTAGGGTATGATCCCAAAAATGAAATTGACTCAAATCTTAGGTAGACCACAATACAGAAACAGTTGTGATTGAATCTTCACCATTGAAAACTTCATGGATTCCACCATAATGTTTATTTGCCATCCAACTCGTTGATAAGTTCACAAAGACTTAGATGAACAGAAAAAAAATATCATCTTGATCCAAAGCTTTTGCGGCCCTCAAGAACTTTTTAATGATCGATTACCACTGTTTCATGTACTATGGTCCATCTGAGACTTGGATCTACTTCGTTTTTTGGATCATGCCCTAACATGAGCTTTAAATATAGTCGGTCAGCATGGATGTAGTCACATGCATCACAATGGGCCCCACAGTTAGGGTTTGTTGGAGAGCTTTCAAATTATGCAAATTTTGGGTGCTTAGACTGGTCGGGCGACTAGTTTGACTTTGGCCCAAAGAGCCTAGCGAGGTTGATGTACAAAATCCTGTCACCCTAGACTGATCGATGGTGAGGCAGATTGTTGTTTCTATGTTAATTTTCCTCTAGACATTTTTTGTGTTAGCTCCAACCAGTCGACTGTGCATGCGGTTTCTTACTGTAGACACCCCACCTTCGGCTACAATGTTGGTAGAGATAGCTGGATGAATGGAGGACCGTACCCCCAAATCCCAAATCCAAACTCAGCCAAACTCACCCTTGTAAGCCCCATTCCATAGCCCAGTTCAAGCCTAAACCCAGTCAACCCAGTCCTAAACATCAGCCTGAAAAACCCCCCATAAGAAAAGCCAGTCAAAAAATCCTAAAAAAGTCAAACTCACTGAGTCAATCCATTGAGTTAACCCGCTGAGTCAACTCGTCGAGTCAAAACACCGAGTCAAACCGCCGAGTCAACCCGCTGAGTCAAACCACCGAGTCGACCCGCTGAGTCAACTCACTGAGTCGACCCAGCGAGTCAAACAGCAGCCCCGAGGGTGCGACCGTACCTCGCTGGAAATCGAGGAACGGCCGTACGGGCGGCCCATAGCAGGCCGCCCAAAATTATTTACGTAAACTGCCACTCCTCGCTGCTATAAATACCCCCCTCCCCTTCTCATTACAACAATCCCTTCAAGTCCAGCCAGTCCGGGTGCTGTCCGAGTCCTCATCCATCCCTTAGCCCATTTTCCCACCAAGGAGAGCTCGAGTGAGGAGAGCCTAGCCCTGGTCCAGCCCAGCCTGACCACTGGTCCAAGTCTCCCAAGCCATCCAAGTCTTGATCCGGCCACTTGAAGCCAATCCTTGCGACACCTCCGTCCACCCAGCTACTCTTTTTCCAGCATCATCTCATTTGCATCTAGCATAAGTGCAACATTTACTTTTCTTCCAACCCCCCTGCTTCACTGCAAGCACTTTGATTCTTCAAACACACTGCATATGTCTTAAATTAAGCACCTGTCAGTTCGAGCGTATGCTCTGGGCTTGCCCGTTGTTGGAACCTGCCCATCAGAAACTCTTACTGTTCAGACCTGCATTCATGCTTCACCATAAAACACCTTGATCATTCAAGCACACTGCATACGTCTTACATTAAGCACCTGTCAGTTCGAGCGTACGCTCTGGGACAAAAAATTCTTATTATATCCACACTATCAATTCTTATTGCGTGAACATTTAATAGAATGGGATAAAAAATGAGGCAGGTCTAAAGAAGATGTGGACCACACCATAGCTAGTATGGGGACTGAACTATTGACGTTGAAGACTTCTTGGAGTCCATAAAAGTGTTGGATCAAGCTTACTTTTAGGGACATGCGTCAAATTATTTTTTAAAGTGGATGGATGGTGTGGATATAATACATATGAATGGAATTATATTCAAGCCTATCTAACCAACGAAATTACTTTACATGTCAAGGTTGGTATATTGCGAGAGACTAGTATTGCATGCGGATACTACTTTGTTTTTCAACTTGTATTTAAATAGGTATAAGAAAGGTGTAATGACTATGTTTTTGTATTACTAAGATACGAAATTAATGGGATAAAATACATTGATTTTGTGTTTGCAAAAGGAGACTTTTAGGGCCTGTTTGAAATGATGTAATTTATTATAATTACATCAATTACATTATATTTATCAATTTTTAGCATTAATTACTTACAACGGGGAATTTAAGGCGGAAGGGAGGCTATTTGACGCTAACAACACTACCGTTTTAATTTGAAAATCAAGACAAACTTTATGGGCCCCACCATGATGTGTGTGTTTTATTTACACCATCCATTCACTTTTCCATATCATTCTAAGGCATGGTCTAAAAAAAATGAGGCAAATCCAAAGTTCAAGTGGACCACACCATAAGAAGAACATTTAAATGGTCATCTTTCAATCTATACTTTTTTTCTTCCATGTGGCCCGTGAAAGCTTTGAATCTACCTCATTTTTATGACCATATTCTAAAATGATTAGAACTATTAAATGGATGGTGTGGATATAATACATATATCATGGTGGGGCCACGGAGTTATGGATTGGAATTACTTGATATTTCATAAAAATGGTGCAATTTTTGATGTGCAACTCATCCTTCCTTTCAAACACACAGTAGTGCATTCATTTAATGCTTGAATTGACAGATATTACGCATGTATTTACATTAATTCAAACAGGCTTAGGACTAATAAATGCATACACTACCATGTTTGGAAGAGAGAACTGCTGTTATTATGTAACACGAAATTATGGGACAAAGTTTAGTGGGCCCCACCATGAAATATGTGTTTTATCCATGCTAGCCATTCATTAGTAGAGATTAATTTAGGGTGTAGGCCCAAAAAATGAGGCAGATTTAAAGCTCAGATCGACCACAGTAGAAAACATTAGAAATTGAATGCTAACCATTTAAGTGTCATTCTTATGATGTGGTTCACTTGAGTTTTGGATCCAAGTCAATTTTGGAGGCATGCCCTAAAATGATATGGCCAAATGAATGGACGGCATGGATAAAACATGTACATTATGGTGGGACCCACAGAGAGTTTGATTTCATTTTGTGTATAAAAAAGTTGTTGTAGTACAACTTTCAAGTACCTTTGGTAAATAATAAATGCAAATAGAAAAAGGTAAAATAATTACAAATACCATGAAATACATCAGTTCAAACAGGCCCCTAGTGTAAGGTTAACGATTGCATATTTCTTCACTAGTCTTCTATTACATCTCTATTTCACCGTTGATTTATATGTTAAATGATGTGTTTAATGTACCCTACATATATATTTTCCACTCATTAAAAGCGTCCAATGCCCAACGCTAATATCTAAGTTATTAGCCACCACACACTTGGTTCTTGAACGGTTATCATGCCTGAATGAGATCGGAAGAGTTCATTGTTTAACCTTTCTATCAATGGGGCATGAACAGAATATCACAATATATCCTAGCCATCAATGGAGGGCTTTTTCCCATTGTAAACCGTGGATTAGACTTCGTCCTAGCCACTTATCTACAGTCTCCAAGAGTCCTCCAATCAGTAGCTAAAATTAGCCTTGTTGTTTGATTTTTTTTGCCACATGATAACTCTATGCTACTAGGTACCATTCTGTAGCAATGAAAAAGAATTTCATTCAGGAATACACATTTCACATAAGTTGGTAGATCATCCAACTGTGATGTGCTGCAAGGGAGATAATCATCCTCACAGTGTCAAGGCGAGCAATAGGAGCGAGGACTTCTTCATAGTCTACCATGTACTTCTGTTTGTATCCCTTTGCTACGAGCCTTGCCTTGTAGCGATTGATCTCATTATCAGCATTTTGCTTGATCTTGTACACCCATTTGACGCCGATAGTTTTCTGGTCATTAGGAAGCATAGTCAGCTCCCATGTATCATTCTTTTCAATGGCATGGATTTCTTCTTTCATAGCTATTCTCCAACATTCTTCTTTTATGGCCTCCTGGAACGTCAGAGGCTCATGATCTGCATACAGGCAGAAAAGATTAACTTCTTCAGTTTGCTCATAGATGTCACTTAAGCTTCTCATTTTGATGGGTGTCATGGGTGAGAATGAGCTAGCCAAATTTTAATTTGATGGAGTACTTTCAGGGCTTCTATGAACTGATGATGCAACCGAAGAAGGTGTTGTGGGTGTTTGCTCTTGATGGTCATGCCTTTCTTTCTGTTATTCTGTTTCGACTTGAATATCTTTGGTTGATTCTTCATCATTCCATTTCTAGGCTTTTTTCACATTAAAGACCATATCTCTACTGATCACTACTTTATTGGTTAGTGGATTGTAGAGCTTGTAGGCTTTAGATTCTTCACTATAGCCGATGAAGATGCACTTCTCACCACGATCATCAAGCTTCCTTCTTCTTGCCTCTGGAACTTGAGCGTAGGCGACACACCCAAAGATCCTTAGGTGCACCACGCTCGGTTTGTAGCCACTCCATGCCTCCTGTGGTGTCATATTTCTGACACTTTTGGTTGGACACCGATTGAGCAAGTAGGCAGTACATGCAACTGCCTCTGCCCAAAAGTTCTTTGGCAAGCATTTCTCTTTTAGTATGGTTCTTATCATATCGAGGATAGTACGGTTCTTTTGTTCTGCAATACCATTCTGCTGTGGCGTGTAGGCTGCAGTATGTTGTTGTTTGATGCCTTGTTCCTTACAATAATCTCGAAATACA
Organism: Liriodendron chinense; assembly: GCA_003013855.2. Classification (NCBI taxonomy): domain Eukaryota; kingdom Viridiplantae; phylum Streptophyta; class Magnoliopsida; order Magnoliales; family Magnoliaceae; genus Liriodendron; species Liriodendron chinense. The sequence continues at coordinate 104,496 of PVNU02000918.1, read as the reverse complement.
TTTGAGGTGTACTCTCCACCTCTGTCAGATCTGAGTACTTTAATTTTGTAACCACTTTCAACTTCAACACGAGCTTTAAAAATTTTAAAGATAGAGAAAGCGGCCGATTTTTCTTTGATGCAATACACCCAAAGTCTTCTGCTGAAATCATCAATGAAGGTAATAAAATATTTATTACCACCAAGAGAGGATGTTTCAAATGGTCCACAAATATCAGTGTGAACCAACTGCAATGGTTCATTTGCTCTTCTGGACACTCCACTTGGAAAAGAATTCCTTTGCTGTTTGCCAAGTGTGCACGCCTCACACATATGTTCCGGAACTTCAATAGCCGGCAAACCATGCACCATACTTGATGATGAAAATAACTTTAAGCCACTGAAATGGAGATGCCCAAGGTGAAGATGACATCTCCATGAATCATTTTTCACAATTCCATAGAGGCACTTCTTGGCTTCTGTGTTGATTTGGAGCGGAAACATGCGATTCTTTACCATTTGGACTTGAGCCACAAGTCTCCCATGTGTATCTCTTATAGAGAGAGAATAGTTTTCCATGTGTATAACATATCCCTTCTCAAGGAGTTGGCCGATACTGAGGATATTACTTTTCATGTTTGGTACGTAATACACATTGGAGATAAAATTTGGCACACAATTCTTCTGGTAGATTTTAACTTTTCATTTACCTTTCATTGGAACTTTTGATGAGTCTCCTAGACTCACGTTGCTACGAGCATCGTCTGCCAGTTCCACGAACAGCTCCTTCTTTTCACACATGTGGTTACTAGCACTAGAGTCGAGATACCACACGTCATGTTGATCACATGCGTCTTCTTGTGCAAGAAGAAGTATGGAGTTTTCCTTTTCATGATTTTATGCTTCTGCATAATTAGAATGCTCATCTTGATCTACTGGTTTGCTCCAGCAGTCTGAAGCATAATGGCCGAACTTGTTGCAATTGTAACATTGAATATTTTTGTATTTCTACGTCCACGCATGGATCTGCCTCTACCATTTCCTCTTCCACGAAAATTGGTAAACTTTTGTTAATTTTGTGATTGGCTTGGATGATATCCACGCCCTTTACCTCTTGCACGATTGCTAGTGCCACGACCCCCTCGTTGTGTATGGCTATTCTTTTGTTCATTTAGAGTCAACTTAGACTCTAAGGCATGTTCAAGTATCGAACCAGCATTCTTTTGCATTCGTTGCTCATGTACTTGCAATGATCCCATCAGTTCTTCAATGGACAGTTTTTCCAAGTCCTTTGATTCTTCTATGGCCACAACCACATGCTCAAATTTAGATGTAAGAGATCGCAGTATTTTTTCGACCACCCTCACATCCTCAATCTTTTCACCATTTTTTTTCAAGTTGTTAACAATGACAAGCAACTTTGAAAAATAATCCGAAATGGACTCACCTTCCTTCATATGAGAGGTCTCGAACTCGGCTCTAAAGGTTTGAGACGAACCTTCTTTACACGATCAACTCCTTTGAAGATGGTGCTAAGAATCTCACATGCTTGCTTGCATGTTGTCCCTTCAGTGATCCGTTCAAAGGTGGACTCATCCAACCCTTGATAGACAAGAAACAGAGCCTTCTTGTCCTTCTTTCTTTGATCTTTGAGGACCATTCTTTGATCAGCGGTGTAGGGGGCTTCTTGCTCCATAGTGGGTTCTATATTCCCATCGGTAACGATCTCCCATAGATCTTGCGACCCGAACAGTGCCTTCATCTAGATGCACCAATTCTCATAGTTGTCTTTTGACAACCTCGGAATTTGGAGCTAAATAGTAGTGGCCATCTTTACTAGACTATGGAATCGGCACCTAGGACCGTTGGCTCTGATACCACTTTGTTGGCTTTACGAAGCCTTAGGAGATAATTCAAACAACTACACAAGAAGAGAATAAAAAAACTCTCTGTATTGAAAATAACTTTCTAGCTTGATTTTTGCTTGCTATGAACGTACAACACCACACCCATTTATATAGTGACTTGCTGCTATGTGAAATACCTAATATGCCCTCATTCTAGAATAATCTATACCATTAACTACCTTTAATCCATCAGTTTCTAACGTATGGAAATCCACCAGCCACAAAATGTGGAAATTCCAATAGCTATAGTGTATAGCTTTTCAAATGCCATGAAATCTTCCAGAGGTTGCTGGAGTATCTGAACCATCCATTTGGTTTGGACCATTTGGTTTGGACGCTCCAACAAGAAGTCTCTCAACGATTCCTCCAATATTCTCTCTTCTTGGGAAGATGATGCCTTTGACTACTGCAAATGGAGAGGAATTACCTGCCACAACATCATTGGGTTTGTTCTTAAACTCGACCTCCATGCTGATTCCTACAGTCTAAGTGGCAGAATTGATCCAGTTCTGGTTGAACTTAAGCATCTTCAGTTCTTGGACTTGAGCTATAATCATTTTAATGGCGCCCCAATTCCAGATTTCTTGGGTTTGATGAAGGAGTTGACGCATTTGAATTTATCATGGGCGGCTGAGTGCCTTTCTTCAGATTCTCTGAGTGCCAAAAACCTGTGGTGGTTGACAAGCCTACCTTCTCTAAAGTACCTCGACATGTCTTATGTGGACCTTTCCAAGTCAAGCCATGATTGGGTGCACGTGATGAACATGTCTCCTTCCCTCGTTGAGCTACGCTTACCCAATTGTAGTCTTTCATGTATTTCTCCAACTCTTTCTTCTGTTAATTTTACATCTCTCCAAGTCCATCTCACTGGCAACAACTTCAACTCTAGAATTCCAAAGTGACTAACATTGAAGTGTGACTAACAATGTGGGTGTGTGTACTAACCCAAAATAATAATAATAATAATAATAAAAAGAGGATGTGGTCATCTCGCACTTGGAAATGAAGCACCCATGCGTTAGATCAGAGCCCGTCAGGCAATCCCAATATGGTAAAGACTCATGTCCATATGATATGTGGCTCAAATTCTGTGTACATGTTTGGCCCACTGATGATCATGTTTTCTGATTTTAGATGCATGGAAATCTATCCTACAGACGTGCAGAAAGATTCATTAACAGTGTGAGATGAGTGGGCCTGGTCTTATGCTTGATCCTAGCCACAAGTTTGAGCCATTTGGTAATTGGGTCTGAGCTTGTATTTTATATTTAATAAAGTGTTTGGCCTGATTGCCATTTAGACCAATTTTGGTTGTAAACCTAGAAAATTGCTTGACCTAAATTCGTTCTGTTTTGTGGCCATTGATCTAGGAAGCAGTTTGTATGGTGTGACACATACCATTGACCTCGTTGGTTTGTTGACGTCACCCAGTTCTGTGGGCCCCACCGTGAGGTATGTGTTATATCCACACTGTCCATCCATTACAGTGGCCCTAGCCTAGCAACCAAAAAAAGTCCAAACTCCCCAGCCTCTCTGTTCTTTTTTTCCTTTATGTGATGATTGATGAATATAATGTTGTGGGAAGATCCGAACTGGCCCACACAGGATTAAAAGCCCACCGGCCCAAGGGCCCAAGTAGAAGTCATCAGCAATATCTCTGACCTGAGGAGGAAAGGCCGAGGACACGGGCCAAGAAACAGCAGGCCGAGAAACTACTGAAATAAGAGTTAGGGCCAATGAAGCCACATGCTCAGGTCCTCGCCAATCCGAGGACTCAAGCAGACGTTGACAGATGCTCTGCCCATCAAGCCGAGTAGCATAAATAAGGGTGGATCTACTTGAGTGAAGACCAACCTCATCTACAACTCAGCTCGGATGACCATTGCTAGTGTCAGTACAACAATTTTGGCTTTTACCAAGGAAATATTTCCTGGGTAAACATTACCATTTCCTGGGTAAACTCATTACTGATGAAACTTTTCATCGTGGGTTTCGTCGAAATATCACCCTCGGGAAAAACAATTACAGACGAAACAAAAGTTCTCGTCGGTAAAAAAATGACTTTTACCGACGAAATATTTCATTGGTAAACATTCATAATTTCGTGGCTAGTTTAATCCGTCGGTAATAATGAACCTTTTTGCAAGGAAATAAATATTATTACCGGGTAAAATTTTTCTTGAAAAACGTAATAGAATTACCAATAAACAATTTTCCTTGGGAAAGGTGGTAGAATTACCGTCGAAACTGGAATTAGCAACGAAATAGTTCCTCGAAGAAGGTAGAAGTTAGTATTAATACCGACAAAATATTTCCATTAACAAGGAACATTCCATTTAAATAGTTGTACCTAATAACCTGATAATACATACAATTCACACACTTGAAAGCATTCAATCGTATATATACCAATCAAAATGACCATTCAACTGCAATAATGTTTTGAATAAAATCAAAATGTCAATCCCACCAGTACATACATCCCACTAGTACATACAACAAATACAAATACAAAAAATAAAAAATAAATAAAAAAAAATAAAAAAATAAAAAAAATTCATCAGCACAAACATCCTCGCTGTCACCAACAAACATTCTACAAAATAAACCAAAATACAATATTAGTAATTAATAATACTTATAATTACATTATAAAACCAAATATAACTTGAATTGAAGATATTTAAAAAAAGTTGAGGGAGTGCTTTTGAGGCTAGGATTATTATAATCTTGTTCAAAGTGATCCTAAAGAGCCATGACCGATACAAGGTTATAATCAATGATGTTCTAGTTTCAATCATGTTGAGTTTGCTATCAAAGCAAGTAAAGTCTTAGGATTTTCTTTTTCTTTTTCTATTCCACCAAATTCCCTCACTCTCAAACCTCATTAATGTTCCCCATATCCATTATATTTTCAGATCCCTAAACCTTAATTACCCAAAATCCTACCCAATTTGAAACCGTACTTTCCAATTTCCCCCTTTTCACAAATTTTAACCCAGCCATGATAAACTGAATCCCTTTTAATTTCCTCAACTTTATCTATCACAAAACCCCAATTAGCCAAAACCCATCCCCACTTTCAAACTACATGTAGTGCTGCAATAAGTACGGAACAAGTCCAGCGGACGCGGACTAGATAAGGATAACGACTTTAGCTCAGCTATAGATCACGCTGACAGTCGCAGGGTAAGAATCCCGCACCACCATAACTCTCTAGTAACGTATCCTTGATTAACTTTGGCACTTAATGCCTGTAGGAACCCTATAAAAGGGGCTCCCATCTACAAAACTAGGTACGAAATCTCTTCTTAAGAGAACATTATACCCTTTTTACCCTATCTCCACTTGACTTAGACATCGAAGAGTTCCTCGTCGGACACCGGCACCTCTCCTCTACCTATTCTGTTTGTCTCTTGCAGGACTGGTGACCTTAGGGGCATCACCAGCTTGCTCCATCGACGGAAGACTAGGGTGGAAAAGACTATAAGGTTGGGATTAGCCGACCTTAGCCTCATGTTCTCACCACTTGAGCCCTATGTTCAAACCCATTTTCTCTCTGGTTCATCACCATGGTAAAAGAGAGAGGGAAGGCACACACTCCCACTAGAACCTCCCACCGGGACTTACTCGAGGAAGAACAAGTCGAACAAACACCTTCTCAACACGAATCCCTACAATTCTCTCTGACCACGAGCTAGCGGAGGTCACAAAATTAAAAAACCCAAATTGCTTCCATCGAGGAGCAGCTCGGTGTTTTAACAAAGCACGTGACCCGCCTCGTGACAGTGGTAGAACGACAAGTGCCTCAACCGAGCCACCCAGAGCAATCTCGCTAGGAGCGGTATTAGGAACGGCCTTCAACCAATGACAACCACAGTATCCGAGTTGTCCCTGCCCAGACATGCACAGCTGAAGGGCTTGACAAATCTGACCTACGCTACGTGCTCGACGAAAGGCACTAGGGTCGGGGAAGCACGACCCAGAATAGACCGCGAAGAGTGGAGTCCCTTGGGAGGCACCAATTGAGGAGATCTGGGGTCAGCTCTAGGGCTGTCAATGGGACAGGCTTGGGGTAGGTCTTGGCCTGAATTTTGCACCGCTTCGGGCCGGGCCTATTCAAGATTCTGATTTTTTAGGCCCAAGGCTGGCCCACTGGCACCCCCAGTCAGCTCGGTGATATTACGCAGGCGTACCTAGGAGTCCCCTGGGAGGCACAGATTGAGGAAACGGTTCAAAGTTCTCAATGAAACTAATACGAACATAACAGTAAAATGCAAGTGGCCTTTCAACTCCACGGAGTCAGCTTCAACCAATGCCCATTTCGAAATTAGTCAATAGGGTGGAGGTAGGACACTAATAAAAGCTTGGATTCGGATGAAAATAAAAAATTCTTTACAGATTACCGAGGACTGACCCCCAAATCTTGATCATGATCGGGATAGCAGATGGCAAATGCAAAGCTATGGAACTTGGGTGTAGGTCTTTTGTGGAAATGATTAAGAAGCACACAAAACTGTAACCTTACGATCTTGGGGCGTGTTTATGGTGTAGGAACCAGTCAAGAAATGTCCCGTGGATAGGCCATGGGCCAAAAAAGAGCTTATTTTGACGACTTACCAATGTACAAACAGAAGTTCAAGTTTTAAACAAATGCCCCGCCATATACATGTTTTCTGCTATTCACTTTCTTTCTTGAATCTCACCTGGCAACTCTTGTTGCATTGCTCTTTGGATAATACTATCTTCGTCATCTGGACAATCATATTGTACGTAGAGATAAAGAGGTCAGTTCCTCCACAATACAAGTGCAGAGTAAGGGCAGCAAATCCATCAAGGAAGAGCAGCAACTATTTGTACATGTGTTACACAATGAACTCTAAATAAACCATACAAATCATGAACCTATTTTAGATTAATGTCAACAGAAAACGCACTAAATTAATTTCTTATCCAACATATTGATGCATATTCTGGTTTGAGCAACCCGGCATAGCGGGGTTGGTTAGCTTAAGTAGCTCGAGCTACCCCAAAATCATATATTATACATCCAGAAACTCATTCTGATTTGCGAGATACCACCGTTTGAAGACATTGAGGGAGTGGTTTGAAGAGGAAATGGTTTGAAGACATTGAGGGAAATGACTGTGGCATGTGCAACACACATTGAGACATCAACGGTTGGATATGGGTCCTTTGCAATGATTTAAGTTTTTTTTAGAGTTTTCTAAGCCATCCACTTGTTTTTAACATCATGGCCGACGCTTGAGTACTGCATTGGACTAATTTTTGGGCAGAACATCTCACCAGTTGGACCCATCTGATGGATGGCTTGGATATTGCATGTCTGCCATGGTGGCATGTTTGATGCCGTGTAGACAGCTGGCCTTGTAAAAGTGTTGCCTTAGCGAACCTCTGGGAGGGCTTTGCTGTGTTTTATTGGAAAAATCAGAGTAAACAGAAAAACTGTGCATAGGCCTTTCAAGAAATAACCAACGTGAAGAGATTCCTTGACAACTAGGGTGACAAGTCGGCTGGCTAACCTGGCCCAACCCACGTCAAGCTCATTTTTCTTGATGGGATATCCAAGAGGGGTAGCTCAAGTACGGGAATAATTTTAGATTGTTGGGCTGACTGTATCACTTTATAAGCCCAGCCAAGCCAGAGAGAAATTACTTAGCTCATCAACTGGGCTTGAGTATAGTAATGTAGATATGGGCTCGATGCTTCACCTGGTCCGCTCCATTTTCTGGTTGAATGGCTTGGAAATGCCCACTCTCATCATTTCTTCAATTGGACACAAACCTTATCTTTCGATGGTGTGCGTAACATGTGGGCTGGATGGTACATATAAGCGATAGTAACAATGACACCCACTCCAGTGCACTTTGAATGTGCAGTCACCTCACTAGTAGAAAATGAATCACTTAAAGTGTGAGATCATAGCCACTCAACAAGCAATCCACAACATAGATGCCAAGCCTATAAGCTTATCATATAGGCCACAGCAGTATTTAATTAGAAAAAGAAAAAGAAAAAGAATGGTTAAGAGATAGTAAAATATATTTAATTCTGTCGTGTGTGGCCCACCTACTGAAAATATATACCTGGTTTTACATGCATGGAATCTAAATGGTGAGGATTGACTGATGAGCCGGTCTTATCTTATACAAGTATGATAAATGTACCAATGTGTCACAGATGTGTGAGAACCAGGATAGTAATCGAGTAGGACCATGCGGTGAACATTGATTAGTACAAAATCCACGCAGTCCACTCGATGGGCCAGTAGTAAGAGAATAAGAAACTGTTAAAATAGGATTGCCAACCGTTCACATTGATGACACATTTGTGGTTGATCTAGGGGCATGTGTGAGGATCGTCCCAGATCTTGCGGACATTTGCTATAGGGGTGCCTATGGGGACCGATTCTGTAGTGACCCTCCGGTGCTCACCATGGTACTGGTCGGTGCTAGAAAAAGCTGTGGCCCCACCATGATGTATGTATTTTATCTACACTGTCAATCTATTTTGCCAGTTCATTTTAGGATGAGCCCAAAAATAAGGCAGATCCAAATCTTAGGTGGACCACACCATAGGAAACAGTGCTAATTGAGTGCCCTCCATTAAAAGCTTTTTGGGGCTACAAAAGTTTTGTATCAAGCTGATAGTTATGTTTTCCTTTCATCCAAGTATGTGTGACCTAATCAACAGATTGGATGGCAAATAAACATTACAGTGGACTTTAATTAGAAAGTTTTTAATGATGGACTTTCAATTACCACTAGTTTCTGTCATATGGTCCACATGAGCTTTCGATCAACCTCAGTTTTGGGTCATTCCCTAAAATGACCTGGCAAAATGAATAAACGGTGTGAATAAAACACATACATCATGATGGGCCACAGGGCTTTAAAAGGGCCCACCAGTGTGCTGGTGGTATTGAGGAGGTCACTACGGAATCCGAGTTTTAGGTGCATGAAGATGTGCAGTTGCAAATGACATAATGACGAGCCAGCACTCTGCAACGGTTTTGTTACGTCAAGTTAAAGCAATATGAGTTTCAGTTGGAATTAGACAATCGGATAAATTGACCTGGACTCTCCAGTCCATTCTTGCTCAGCATTCAAGAGCTACGATGAAGATTATATATACTAATTAGAAGGATCATAAATGATCGGAAATTCTGCAACTAAGATCCGAGGTTATGGCGGATTTGTGAGGCCTATTCCATGAAATGTTTGGACCATTTAAGTAATGCGGACGAGGCGTGTTGTTAGATCGAGCACCGTCTCTCCTATGGATAATTGATTCGAATCCACGGATCTACAAGGACTCCCCAACCTGCCTTCGTCGAATCCACGACGGGATACTCGAATCCACAAGCCTATCTTGAAATCCACGAAGAAAAAACATAGTAGAAATTCAATTTCATTAAGAAAATTATCAAAAGCTACCTACAAAACGTGTGTAATCAACATATAAATAGAAAAAACTAACCCTAAAACCTAACTTGCAAGGGAATAAAAGAGTCCTAGATGCAATTAGAAAGAAATCACAAAAATCGAAGAAGAATCGCGAAATCGCGGAGGTCTTCTAGACACCTACCGACCAGTCGGGAGGCTTCGAAACAGCCCAGCGAGTTTAGCTTCTTTCCTGGGTGAAGTCCAACCGATCAGACGATCGATCCTTAGACGAAAATTTACGTTTCCCCTTCTTCTTCTTCTTCCAGTCCATCGCCTCCAAAAAGATTGTCAATCCTCGCCCTTGATCACGGGATTCTCTCCCTACATCACCATCAAACCATGAACCCTGCTTATACACAAACTGAAGAGTGCTAAAACTAACTAGAGGATTAATAAAAAGGCAAACATTCCTGGGGATGGAATCATCATGTGGATAAAACCATCACTTATTGGCCCAATTAGAACTATACACGAGTCAAGCCAGCTTGGTTAGCTCACTCAATTCAGCTCGGAACAGCTCGATTCGGCTCGATTCGAAAGAGGGCTTTGAACTAAGCCGAGCCTTTTTCCCCTGATTGAAATGAATTTCAAGCTGAATGCGAGCTAGGCTTGGCTCGATTCAGCTCAGCTTGAAACTCGGCTCGTTTGTAGCTCGATTCGGCTCAATTATATATATATATATATATATATATATATATATATATATATATATATATATATCCCCACATTCCTTTGCCTAACACGAGAGCCCCTTCCCCCCGTCAGGCCGGCGAGTCCAACTGGAAATCTCCCTCTCTCCCTCCCCCCCCCCCCCCCCCCCCCCCCCCCCCCCTTCTCGTACATCCGACCTCTAGCAGCCCCGTCCTAAGTGTGTCAGTCAGTATATGAAACTTCTATATACATATTTCTAAGCTCGACCCTAAGCACGAATTCAGCTTGAAAAGCTCAAGCTTGAAATCGGCTCGAACTGACTCGATTCAGCTCAAAAGTTCGATCGAGCCAGCTCGAACATGAAATTCTAACTCCATGGCCAAGCCGAGCTTAACACGAACCAAGGTGGTCATTGGTTGAGTCTAGCTCGAACATGGCTGAGCTCGGCTCCACTTGGCTCGTGTATAGCTCCAGGCCCAATGATTGATCATGATGGCCTAGTTGGGGAACCCAAGTGCTCACTTGCAATCATGGCATTAGAAGTATGGACGAATCAGATAGAAGCGTTTCTATGTTAAGCTTAATGTACAAATCCATGTGTGATGACATCCAATCATCCATCATTTGGGCCAGTACTTTTCTTCTTGGTGCCCAAAAATCAAGTCAATCCAAAACTCAGGTGGGCCACACCACAGGGAACAGTTGGAATGGGATGCAAACCAATAAAAACCTTCCAAATTGCACATAGAGCCCATTGTCTTTCAAATATTCCATCTAAACCATTCAGGAGATAAAACCAACCTTGAGAAATTGACACCTAAAGAATTATGCCATTCCAAAACTTAGGTGGGCCACAACATGTGATTTTAAAGTTTTGGCCATGATTTAAATCGTGTAGCCCACCTGAGTTTTGGATCCACCTGCTTTTTTTAAAACCAAGGAGATGAGGAGGAGCACCTAAGGGACGGATTGGATGTCATGATGGGCCTTATACAACAAAGTGTGCATAAAAACGTTTGTACCAACTCCAACCTAAGAGGGACATGCCTTGAGAACTGCTTAAGAACTCATGGGGTAAAAACCTGGCATAACTAATAGGGGAATGCCTTCAGAACTACTTAAGAACTCATGTGGCAAAAACCGGGCATTACTAATAATTGTAAATCTACTAACCAACGGTCATTAACATTTTCCTTTCGAATGTAGATTATAAAAGCTAATGACATGTAGCGACCACTTTGATAAGAGGAGATTCTCACCTTCTTCTCAAACCTAGCTGTTAAATTCTCAAGTAGATGAATCTCTAAAAAGCTAAATAAAAGTTATATTATTGAATGAAAGTGCTACTAATTAATTACAAAATATTTAATTTACTTATATAAGGGGGGAAAAAAACTTATGGACCGTTTGGTTGGCATCTGAAACCTATATCTAGCTTAAAATATGTTTCCAGTGAAATCCAATTTTAACCAGTGTGTTTGGTGGCAAATTCCCACCAAACAGGATTCCTTTTGGAAACCTAAAATGGTTGGAATCAGGATGGTATGGGGGACCATTTCTACGAAAGGGAAAATAACCAGAAGTGAGCGTCACGCACCTCCATATATGCATTGTACATGTATGATGTATGTGTTTTATATCCACATGATCCATCCGTTAGACCAAAAATGAGTCCGATCTAAATCTCAAGTGGACCACACCATAGGAAAACAATGTTGATTGAACATCCACCATTAAAAACTTCCTAGGGTCCACTATAATGTTTATTTGCCATCCAACATGTCCATCTGTCTTACAGGAGTACTATTGGCTAGGGGTTAAGTTCTCAGGCAAATCCAAAACCCAAGTGGGTCATGCCGAAGGCAACGGTTGGATTACACATTTTTCAACCAAACGGAATCTGAATTACACAATTTTCAACCAAACAGTAAGTTCGAATCTGAGTTTCCAATCCAATTTCTACAATTTTGGTTTCCAACACTAAAATCTGGATTCTGCAACCAAACAGGCCCTAATTTGACTCAAAAGAAAAAATAAAAATAAAATACATTTCCAAAATAGTAAAAAGTTTTGAAAATAATAAAAAGATGTTAATTTCATCAAATCTCCTAACAAAAAAAAAAGCCCTTAGATGACTAAAATGAAAATCATAGATCACAGTTAGACTCTTAAAACACTAGAAATAAGTAAAATAAAACTAACAAAAAATAATAAGTTTAGAGAAAAATGCAATTGATGTAGAAAAAACCATTTAACACCAATAAAAAAATAATAATAAATAAATAAATAATAAAAAAAATATAATAAAATCTACCAGGTGAAACTGACTTTGCCCATTTCCATGTTGTAGATCTCATTGATAGCTTTCTAACAGTACATGATAATCAGTCATAAAGTTAATTATAGCCATATGAATCTATAGTTTGTGCTTAGGCCGTTTTTGCCCAATTAATGAAGTTCCCTCCAACCTGAATTTGTATGATCTTAACCCTCCATTGAGTCTTACTTTACTGTTCTGCATCAAATCTAATCCTTGCATATCCAAAACTCTCGGATTGTGAGAAAGACATATAATAAGGTCTTGCACATATGATTGCCATTTTTCACTATACTTTTCCTTAGCATTTCCCCATGAGGTTGATAATTCAGTTGTGACTTACCAACTGTGGGGCTTGTGAATGAATTCATTGCTTGGTAGCACATAAATGTAGCCATGTTACACTATCAATGTATGCCACCTATATGCTTTGAGCTTATAAATGATGGTACTAAAGTAGTAGTGGGCCCATTCAAATGTTGATTGCTTGTCATAGGGTCTTGTTGTGCCATGATTTGCATGTCCTAGTGCCCCAGCATGTAAATATGGGCCCAAAGCAGGGATGGATATTGATGTTAAAACAAGGGATCGATCCACTAAGACTGGATGTTGCCCAATTAGTCCACCATAGCTTGACATGCATCTATGGCTTAAATTTGTTCTAATCAAATGTTTCACTCAATGGCTTTAGAATTTAAAGATAATAGTTGAGTTGATGATCTTCAATTGTAGCTAGGATTGTTCAACATTCACCTAAGATTTGTGGCTTGGATCTTCCAATGTGGGATAGCTAGGGACATGAGCCATTCAAGGGATGTCCACCAGACCCATGGCCCAAATCACCCAAAACCACTACTTAAGATAAAATCACTCGCCCAACTAAACAATTGTCTTTAACATTTTGCTTTCCATTTCAATTATAAAAGCTGTGGGTACATGGTTAAAGAACTCGGCAACTTGGATCAACTCGTTTGGTCTTGAGTTGATCAGTCAAGACTGGCTTGAGTCAGGACTGAATAGGCCTGACACGCCTAAGTCGGTTGTGACTCAGGTAGGGGAGTCAACAGGCTGGGCTCGGGCCTGAAAATCAGAATTTTGAATAGTCCCGACTGATGGCCCGGCCTGAAACAGTGCAAAATCCAGTCTGAGACCTACCCAGGCCCAGCCCATTGACAGCCCTAGACTGAGGGGGTGAGTTGTGGTATCAGACCAGATCAAATGCTAATGAATCCGAGTTGACTCGGATGAGTCACAGCAGCCTCATCTGAGTTGTAGATCCATGATGGGGTATGATGTATTATTCTCTACATGCCAAAGACTTCCCCACAATTAAACATGCGTTGAAGAAGATGAAAAATATGGTTTTTGCTTTTTTGATGAACATTTTCCATTTTACTTTTCCACAATCTGAGTGGTTTGCTATTTTCATAGGTTTGATCATTGGGTTGTACTTTATCCACAGTTGGGCCTACCATCGAAATGTTACTATACAATATCAACTTTGAGCTTATTAAAGAGGCCATGCTATAAGTCTTGGTTTCTGCCAAAATTCCATATGGTAGGACCATCTACAAGATAACATTAACTCGGCATGACCCATTCAAATGGTGGCATCTTGACTTTGACTTAAATCGCAGCCGTCTGAACAACGTGACTTGTAAGATACGTTGATGTTACTGCTATGGACTCATTTTCTATGCCTTGTAGCAATCACCTGCATTATACTAGGCAAGAAATTTCATAAGGTCCTCATTTTCCATTATGTGCGATTTCTAAATGGCCTAGTCTGCAAAAGTGGGCCCATAATAGAGGTGGACATCACCCATCTAAGTCCACTATACCTTGGCATTATTCATGTACATCCATTCTCACCATCCATGTCCTAGAAAGGTTTTAATGATGGACGTTCAAATCTCCAGTGTATGGTACACTGGAGATTTGGATCTATCTCATTTTTGGACTCATTCCCTAAAATGAGCTGGAAAAATGGATGGAGGGTGAGGATAAAACACATACCTTGAAAGCAGATGACTGTGGTCATGTTATGTAATCAATGTATGCAACCTACATGCTTTGATATTCTTAAAGAGTGTGTGATATAAGTCTTTGTGCTAAAAATGGTGGGCCATGACAATAATGGCACTACAGGAGTACTGGGCCCATTCAAATGTCGATGGCTTGACTTTGACTTGAACCACAACTGTTAATGCATCATGGCTTGTAAGGTACACCATTTTTGCTAATATAGGATAGTTCTCTTCAAAGATTTGTAGAAATCCTGTACACTCTGCAAGAGTATTCACAGAGCCCTGATGTGCCATGATTTGCAATGTCATAGAAGGTATGAGCCCATAGAAGGTATGGATATTGATGCTAGAACAGAGGATCCACCGAGACTTTATGTTGCCCAATTAGTCTAGTATAGCTTGACATGCATCCATAGCCATTCTCATAGGCGAGAGATCATGGGCATCATTTTAGAGTAAGGCTCAAATTTACTCTGATCAAATGATTCTCTCAATGGCTTTAGAATTTGAATATAATAGTTAAGTTGAGTTGATCAATTGGGTGGCAAGGATTACTAAACATTCACCTAAGATTTGTGTCTTGGATCTTCCAATGTGGGATATCTAGGGAAATGGGCCATCTAAGGGATGTCCACCATACCCATGGCCTAAATTACACCAACCATTGCTTAGAACAAAAATAACTAGCCCTACTAAACAACTGTCATTAACATTTTCCTTTCCATATCACTTGTAACGGCTAGGGATATATGCATTTAACAAACTCACCAACTTGGATCTACTAATTTGTTCTCGAGTTGAGTCAACACTCATCGGAGTCAGGGCTGAATCAACTTGACTTGCCTGAGTTGGTGGTGACTCAGGGGATGAGTTGTGGGATCAGACCAATCAAATGCTACCAAATTCGTGTGGACTCGGATGAGTAACATCGGACTCATCTTAGTCTTAGAACCGTGATGAGGTATGGTGTATTTGTTTAGAAACTCGTGGAAGCACACGAGTGAATCAAACAAGCAACCACAAACGCAAGCAAATCAATATGCAAGATAATCCGAATTTTACATGGAAAAACCCCTCAAGGAAAAAAACCACGGCACAAAAGCAAATCTACTATGAATCAGAAGTTACAAGAGATTACAGAAGAATGACTTACCCGGATCCAAAACCCCACAAGAGAAAGACCAACGTAGCCCTTTCTCTCATACACACACAGAAGTCCAAGCTAAATTAAGCTAATTCTCTCACACTCTAGAACTTTCTCAATCCCCACCTGCTTTAGGATACCCGACCCCTTTGGCAATTACCTAAATCCTGTATTATACTCCCTTTAAATAGGAAACAATTGGAACTAGAAACAATTTACGCAAAACCGACTAAACAGAGCGCGTGCTATCACTCGCCCATCCCGATCCCATTGGGCGCCCGAACATGGCTAATATTGTCTAGAGAGTAACTAGCAAGTTCCATCCAGAGAGTTTCGAGCACCCGACTCGACCCTGTTAGGCGACCGACTACCCCCGATCACTAGATCCAACAATGTCCAGAGATAAACCACCTCTTCCAGGGCAGTTTTGAGCGACCGACTATATCCTGTCGGGCAACCGAAACCCCCATCAATATCAAAGATTGAAGACATCCCCAACAATCTCCACTGTCACTTCAATCTTCAAGCAACACTGCTCTGAAGTTCCATCCTTCATCTTTACTTCATCTCCTTCATAAATTCATCACTTCTCACACCCCCACAGACTTTACTCCTGCACCTTCTCTCCCTACATGGTCATGTGGCCTTGGATCAAGCTGATATTTGTTTATTATTATTATTATTATTATTCCTTCATCTAGGTTTATGTGACCTTATGAACAGGTTTGATGTTAAATAAACATTCTGGAGACTTAACAGTGGGCCCTAGGAAGTTTTTAATGCTAGGGTGTTCAATCACCCTGTTTTCTATAGTATTGTGACTATTGTTTCTTTGAAATGTAGATCTTCTTCATTTTTGGCTCAAGCCCTCGAATGGTTTGGAAAAACGTATACAGCATGAATAAGAATACATAATCAAGGTGGGCCCCACAACAAGTGTCGCACTATCATGGGTGAAGCAAGGGCCGCACTACCTTGGTTGGCAATTTGGGGCGCAGATTGAGTATTTCCCCACCGGGACTTAGCTCGATACAGACGCTCCTGTCACTGGATCTGTGGGGCCATTATGATGTACATATTTCATACACTCCATCCATCCATTTTTAGATATCATTTTAGGTCATGAGACAAAAATGAGGCAGATTAGGCAAATTGAAGGAACAAATGAACCACACCACAGGAAGCAGTGGGAACTGAATTTCTACTATTGAAAACTTCGTTGGCAGGATAGAAGTTTTGGATAAGCTGATATTTATGTTTCACCTGCGTAAAGGTCTATGTGACCTTCTGAACAGGTTGGATGGAAAGTAAGAATGCAGTCCCCATTGCTTCCTTTGTTGTGGTCTACTTGAGCTTTTAATCTGCCTCATTTTTACTCTAATGGCCTAAAATGATCTGTAAAAATTAATAGAGGGAGTGGATAAAACATCAACATCACAACAAACAGTGATGATTGAGCGCACACCATTAAAAACTTATTGAGGGCCACAAAAGCTTTGTATCCTCATTGTCCATGTCAATGGAATCTCCAAAGGTTTGATAGAATACATCCTCATGTATTACCTTAGGATATATCGGACAGTATACACAATAGATCTACAGTTGTGTTAGGCGATCCTTACGGTTGATTTGACTAGACATAAGTCTGTCTGCCTCAAAAGTCTTCCTGCCTCAAAAGTCTTCAAGATTGAAAATCTTATACTTTAGAATCAATGGCTGACAAAACAATGGTCAAGTATATGGTCCGCATTAAATGAAAAAGAAATAAACAATTAAAGTGTTTAGTAGTCCAATTGATGAGTTTCATAATTAGGTACTCACCACTAAGGATGAGGTTCATCTTGTAAATGGTTTGAGGTTATGCATAGGATCCTCCAGTATTTTGCAATATTCGAGAATGTGTATAACATATGCATGGTGTAGAACAGACAATAGAGTATTGCATTGAGTCCCATCTATGCAAAAAATTCTTACCATGTATGGTACAAAAATTTATAATTTGATGTTTCTACCATTTACTCTTTGTGAATTATGTGAATGAACATCGCACCGCTTGAACATAATTTTTTGTCCATATTTCTCACAATTTGACTGGAATACCCTACAAACTCATTCATTCAAGAAGATATAAGCCCTCAAATAGTTTGGAAAAACGTATTTACAAGGTTGGCTCCACGGTAAGTGTCGCACCGTCTTCGGTGAAGCAGGTGCCGCACTACCTTGGCTGGCAATCCGGGGCGTGGATTGAGTATTACCCCCATTGGGACTTAGCTCGTTACTGACGCTTTTGTCACCGGATTTGTAAGGCCATCATGATGTACATATTTCATCCACTCCATCCATCCATTTTTACATATCATTTTAGGTCATGAGACAAAAATGTGGCAGATTGAAGGAACAAGTGAACCACAGCACTGGAAGCAGTGGGAACTGAATTTCTACCGTTGAAAACTTCGTTGGGAGGATAGAAGTTTTGGATCAAGCTGGTATTTATGTTTTACTAGAGGTCTATTCGACATTATGAACAGGTTGGATGGAAAGTAAGAATTCAGTCCCCATTGCCTCCTTTGTTGTGGTCAACTTAAGCTTTTAATCTGCCTCCTTTTTACTCTAATGGCCTAAAATGATAGGTAAAAATGAATAGAGGGAGTGCGGAAAACATAAACATCAATCATGGATCTACCACATCACAACAAACAGTGATGATTGAGTGCACACCATTAAAAACTTCTTGAGGGCCACAAAAGCTTTGGATCCTCATTGTCCATGTCAATGGAATCTCCAAAGGTTTGATAGGATACATCCTCATGTATTACATTAGGATATATTGGACGGTACGTATACACAGTAGATCTAGGGTTGTGTTAGGTGAACCTTACGGTTGTGACTAGACGACATAAGTCTGTCTACGTCAAAAGTCTTCCAAATTAAAAATCTTAAACTTTAGAATCAATGGCCGACAAAACAATGGTCAAGAAGTATATGGTCCACATTCAATGAAAAAGAAATAAATAATTAAAGTGTTTGGTAGTCCAATCAATGATTTTCATCATTAGGTACTCGCCACTGAGGATGAGGTCCATCTTGTAAATGGTTTGAGGATATGCATATGATTCTCCAGTATTTTGCAATATTCGAGAATGTGTATAAGAAATGCATGGTGTAGAACAAACAATAGAGTATTGCATGGAGTCCCATTTATGCAACAATTCTTACCATATATGGGACAAAAATTTATAATTTGATGTTTGTACCATTTACTCTTTGTGAATTATGTGAATGAACATTGCACTGCTTGAACATAATTTTTTGTCCATATTTTTCACAATTTGACTGGAATACCCTACAAATTCATTCAAGAAGATATAATTTCTCTAAAGTCTCTATACATGTCACTACCATTCAAAGGTCCAATTTAGACAACTTATTTACCCATTGTAATCACGTCCCTCCATTGACGGGTTGATGTTGACTTCGGTTCCTGCAACGAAGTTCACCAGGTAGACCATTGGCCAAAGCCATCTAATAACATAGCCTTTCTTGGGGTGAAATAACTTTGATACGCATGCAGAGTGTGTTGGATAATACACAAGCACTTACAACCTATTTGGGCAGTCGTATTGGGTGGGATTAAGGTGGATGAAATTGCAACAGTTTACAATAAATGCACATGTAATGTATTATCAGTGGATTGGGTTTTAGTAATACAATCCCACTACTACGGCTTAAAACCATTGCCTAAACAGGCCCTTAGTAATTACTTGGAAAATGCACACATGCTATACAAGTAAAATTAAACCATGCATATTATAGTACCTTCCTTAAGCTTATTCGATCATTAGAATATCAAATTGGTGGACACTTATTGGACGGTTAAGATGAAAAATACGTAATGGTCCTATTCACACAAGCAAGTGACCACAAATTAGAGGTTGGGATTGTTCAACTAATCTGATGGGCTGCACAATTTAGTCATTTTTATTTATATCAATATCCGGCCGCCTGTACAATTTTTTAATGCTTGTGCGTCAAGTGTCACAAGCAGCCTAGCATTATATAATTCCACAGTTGATAGCTATGCCACACCTGTTCGGAGAACTTTGGAAGATAAATCTGAACCATAGGTAAAATATTCGTCCCAGCAACTCTATGATCCTAGACCTATCCTAGCCATGTGTTAGGATTATGTCCATCTAATGTTTTGCTTCCTTCTGTTCAAGTGAACTATTACTTTACTCTCTTCCTATCCGTCTGTTTCCATAGGGAGTGAATTAGATCATGTGGCACCTCACCTAACAAGTTGAGGCCTGGACCATGGGGCCCATCTTAATGCATTTATTGTATATCCACACCATCCATCCGTTTTGGGGAAGCGGATTAGCTGTTACTCGGGTAAGAACTTAGTGGGTGTTACCTAGAGGTGGGCAACGATCCGGGCCGAGCCGAGTTAGCCCTAGTTTGGTTTGGCTTGTTTTGTACCACCGCAGTTTGTGGAACGGTTGGTTTGGGTTTCGGGCCGACCCATGCGGCCTGAGTTTGGTTTGGTCCAGAAAAATCTGGTTCGAGCCGGGATTAGTTTGGTCGAAAATTTTGAACCAGGCCGGGCGAGTTCAAACAGGCAGCGGCTCTTTTCTTCCTTGTTTGTTTAAAATTAGAAAAGAACTTAAAAAGTTAGAGAAAAAAAAAAGGCACAAACGTATCTCACAATATGATGCTTAACATCTTCTAAAGGAGTGCAAATTCAAAACGGACATGTAAGAGTATTTTCCAAACAAAAGTACCCAAGCATAA
Organism: Liriodendron chinense; assembly: GCA_003013855.2. Classification (NCBI taxonomy): domain Eukaryota; kingdom Viridiplantae; phylum Streptophyta; class Magnoliopsida; order Magnoliales; family Magnoliaceae; genus Liriodendron; species Liriodendron chinense. Next base: position 84,215 of record PVNU02000918.1, on the reverse strand, counting down.
TTTTACAAGTGCAAGGAAACAGTGTGCATTCATCCATATGTATTATGTATTATCCATGTCATCATGTATATGTATTATCCATGCTGTCCATCTGTTTTACATATCATTTTAGGACATGATCCCAAAATGGAATCATATATATCTAAAGCTCAAGTGGATCACACCATAGGAAATAGTGTGCTTATAATCTATGAGCCGAATCAAACCAAGCTGAATCAAATCGAGCTTCGAGCTGAGCCGAGCCGGTACCGCCCTAGTTTGAGCTTGGTTTGTTTTTTCAAACAAGCTTGACTCAAAGGCTTGGTTTGGTTTGAACTTCCATTCGAACCAATCCAAGCCGAGCTTTTTCGAACCAATCCGAGCCGAGCTTTCGAGCTGGCTTGGTTTGTGCCCACCTCTATTGTTACCCCAATCGTATGGGGCCCACCTTGATGTATTTTCTATATATCCACGCTGTCTGCCTGTTTTTCAATCTAATTTAAGGATGAGATCCCAAACCTTAAGAAGATCCAAGTCTCAGGTGGACCATACCACTGGAAACAGTGATGAATGACCATCAAAAGCTTTTCGTGGGCCACAAAGTTTTAGATCAAGCTGATCTTTGTCTTTTCCTTTCATCCAGGTCTTCTTGCCATTATCAACAAGTTGGATGGGAGATAAACATTATGAAAACCTTAAGATGGACCCCCTTTGGAATTTTTAATGGTGAGGCACTCAATCACCACTGCTTCATGTGGTGTGGTCCACCTGAGATTTGGATTTACTTAAGTCTTCGGACCACATCCTAAAATGAGCTGGAGAAACAGATGGACGGTGTGGATATACAGCACATCATCAAGGTGGGCTTCACGGTAAGGGTAACACCCACTAACGTGTTACCCGGTTAACACCTAATACGCTCTTCCATTTTAGTGGCTCATTTTAGGGCTGCATATCCAAATCTAAGGTGGACTACACCAGTGGTGATGGATCATTGAAAGCTTTTTGTGCATGGACACAAAAGTTTTGTATGTAGCTGATATCTGTTCTCCTTTCATCAACTGTTGTGTGACCTTATCAACATGTTGGATGGCAAAGAAACATTGTGGAAATATTATGGTGGGCCCTAGACCCATTTTAATGGTGGGCGTTCAATCATCCCTGTTCCTATGTGTTGGTTGAGGCGTGCCACATCTAATCCGCTTCCATTTCCATACCAGCAACAGAGGGTTTAAGATCATTCAATTAGGAGTGTTTGAGGAATCTCCATTCATTACCTTTACCACTAAGATCAATGGTTTGGATCAGGAAGACATGCTCAGTTGTGGATTTTTACAAATTACTACCTTACTAATACTGTTTTTATATCCTGTTACCTTTTTATTTTTTAAATTATATTTTCGTTAAAATACCTCATTAATGAAGTTAATTTTAGAGAGGTTCCTTCTGTTAATTTTGCTTAACTTCCGATGTAATTTTTCGACCAAGCCTGCACGGTTAGATAAGCCGTCCTCTCCCCCCCCCCCCATTGACCATAATTTGTCCAATTGGCTGTGTGGGGCCCACCATGATATATGGGTTTTATTCTGGCCGTCCATCCATTTTTTAGGTCATTTTAAAATATGAGTCCCACAATGAGGTAGATCCAAGGCTCAAGTGGACCACACCACATGAAGCAGTGGTGATAATAACACCCACCGTTGAAACCTTCCTAGGCACCACCGTTATGTTTATTTTCCATCCAACCTCTTGGTAGTGTCAGGTAGTCCTGGATGAAAGGGAAAAACAAATTTCAGCTTCATCTAAAACTCAGTGGCCCCCCAAAAGTTTTCAAGGGTATATGTTTATTCCCGATCAAGTCCACTTGAGCTTTCAGAGAGGTACCTTCTGTTAGTTTATCCACGCTGGTCATTCGATGTGCCCTAGAAAGTTTTTAATGTTGGGGTTCAATCAACACTGTTTGCTATACTATGGTCTACCTGATATTTGGATCTGCTTAAATTATTTTGTTTTGTCTTTTTTTGGTTAATGTTTTAAAAAGGACTTGCAAAATGGATGGACGGCATGGATATACTATACATACATCAAGGTAGGCCCAACAGTCAGGGCCGCACCGTGTTCGGTGAGGCCAGTCCGTACATAATTGGTAAACGCTTTATTAACGGATGCAGATTTTCTGCTAAAAGCCTTTCCCCATAGGTTCCCTCGTTGGGATGGTGGGTGGAGCCCACCATGATGTTTGTAAGAAATCTACTCGGTCCATCCATTTTGTGAGCTCATTTTAGTACATCAGAGACACAAGGATGGGGATCTAAAACTCAAGTGGGCCACACGAGAGGAAACAATGAGGACTCAATAAACACCATTGAAACATTCAAATGTCATAAAAGTTTTGTATCATGCTACATTTTTCATATTTTCACTTCATCGGAATGACCTTATAAATGGTTTGGATGGCATATACACATCAAGGTGGTGCACAGGAAGGTTTCAACGGGAATCATTTCTTTCCTCAAATTTCCCTCTCATGTGGACCGCTTGAGTTTTAGATCCTCCTTATTTTTTAGCGAGTGTTGTAAAATGAGCTCACAAAATTAACAGATGAATGGGGTGGATTTCTCATAAACATCACAGTGGAAACCACTCACATCCCAGGACAGGAACTTCCTACGACACGAAATCCGTGTCCAATTAACCTCCGTGAGTAGATTGCTTATTTGATTCTAACCTCCATGAGCAAATTTTCTATGAGCCTGGTCCTGGACATAAAAATACATCTGTACCCAGGGCAGTGTAGGATCCACAGAGATGTCTGTTGCAAATCCACTCCGCCCATCTGTTTTGAAAAAACACAATATGATAGGATTCTAAAAATCATGCAGATCTAAAGCTCAGGTGGGCCACACCAACAAAATAGTGGGAAGAGCAACGTCCACGGTTGGAACCTTCCTGGAGATGACCATGATGTTTATATGCCATCCAAACAAATATCACCCTGATACAAATATGCCATCCCACTGTTTCTTTGGATCTGCATGAGTACTTTCAGAAGTCTATCATATTATGTTCTTTGAAAACAGATGAACAGACTGGATTTTCTATGAGCCTCAAACGCAATCCTCTCCTTTCACCCACTAGTGCAGAAAAGCCTTTGTCTTGAATGCGGTGTACTTTTGTGTGCCTGACCATAATATGTATTTGTTTTATCCATATCGTCCATCAATTATGCCGAATCATCTTTTGGCATGAGCTCAGAATGAGGTAGATCCAAATCTTAGGTGGACCACACCATTAGAAACAATGGAGATTCAACAACCACCATTAAAAACTCCTTAGGAGCCACAAAAGTTTTGGATTAAACTGTACCTCTGCTTTCCTTTCATCCAGGTGTGTGACCTAATCAGCAGGATAATGGAAAATAAACATTATGGTGGTCCTCGGAAGTTTTTAATGGTGGGCGTTCAATGACCATTGTTTCTAATGGTGTGGTCCATCTAAGATTTGGATTGGCCACATTTTTTTGGCTCATGCCTTAAAATGATCTCGAATAACTTTGGCTGTACAGTCCTGCGATGGTCCACCACCGTTTTAAGTACGGTGGTGATTCTTCAACCATTTGATGATTAGGATTGCTTGATCAGCATGATTTTAGAGTTATGCTCTATCCACAGTGTGCCCCAAAATTTGGACATCTGGATGATCTTATATGATGACAAGTGTTCAGAGAAAATGGTGGTTAACTAGCATCAAGGATGGATATGATCTCCTATTAATCTTATAAATTAAGGATGGTGGAGGGAGAAATTACCAAAGAGGCTATTATAGAAAAAGCATGGGCCCATACGACTGTTGACTGCTTGACTTTGACTTGAATCACAGCCGTTCATCTTTCTAAGATACACCGCTATTACTAATATAGACTCGCTTTTCAATAATATGCAGAAATCTCATACACTATTCTAGTATTAATAAGGTCCTGATGTGCCATTATTTGCATTGCCCTGGTGCCAGCATGCAAAAATGGACCATAGCAGAGGTGGACATTGATTCTAGAATAAGGGACCACCTAGACTAGATGTTGCCCAATTAGTCTACTATAGCTTGACATGCATCTATAGACGCCATTCTCACCTAGATCACACAAACCACCACACACCCATATAGGTCACTCACATAATGCACCCACCCACTGGTGGGGTCAGTATGTCCCCTTGGCATTTAGAACCTCAGACCGGCTGTTGAAATGCCTAAGCGTCTTCCAGCTGGGCTAGCAGGCGAGACACGATCTGCTTGAGCATTGGATCTGCTTTATGTCTGGCCTCATACCTTAAAAATTATCTAAGAAAGGGATGAATGATGTAGATAAACAGATACATCACGGTAGGCCCAGATCGGCTCGTTTCCCGCAGACATAATGCTCAAGGAGTTTGTATATCGGAAGAGGATTAGGTGTTACCCTCATTGTAAGGGGCCAACCTTCATCAATATGTTGCAAATCCACGCTGTCCATCACTTTTCCCCACTCATTTTAGGAGACAATTCCTCAACTTAAGTAGATCCAAATCGAAGGTGGGCTACACCACAGGAAACAGTGGTGAATTGTGGTTAAAAACTTTTTCTGGGCCACAAAAGTTTTGGATCAAGCCGATCCTATTGTTTTCCCTCCATCCAGATCTATTTTACCTTATCAACAGGTTGGATGGTAAATAAACATTACGGTAAGCCCTACAGTAAAGGGTAACACCTAATCTGCTCCCGTATACATCCTCCGGTTGAGGACCAGACTGGCAGCTACTCACTGTTTCTGAGTGCTCAAGTGAAGAGACTCGGCTTCGGTAGTGAACCGTATTCCAGCGCCGAGCTTGGCACTGGACGGTGATGGAAAAGCTATGTGGGCACTCCCATTATTCTCAAGAACTTGTGCCCGACATTATCCATGCCTTCCATCCATTTTTTCATATCATTTTAAGGGGCAAGTTCAAAAATCAAGAAGATCTAAATCTCAGGTGGACCACACCAAAGGAAAGTGATGATTGAACTCCCAACAATACAAACTTCTTAGGGCTAGAAAAAGTTTTGGATCAACCTCATATTTGTGTTTCCCCTCCATCCATGTCTGTGTTACCCAATCCACATGTAACATGTTAGACGGCAGATAAACATTCAATCATCTGTCCCATCATGATAGTTCACCACCATTTAAAAAATGGTAGCGACTTTTCAACCATTTGAATTAGGTGGTTAGCTAGGATTGCTTCAGCAGCTTTTGGAGAAAATGGTGGTTAACTAGCATGATGGATGGATATGATCTTCAAATCTTATAAATTAAGGATAGGGGAAGGAGAAGTTAGCAAAGAAGCTTATTTTCTTTTCCTCCATCAGAGAAAGAGAAGGAATGGAGAGAGGACGCTTTCTTGTTTCCCTCTTTCTTTTAAAAGTGCTATTATGTTGCGGTGGATATTGGAAGGTGAGTTGTAGTTGCTTGGATTCCGAGAGAAAAGCTCTCACTACCTTTCGGAAGTCTCTCAACGATCCCTCCAATCTTCTCTCTTCTTGGGAAGATGAAGCCTCAGACTGCTGCAAATGGAGAGGAATTACCTGCCACGACATAACTGGGTTTGTTCTTAAACTCGACATCCACACTGATAACAAGAGTTATTGGGGTGATACAGACCTATTTGATCCGGCTTTCAGTCTAAGTGGCAGAATTGATCCAGCTCTGGTTGAACTGAAGCATCTTCAGTTCTTGGACTTGAGCCATAATGGTTTTAATGGTATCCCAATTCCACATTTTTTGGGTTCCATGAAGGAGTTGAGGCATTTGAACTTGTCATGGGCAGGTTTCAAAGGGAGAATCCCTCATCAGCTTGGAAACCTCTCTAAACTCATTTCCTTGCAGTTTTATTTTAATCCCTACTTGAGTGCCAAAAACCTGTGGTGGTTGACAAACCTAACTTCTCTCGAGTACCTCGACATGTCTGAAATGAACCTTTCAATGGCAAGCCATGATTGGGTGCACGTAATGAACAGGCTTCCTTCCCTTGTTGAGCTACACTTATTCTATTCTGGTCTTTCATGTATTTTTCCAACTCTTGCTTCTGTTAATTTCACATCTCTTCGTCTCCTTCATCTCACCGGCAACAACTTCAACTCTAGAATTCCAAAGTGGATAGCAAACATTAGTAGCCTTGTGTTTTTATATCTCTCAGACAACAATTTTAATGGTCCAGTTCCTTCCCAATTTTCCCAACTCACCAACTTGGAAGTGTTGCAGCTGACAGGATATGAAAATAAACTGAGTGCAAACTGTTCACAACTCCTTGAAGGCAGGTGGAGTAGGATGAAGCTACTTGGTCTGTCATTGAGTAATCTGTATGGAGGAATCCCCAATTCTATTGGAAATATGACCTCACTTGTACATCTCTCTTTGTCCTCCATTGAGAGCACAAGAGGTAGCATTCCGAGAGCCATAACTAAGCTTATCAATTTAGAGAGCTTGTCATTGAAAGGATACCATATGCATGCAGCCATTCCTGATTGGTTAGATGAGCTCAAAAATCTAAAGAACCTAGTTCTCTCCGATTGCACGCAGAAAGGCACAATCCCTGCAGCTCTCGGAGGATGGACTTCCTTAGAAAAATTAGATCTCTCAATGAATCAGTTGAATGGTAATATCCCTGCAGCTCTTGGAGGATTGTCTTCCTTGCAATATTTATATCTCAATGGGAATCAGTTGAATGGGACAATCCCAACAACTTTTGGACAACTTTCTAACTTGTATAGGCTTGACCTCTCTTACAACTACTTGACAGGAATCGTGTCTGAAACTCATTTTGAAAACCTCAAAAAGTTGTTGTCCTTAGACTTGTCTTCCAATTCTTTAGTTGTCGATCCACACCCTGATTGGGTCCCTCCATTTCAGCTTTATGAGATTAAGCTAGGATCATCTCGTTTATGTCCCCCATTTCCTCCTTGGCTACGAACACAAAAATATATAGATGAATTGGATCTCTCCAACACGAGCATCTCTGGAATCATACTCACCTGGTTTTGGAATTTAACACCCCAACTTTCTTCATTGAACCTTTCAAATAATGAGATTTTTGGCCAATTGCCCAACCCTTTAAAAATGCAGCCTGATGCCGTTATTGATTTGAGTTTGAATCATTTCAGTGGTCCCATACCTTGCATATTGAATGGAGCCTCCATACTTGATCTCTCCAACAATCAATTTTCTGGGCCAATCCCATCAAATTTCACATCCACAATGCACTCTTTAGCAGCATTTTCTGTCAGAGGTAACCAAATCAGTGGCATAATTCCCTCATCCTTGAGCAAAATGAAGTATCTTATTGTCCTTGATCTTTCCCAAAACAATATAAGCGGCACCATTCCATTAAGATTGGGTGATTGTGTACAGCTCAAGGCACTTGATTTGAGCAAGAACCATTTATCAGGAAGAATTCCCACATCTTTGGGTCAGTTACATCAACTTCAAACAATGCACTTGAGCAACAATAGACTATCGGGAAAAGCCCTCTCATCTTTGAAGAAATGTACTCATTTGGAGACTCTTGACCTTGGACAGAACAATTTCTCCGGTCATATTCCCACTTGGATTGGCAAAAGTTTTCCGGTTTTAAGAATTTTGTGCTTACGATCCAATATATTTACTGGTAACATCCCACCACAATTGTTAAACATAACTTCTCTTCAGGTCCTTGATGTGGCACAAAATTGTTTATGTGGTTCAATTCCTCAAAGTCTTCAGAATCTCATGGCCATGAAGAATGATCAGAAGACAATTCTCACCTATGAAAAGATGTTAGGATCATTATACAGGGAAAGCTTGCTTGTGTCAGTGAAGGGTCAAATGCTTGAATTCACTAGAATACTTTCATTGGTTACGTGCTCGGACTTTTCAAGCAATAACTTATCTGGAGAGATCCCTGAAGGCCTCACAAGTCTTTTGGGATTGTGTGTCTTAAACTTATCTGGAAACCATTTGATTGGAAAGATCCCAGAAAATATTGGTAATTTGGCTTTGCTCGAGTCTCTTGATTTCTCCAAAAATCAACTTTCGGGTACAATTCCTCAAAGTATGTCAAGATTAACTTTTCTAAGTTACTTGAACTTGTCGGATAATAACTTGTCAGGGAAAATTCCATCGGGAAATCAACTCCAAACACTTCGAGATCCTTCTATTTATATGGGCAACAATGGTCTTTGTGGACCTCCTCTTACAAATATATGTGACAGTGATGAGACATTTCAAGGTCCAATGCCTGTTGGTGGTGATGAAGAAAAAGATGATGGTGTTAATGAAATGCTTTGGTTTTACTCTGCCATGGGACTAAGATTTCCGGTGGGGTTTTGGGCCTTTTGTGGAGTTTTAGTGCTCAAGAAATCTTGGAGGATTGCCTATTACCACTTTTTTGATGAGATGAAAGACAGACTTTTTTACAATTGTCGCTTTGCAAGATGTTAGATTAAAGATGTTAGTTGGAAACTCAAGTCATGAATAATGAATAATTGTTTGCGACTTAGTTGTGAAAGCCTCACGGTAGTTTTTTTTTTTTTTTTTTTTTTTTTTAAGTACTTTTTTGTAAGAGTTGTAATAGAAAGCTTAGTAATTATGGAGTGGTGTCCCTTCTCATGTATATAATTTTTTATTATCAATAAAATTACAGGTGGTGTGCTCCCACCTTTCTGTAAAAATATAATAAAATAAATATTCTCATTTTATGTGTTTACTGCTCTACTCATTTATCAGGTCACACCTGCTTGCTCATTAAACGGACCACACACCTGTAAGAGAAGCATATGGTTAGTAAGATCAGTCGATGGTCTGTATTCAATGTATGAAAATGACCCACCTAATGAGTGATGGTCCATATTCAATGTATGGAAGCAACCCACTTAATAAGTGCATTGGCATAATCTTTGGGCAAAGTCACACATAGAGTGCCACACTTCCCATAGTTGGGCAAGTTGAACTATTATCATTTTGTAGAAAGTTTGGTGTTGGACATTAATTGTTCGCGACCCGGTATTTTAAGTGGTCTTGCATACCTGAATTCACCTTGAATATTGCGCCAAATGATATTTCATGACAGGGCCCACCTTTTCCACGGCTCAAATATATTCACATAGGTTGTGTGAACCATCATGAAGATCTCTTTGCGAATCCACTCATCTGGTGGGTTCACACCTGCTGCGTGAGATTGTTGGCCACCCATTGCCTTAAGTGGTCTTGCATGCCTGAATTTGGCTTGAATTTTGCGCCAGACGAAATTTCATGATGGACCCACCTTTGGCACTTGATGAGTACTATTCCTTAGTTGGTGGTTTCCACCGACTAGGGACCTCAGATATCTTGTTGCGGTGCAACGTTCAGGCAGCCCTCTCTTCAATGTATGGGTTTCGATCGAGTTTTAAAACTACACAGACCAACTAAGTAACTACTCAGACCAACTCGTTCGGTTTTGATTTGAGCCGAAACTGGCTTGAGTCAGGGGTTCATTGAGATGGCTTGGGGGTGACTCGGTAGGGTGGGTCAAGGTGTCGAACGGATATCGACTCAGAAGATAAACCTTTTGCTTATGATAGCATACGTTGCCACCTTAACATATTACTGTGTGGTGGCAAGCCACAGGTTTCGCCTCGGGGGTTGCATCCTTCATATGATTTGAACCATTGATCTCGTACCTACAAACCTTTCAACAGGACAGATATTCAATTTTAGGAGTAATTCGTGAGGGTGGTTTTTTTTTTTTTTTTTTTTTTTTTTTTTTTTTCTAATAAAGTGGCCAATCAAACACAATTGAAGCCAAACAGGCCCAAGTTCTAGTGCACCTGGTTGAAGGAAACTTCGATCGACAGTCTAACCCATTCATCAAGACTGTTCACTATAGGACGAATGGACTGGGAAAATGGATGGACGTTGTGGAAATAGGACGAATCATCAAGGTAGGCCCCATGGTAAGGGTAACACCCACTAAGGTGTTACCCAGTGGTTGAACCTAATCCACTCCCCAAATGCATCTGGTATTGGGTGTCGCTGGCCCATCCCAATAGGCAAAACCGATTCTGGCCCTTGCCCAATGTCTCTGGAGCCGGGCCGAGTGTGTCTTGTTGTGGGGTCTACAACTCTATCTTCTGATGCTCCAGGAGGGGTGATCAGGCACATAGCTGCTGGGCCTGGTTTGGCAGGCTCTGTTCTGGACTATTAAGAAGATCAGGGTGGATCCGTTGGACCAACTGCTTAATGAATCTAATTTGTAAATATGGAGTGCTGGGCCCATCCTTTGGGATTTGCAGTTTTGGGTACTGGGCCTAATTTTATATTAGGCATTCAAATGACACCTTACATGATGCAATGGGGTCCGTTGCTTCCAATGTGGAGTTTTATGATCCGCATTCTGTTCTCCTTGGCGGATTTGACGAGGATAACCTTGGTATCCCATCCAATGAAGACTTAGAAACAACTATTGCAGATGATCTAATTAATGACCATGTCGTCCCATCTAATGTAACAAAGGGCACCACCAATAAGGAGCTAGCACTAGGCCCAACCTTCTTAGTGCTTGTGAAGCTTCCTGTCCTAGCGGTTGGAAATGTCTTTTTACCACAAAAAATGACAATAATGTTGAACTAAATTATTATCCACCAAATCCTTCGGACCCTTCATGCAGCTTTCATAGTGGAATCCTATAAACTATTTCTAATCGTGCGGTCCACTTAAATCACAGATAAGGCTAATTTTTTGAGGGTGAATGTTGCCCCCATGCACTGTTTCCAATCATGTGGTCCATTTGAATCACAAACGGGGCAAGTTTTTGAGCCCTGATCCCGACGTGAGGTGAATCACAGACAGCTATTGTTTTTAGCATAGGGCCTAAGATGAGGTGAATCACTTGGTGGTTGGAGTTGATATCATATAAACATCGCAATGGGCCCACCAGAGCCTAGCCCATTTTCTCTAATGATAATTATTTAAATTGAACTTATTTTAAGCTATTTTAGAAAATTAGCCGAATGTAAATTCTATAGTAAGTAGATAGTTTTTTTTTTTTTCCCTGTACAATATAATACATCCATGAGTGGGGCCGACCATTTAAATGGTCTTACTTTTACCAAACCTACATCATGAGACCTGTCGAGGGCACTTAACACAATCAGGTACTCCCACAATCAGACCCTGATTCGCGTCTCAAGACCACAATCATCCCAGTCTTAGAACCGTGATGAGGTATGGTGCATTAGTCTCAACAAATGCGAAGACTTTCCCACGAATAGGCAGGGGATAAGATAAGAAATGGAGTTTTTCTTTTCTGATAACCATTTTCCACTACTTTACTTTTCGAAGTTGGAGTGGTTCGCATTTCTTACAAATGGTAGGACTTTCTTCAAGAGGACATTAAATGGGCATAGCCCCAATATTCAAAGGCCGGCATCTTGACTTTGACTAATGGCTCAGTAAGCAAAAGTGGGCTCAAAATGGAGGTGGATGTTGATACTTAGAGCAATGGAGCCAGGAAGACCATGGCTGCCACCCATGTAAGTCCATTATACCTTAACATGCATGTACAGCCATTTCTACCATCCATCTCTAGAAAGCTTTTAATGGTGGACGTTCAATCACCACTATTTCATGTGGTGCGGTCCACCTAAAATTTGGATATGTTGGAATAGTGACTCAAATTTGTGTGAGACAAGGCCACCAATCAATCGACCAAGGTAGGTCGATTGATCAGTATTGCGTTTTTTCTCACAACAAGCCCTTAGGACGATTTGTGGCCGGGCATTCAATTGACCAGGCTGGTTGATCAATCGCTCGGGGCAATCGATTGATCGGCCTATCAATCGGCAATGCGCAGTCTTGCGCTATTTCACGCGGTTTGTGTAAGTTTATTTCTAATTCGGGGAGACTGGATGCCACCCATCTAAGTACACTATACCTTGGTATGCATGTGCAGCCATTCCTACCATCCATGTCCTATAAAGCTTTTAATGGTAGATGTTCAATCAACCACTATTTCATGTGGTATGGTCCACCAGAGATTTGGATTTATCTTGTTTTTGGGCTCATTCCCTAAAATGAGTTGGAAAAATGGATGAACCGTATATATAAAACACATACTTGAAAGCACACGATTGTGATCATGTTATGTAATCAATGTATGCAACCTTTATACTTGGAGCTTATTAAAGAGTATGTTTAAGCCTTCATTCCCAAAGTGGTGGGGCCATGACAATAATGGCGCTAAAGGAGTATTGGGCCCAATCAAATGTTGATTGCTTGACTTTGACTTGAACCACAGCGGTTCATGCTTTATGGATTGTAAGGTACGCCATTTTTACAAATATAGGCTATGCCTAGGTGTTTCAATAGCAGGTCTCAGGTTCGAGTGCTGAAGAGACACACTAACCCCACTGGTAGGTGGGTGCATTGTGTGACTAACCAAGTGAGTGTGTTGCCCAGCTAAGTGGATGGGTTGCATGACAAACTTAAAAAAAAAAAAAATTAAAATAAATAAAAAGGCTAGTCTTCAAATATATGTAGAAATCCTGGACTCTTCAAGAGTATTCACGGAATCCCGATATGCCATGATTTGCAATGTCCTTGTTCCCCAGCATGCAAAAATGGGCGCATAAAAGGTATGGGTATTGATGCTAGAACAAGGGATCCACCGAGACTTGATGTTGTCCAGTTAGTCTAGTATAGCTTGACATGCATCCATAGCCATTCCGTCAGGCCAGATCATGGGCCTCATTTTAGAGCAAGGCTCAAATTTACTCTGATCAAATGATTCTCTCAATGGTTTTAGAATTTGAAGATTATGGTTGAGTTGATGAGCTTTAATTGGGTGGCTAGGATTACTCATATGATTTGTGGCTTATATCTTCCAATGTGGGATATCTAGGGAAGTGGGCCATCTAAGGATGTCTACCATACCCATATATGGCTTAAATTACACAAACCACTGCTTAGAACAAAATCACTAGCCGGAGTCAGGGCATGGATCAACTCACTTGTTCTTGAGTTGAGTCGGGCTTAATCAACTTGACTCACTTGAGTTGGTGGTGACTCAGGGGGTGAGTTGTGGGATCAGACCAGTCAAATGGTACCGAATCTATGTCAACTCGGATGAGTAACATCAGACTCATCCGAGTCTTAGAACCGTGATGAGGTATGGTGCATTAGTCTCAATACATGCGAGGACTCCCCCACAAATAGGCAGGGGATAAGATAAGAAATGGAGTTTTCATTATCTGATGAGACCATTTTCCACTACTTTACTTTTCCACGATGGAGTGGTTTGCATTTCTTCCAAATGATAGGACCGTCTTCAAGATTACATTAAATGGGCATGGCCCCAATATTCAAAGGGCGGCATATTGACTTTGACTTAATGGCTCAGTATGCAAAAGTGGGCTCATAATGGAGGTGGATGTTGATACTAGAGCAATGGAGCCAGGAAGACCGTGGGTGCCATCCATGTAAGTCCACTATACCTTGACATGCATGTACAGACATTTCTACCATCCATGTCCTAGAAAGCTTTTAATGGTGGACGTTCAATCACCACTATTTCAGTGGTGTGGTCCACTTGAAATTTGGATCTCTCTTGTCTTTGGGCTCATTCCCTAAAATGAGCTGGAAAAATAGATGGACTGTGCATAAAAAAAATACATGATGATGGGTCCGAAGAGCTTCTCCAACACCAACCAGTACCAAGGTGGGTACTGGAGGGGTCACCATACTGAATCCGGTCTGTTAAGCGCATCTTCAGTTGAAAATGACAATCACCATGGTGATAATTAATAACAGGCCAAACTACAAATAGTAGCACTTGGCCATAGTAAGTTACATCAAATCATAGCGCTATGAGTTTCAGTTGGAGCTAGATAGTCTAATAGATTGATCTGGACTCTCCATAGAGACTGAAAAAGATTAAACTAATCAGAAGGATCTTATTGTTTTTGTTGATGTCCTATAATATGGATGGTCTTAATCATAAATGATCAGAAATTTTTCAGCCTGCTAGATCCGATGATCGGAATGATCCATGAGGCCCATTAAATGAATGGTTTGGAAATCTAACCATGAACCCCACTTACGTAAACTGAACACTGCTAAATTAAAACTCACTTGAGGATTAACTAAAAGGCCAATATTCTGAATGATAGGATCATCACATTGAAAAAGCCATCACATGTTGGCCCATTGATTGATCATGATGCCCATGTGCTCATATGCAATCATGGCATTAAGAGTAGGGGCTGGATCCCATAGAAACGTTGCTACATTAATAAGCTTAATGTACAAATTAACATGAGGGATCCGCTGCGTTGCTTTAATGACATCCAATCATCCATCATTTGGATTCCTAGATTCCTCCTTGGTACTAAAAAATCATGTCAATCTAAAACTCAAGTGAGCCATAGCACACATGCCTTAGTGGTAGACCCACAAGAGTTTCAATGCATGGTCATGGGTTCCAGTATATACTGTGGTGAAAAATCACTGTAGTATGAGTGCATGTGTTAAAAAAAAAAAAAAAAAAAAGTGAGCCACATTACACATAACAGTAGGGACAGGACACAAACTATTAAAAACCTTCCAAATTGCATATAAGGCCTTTATCTTTAATTTATTCTATATCCACATCTGATTTTTCAGATCATTTTAGGGTGTGAGCCAAAAAATGAAGTAGATCTACCTCTCAGATGGACATCATGGAAAACAATGTCCGTTGAGCCATCATAATGTACGTATTTCATCCACTCCGTCCATCCATTTTTACATATCTTTTTAGGATGTGAGACCAAAAGGAGGAAGATTAAAGGCTCAAGTGGACCACACCACAGGAAGCAGTGTGATCTGAATTTCTACCGTTGAAAACTTCTTTGGGGGAATAGAAGTTTTGGATCAAGCTGATATTTATGTTTTACCATTGTAGAAGTCTATGTGTGACCTTATGAACATGTTGGATGGCGAGTAAGAATTTAGTCCCTGCTGCTTCTTGTGTTGTGGTCCACTTGAGACTTCAATTTGCCCCCTTTTTAGTCTAATGCCCTAAAATGATCGGTAAAATTTGATGGACGGAGTGGATAAAACGCATATATCATAGACCACATCACATGAAACATTGATGATTGAGCACACACCATTGAAGTGGATGGGTTCTTATCCAGAGTTTCAACACGAGGTCTGGGGTTTGATGCCCATAGGTGGTGAAATCCCACTACTGCGTGAGTGCGGGGGGTGTGTGCGCTAGCACGATGGATGGAAATGATCTTCAAATATTATAAATAAAGGATAGCACTTGGAGAAAATAGCAAGGAAGCCATTTTCCATTTCTACAGCAGAGAGTGGATTGGAATGGAGAGAAGAGGCTTTCTTATTTCCCTCTTTCTAATAAAAGTTCTGTTATGTTGTGGAGGATACTGGAAGGTGAATGGTTGCTTGGATTCGGAGAGAAAAGCTCTCACCACCTTTCGGAAGGCTCTCAACGATTCCTCCAATATTCTCTCTTCTTGGGAAGATGATGCCTCTGACTGCTGCAAATGGAAAGGAATTACCTGTCATAACATAACTGGGTATGTTCTTAAACTCGATCTCCACAATAATCACTACAGTTCTTCGGTTTTGGTTGATGGAGACTTATTATATCCAGCTTTGAGTCTAAGTGGCAGAATTGATCCAGCTCTGGTTGAACTGAAGCATCTTCAGTTCTTGGACTTGAGCCATAATGATTTTAATGGTATCCCAATTCCACAGTTTTTGGGTTCCATGAAGGAGTTGAGGCATTTGAACTTGTCAGATTCAGGGTTCAGCGGGGGAATCCCTCATCAGCTTGGAAACCTCTCTCACCTCATTTCCTTGCAGCTTTTCTCTTTTTCAAATGACTACTCCTTGAGTGCCAAAAACCTCTGGTGGTTGACAAGCTTAACTTCTCTCAAGTACCTCGACATGTCTGGTGTGAACCTTTCCATGGCAAGCAATGATTGGGTGCACGTAATGAACAAGTGTCCTTCCCTCGTTGAGCTACACTTACCCAATTGTGGTCTTTCATATATTTCTCCAACTCTTGATTCTGTTAATTTCACATCTCTCCGTCTCCTTGATCTTAATGACAACAACTTCAACTCTAGAATTCCAGAGTGGATAGGTAACATTAGTAGCCTTGTGTCTTTAAATCTCTCAGGTAACAATTTTCATGGTCCAGTTCCTTGCCAAATTTCACAACTTCCCAACTTGGAAGAGTTGCAGCTGGTATTTCTAGATAAACTCAGTGCTAACTGTTCACCACTCCCTGAAGGCAGTTGGAGTAAACTGAAGCTACTTGATCTATATTTCAGTGAGCTGTATGGAGGAATCCCCAATTCTATTTGGAATATGACATCACTTAAGTCTCTCTATTTGTCATTCGGTGAGAATATAACAGGTTTTATTCCAAGAGCCATAACTAAGCTTATAAATTTAGAGAGCCTGTTATTGATGGGATACCATATGCATGTGCCCATTCCTGAATGGTTCGGTGAACTCAAAAATCTAAAGAACCTTTATCTCTACGATTGCATGCTGACAGGCCCAATCCCTGCAGCTCTTGGAGGATTGTCTTCCTTAAAAGAATTACATCTCTCAATGAATCAGTTGAATGGGAGTATTCCTGCATCTTTTGGAAGATTATCTTCCTTGGAATTTTTGTATGTCAAAGAGAATCAGTTGAATGGGAATATCCCTGCAGCTCTTGGACGATTGTCTTCCTTAAGAATTTTAGATCTCTCAAGTAATCAGTTGAATGGAAATATCCCTGCAGCTCTTCTTGGAGGATTATCTTCCCTAAAAATGTTGACTCTCGGGGAGAATCAGTTGAATGGGCCAATCCCAACAACTTTAGGACAACTTTCTAACTTGTTTTATCTTGACCTCTCTTACAACTTCTTGACAGGAAATGTGTCTGAAACTCATTTTGAAAACCTCACGAAGTTAGAATTCTTAGATTTGTCTTTCAATTGTTTGGCTTTTAATCTACACTCTGATTGGGCCCCTCCATTTCAACTTTCTAGAATTTCACTAAGATCATCTCATGTAGGTCTTCCTCCCTGGATACAAACACAAAAATACATAGAGGAGTTGGATCTCTCTAACACAACCATCTCTGGCATCATCCCCACCTGGTTTTGGGATTTTACAACCCAACTTTATTCACTGAACCTTTCAAACAATGAGATTTCTGGCCAATTGCCCAACCCTTTAAAAATGCGGCCTCATGCCTCCATTGATTTGAGTTTGAATAATTTTAGTGGTCCCATACCTTGCATATTGAATGGATCCTCTATACTTGATCTCTCCAACAATCAATTTTCTGGGTCAATCTCACCAAATTTTACATCCACAATGCACGATTTAAATGTCTTTTCTGCCAGAGGTAACCATATTAGTGGCATAATTCCCTCATTCATAGGCAAAATGAAGTATCTCGTAGTCCTTGATCTTTCCCAAAACAATATAAGTGGCACCATTCCATTAAGATTGGGTGATTGTGCATACCTTGAGGCACTTGATTTGAGCAAGAACCATTTATCAGGAAGAATTCCCATATCTTTGGGTCGGTTACATCAACTCCAAACAATGCACTTGAGCAATAATAGACTATCAGGAATAGTCCTTTCATCTTTGAAGAAATGTAATCGTTTGGAGACTCTTGACCTTGGACAAAACAATTTCTCAGGTCATATTCCTACTTGGATTGGCGAAAGTTTCCCAGTTTTAAAAATTCTGAGTTTGCGATCCAATATGTTTACTGGTAACATCCCACCACAATTGTCAAACATAACTTTTCTTCAGGTCCTTGATGTGGCACAAAATTGTTTTTCTGGTTCAATTCCTCAAAGTCTTCAGAATCTCACAGCCATGAAGAATGAGCAGAAGACATACCTCATTCTCAACTATGGAAGATCATATTACACAGAAAGCTTGCTTGTATCAGCGAAGGGACAAATGCTTGAATACACTCGAACAGTTTCACTGGTTACATGCATGGACCTTTCAAGCAATAACTTATCTGGAGAAATCCCTGAAGGACTCACAGGTCTTTTGGGATTGCGTGTTTTAAACGTATCCGGAAATCATTTGATCGGAAAGATCCCAGACAAGATTGGTAAATTGGCATTGCTAGAGTCTCTTGATTTCTCCAAAAATCAGCTTTCGGGAACAATTCCTCAGAGCATGTCAAGTTTAACTTTCTTAAGTTATTTGAACCTGTCGAATAACAATTTGTCAGGAAAAATTCCATCGGGAAATCAGCTCCAGACACTTCAAGATCCTTCTATTTATATGGGCAACAATGGTCTCTGTGGACCTCCTCTTACCGATAAGTGTGATAGTGGTGAGACATCTCAAGGTGGTGGTGATGTAAAAAAGGAAGGAGAGTATGAAATGCTTTGGTTTTACTCTGGAGTGGGACCAGGATTTGCAATGGGGTTTTGGGCCTTTTGTGGTGTTTTAGTGCTCAAGAAATCTTGGAGGATTGCCTATTACCACTTCTTTGATGAGATGAAAGATAGACTTTTTTGCAATTGTCGCTTTGCAGGATGTTAGATTAAAGAAGTCAGTTGGATACTCAAAGTCATGAATGATGAATAATTGTTTGCAACCTAGTTGTAAAAGCCTTTTTTTTTTATAAAGAGTTGTAATAGAAAGCTTAGTAATGAGAATTTAAGAAGGGGTTTGCTAACCTATTTCTGGACTAGCAAAAAGATCCCTCCTTATGTCCGTCCACAAAGCAAGGGTCAACCCATTGGACCTGCCCTGTCATCAATCTAATTCAACAATATTCAGTGCCGTGCCCAATCTTTTGGGTTTTACAGTTTTAGATACTGGGCCGACTTCTATATCTGGGCATTCGAATGACACCATTCATGATGCAGTGGGGTCCATTGCTTCTGATGGGGAATTTCCAGATTCTGGTTTTCGTTGGCCCATTTGATGATGATGACCCTGGTATGCCATCCACTAGCTCGGCCCCAATTTCATCTATCCATTTTACAGCCCTTAGTGAGATTCATATGCATACAGATGCTGCAGATGACCCAATTAATGGCCATGTTGTCCCATCCAATGTGACAAAGTGCACAACCAATGCGGGCCCTAGCACTAGGCCGGGCCTTCCTAGTGTTCCCTGTCCGATTGATGGGTCATGTGAGGCTTTCTGTCCTAGGGTTTAGTGTTTTCACACAAAATATTACACTAATGTTGAACTAATTAACTTATTACCCACCAGCTCCATTGGACTCCTCCATGTAGCTTTTTCAAAGGAACCTATACGCTATTTCTAATCAGGTGGTCCAATTGAATCACAGGAGCTAATTTTTGGAGGGCGTAAATGTTCTAGTTGTGTGGTCCCCTTGAATTACGATATTGGGGCTAATGTTTTAGTCCAGAGCCTAACATGGGGTGAATCACCTGGTGGTTAGAGTGGATTTCACTTAAACATCATGGTGGGGCCCACATGAGACCCAGCCCCTTTGTTCCAATTATAATTACTAAATTAATGAGATAGCTTATTGAAAACATTTTTAAAAAAGGAGCTAGTATGTAAGTTCTATATTAAGTAGGTAATTTTTTGTAAAATTCCCTGTGCAATATAAACCATGATCCATTTGTGGCCCGACCATGTACATGCTCTTACTTTTCCCAAACCTACATGGTAAGACCTGATGGGCACATAACCCAAACACATCCCGTTTCGGGTCTCCAAGAACAACAGCTGGCCCTAAAAGGACCCAGACTGAGCAAGACCCCACCCAGTTTGCTGAAATGCACGTACCATGGACTCGATCCAAACCCGACCTGTTGACACAGCCCACCAGGGCTGATAGGGTTCAGGCTTATTTTTAAGACTCGAAACCAGATCCATTAGGCCATTGGCACCCCTAGGGTCTTTGGACCTTTTATTTCTAGCCCTATTCCAACTGGGTCTGCGTCAAGAGGGCATTTACATGGGCCCACTTAGTGGTGCTAATTCAACAGGGTCTGCGTCAAGGATGTGGTCATTTCGCACTTGGAAATGAAGATCAGAGCCGCTCGTCAGGCAATCCCAATATGGTAAAGACCCATGTCCATATGATAAGTGGTTCAAATTCTATGTACATGTTTGGGCCCACTGATCATGTTTCCTGATTTTGGATGCATGGAATTCTATCTTACAGAGGTGCAGAAAGATTCATTAACACGTCTCAGGTGAGTGAGCCTGGAGTAATTTCAGTCCTAAATTTGAAATGCTCCGGTAGCCAACCTGGTGGGCCCCATTTAGGCACACAACCTGGATGGCTGGATGTGATTCCACAACTGCCTTAGATGGGCCCAAAAGCCCACAAACTAAAACCAAGCTAAATCAAAATAATTTGACTCAAAACATAAAATTAAGGAAATTACAAAACGGCCTCGCAGGCATGAATGGTTCAAATGCAACTCTCCCAGTTGACTGGAACTTGGTAGAGTCCAATCCTGTTCAGCACCATGGGTTAGTATTGAGAATAGAGAGTGACTTGCTCGGACTCACCCATCTTGGCCGAGTCATGACTCAACTCAGGATCAAACAAGTCGGTCTGAGTCAACAAACCATGCTCACAGGTAGATGTAGCCTGGGCCCTGGGGACTATAGGACCCGACCCATGACATCCCTTCTTGGACCCAGTGATTTAGCAGCATTTAAGCATTGATCACAACCGTTTAATATTCAGCATTTTCATCTCATGCTCTCTGTCCATGGTTTGTCATTGTACATTTATAAATAGATGACTGAGGTGTATTGTTGGTTTAGGAAAACACTGAAAACATGATGAAATTTTTTACTAATATTTCAGGAGATATTAAAAAGACTCATGTTTACATATTTAAGAATCAAGATATTAAAAAAAAAAAATTACACTTTATACCTTTTCATTTCATACGGTCCCAAACGATAACTCCGTCAGAGAATGAAACATTGCAAGTACTATAACCAAATTGACTTCATACCATTTAAATACCATATATAATGCAAATAATAACACATCCATTCTTAATTTGAAGGATAAACATGGAGGAAATTTAGGGCTTTACCATTGACTTGCTCAAATGTTGATCTAATCATCTCAAATTCATTTTACTGCATGAAAATAGAACTTAGACATTACATTAATCCATTCTAATTAGTTGAAAAGAATAAGTTTTTATTTTTATTTTATTTTTTTTGTCACCATTAAATTCAAACCCATCTCCACTTGGAGTAGAGATTTCCTCCCTAAATTCAAGCTTAGATTCAACAAGAACTAAAAAGACTGGTCAAAATCACAATCGAAGAAAATCCCATAAAGCACAATGATTTTTCAATTTGTGGACCCCTATTTTTTCATGAATTTGCATGGTTTTACATAAGCATCCCATGTATAGGCAATATAACTAGTATCACCAATACTACGAAAACTTTAATATGGTCTAGCGACCAAAATATCGCCGGTAGTGATTGTATTGCCAAATATTGTGATCAATAAAAAATCACCAATAATATAAAAATTATTATCAATATTTGAAATTTCCTATATTACAAGGGTTTTCCATATCACTATTATTCCTAAACAAAAATCCAAAGCAAAGTTAGATGGCTTTTTATCAAGGCTGTTCTCAGCCTTGAGTCTGGTAATAGATTTAGACCCAAATGGGGCCCACTTTGGGGGGCTTAAATTTGGACCACTAATGTACTCCGATCTGGACTGCTATAGAGGTTAAAAATGGTCCAGAGATTTGGCTCAAACTTAGGATCATATATTTTTTATTCATGTTTGGGTCTGATTGTGGGCCATTTTTTAAGCTATGCTTTTGGATTAATTAGGACCAAAATTTCTCCTCGAATAAGTGCCGAATTGTAATTGGGCTTAACTTGGTGGTTGGGCCCATTTGGTACTTGGCCCTGGCTCTTCAAATTAGTCCATTTAGCTCTTGCGCTGAATGTGTTGGTTCCATTTGGTACTTAGGCCCAATGGTATGCTTGATCCTAGCCATAAGTTTGAGACATTTTGGTAATCGAGCCTGAGCTTATATTTTATATGTAATAATGTGTTTGGCCTGACTACCATTTAGACCAATTTTGGTTGTAAACCTAGAAAATTGCTTGACCTAAATCTGTTCCATTTTGTGGCCATTGATCTGGAAAGCGGATTGCATGGTGCGCCACACACCACCGACCTCAGTGGTGTGGTGATGTCACCAAGTTCTGTGGGGGCCACCATGATGTATGTGTTATACATGTTTGCTGCATTTGACTT
The DNA here is from genome assembly GCA_003013855.2 of Liriodendron chinense. Classification (NCBI taxonomy): domain Eukaryota; kingdom Viridiplantae; phylum Streptophyta; class Magnoliopsida; order Magnoliales; family Magnoliaceae; genus Liriodendron; species Liriodendron chinense. The sequence goes on along the minus strand of PVNU02000918.1, from coordinate 61,916 downwards.
CTCTTCCTTAATCTCTCCAGGCAACTCTTGTTGCAATCCTCTTTGGATAGTACTGACTTTGTCATCTGGAAAATCATCCTGTAGGTAGAGGTACAGAGCCCGGTTCCTTGTAGAATAAGCTTATTCTACAAGTTATTCACATGGTATGAAAAAATTATTCACCTACTTGTAAATGCTATTCACCTTATTATCACCTATCTATTTCACCTGCTTATACGCCATCGCTTATACACTTGAAATGGATGGTTTAATTTATTTAAGATATTTTATATGTACAACTTTAAAGTGCCTAATATAAAATATCACACTTTGCCAAAGTAAGGAACAATGCAGCAAATTCCTGGTATCAATTTCCAACGTGGGGTGGCTAACATTGAAGTGTGACAAACAGTGTGGGTGTGTGTACTAACAGTGGGATGTGTGTACTAAACTGAAAAAAAAAAAAAAAAAAAAAGCCTTATTTGGCAGATATGTTTCAAAAGCTGTGAAAGATCTGGTTATAGCTCTTCTCATTCAATTTTTGTTGCGTGTAGATTTGGTCAGGTCGTGCTCAGGTTTGGATTGACACTAAGCCTAGGCCTGTTTCTAGATAGTTTGGCCTTGAGCAGACCCTAACCTAACCCAAAATCAACTCATTTCTATAATAACGGTAATCCACTAAGCCTCTTTGCCCAGGCAAGCCCATTGGTCTACTTAGCCTATTAACACCCCTACTGTTTTCATATCAAGTTGACATTTACGGCATGTTTTATGCAATGGAGAAGGCTGGCCTTTTACAAGTGTTGGCTTAGGGAACCTCTAGGAGGTTTCGCTGTTTTGTTTTGGAATGATCATAGTAAAGATAAAAACTCCAATAGCCTGTGCACAGGCCATTCAAGAAATAACAACGTGGAGAGATTCCTTGAGAACTAGGGTGGCAATTGGGCTGGGTTAACCCAGCCCATCCCAAGTCAAGCTTGTTTTTCTCGCTGGGACATGAGGCCAGTGTATCATATCCAGGCCTAATCAGGAGGCACAGCTCAAGTGGAATAATTTTACATTGTTGGGCTGATCAATATGCCACTCATAAGCCCAGCCAGGCCAAAGAGAAATTACTTAGCTCATTTTCTGGGCTGGAGTATAGTACGTAGATATGGGCTTGATGCTTCACCTGGTCCAGTCCATTAATCGGTTGAATGGCTTGGAAAGACCCCTCCAGTCCCCACCTTGGTGCTGGCCGGTGCTGGAAAAAGCTTTGTAGGTTCCACCATGATGTATGTGTTTTATCCACGCTGTCCATTCATTTTGCCAGCTCATTTTAAGAAAACGAGCCCAAAAAATGTGACAGATCCAAATCTCATGTGGACCACATCATAGGAAATGATTGAGTGCCACCATTAAAAACTTCCTGGGGCTACAAAAGTTTCATATCAAGCTGAAATTTATATTGTACCAAAAGTTTTGTATCAAGCTGAAATTTATATTGTCCCTTCATCCAGGTCTGTTTGACCTTATCAACAGGTTGGATGGCAAATAAACATTACAGTGGGCCCTAGAAAATTCTTAATGGTGGACTTCAATCACCACCGTTTCTTGTCGTGTAGTCCACATGAGACTTCGATCCACCTCATTTCTGCGTTTATTCCATAAAATAATCTGGCAAAATGGATAAGAGGACATGGATAAAACACATACATCATAATGGGCCTACTAGAGAGCACCATCACTCGAGGGGTCACTAGGAATTGAGTCCCTCATGTCCGTGTAGGGGCAGAGCTAGGATTTTCTTCCAAGGAGCGAGGCACAAACATGAAACAACGGTCGAAAGTCAAGTGCACCCCGCCATAGAAAACATTGGGGATTGATCGCCTACCATATTAAAAAATTCGGGGCCCATGGAACTTTTTGATCAAACTAATATTTGTGTTTTCCCTTCCCTTCATCCATGTTTGTGTGAATTTATAAACAGGTTGGATCTCTAATAAACATCATGGTGGGCCCTAGGAAGGTTTCAACATGGTGCCGTTGTCCTCACTATTTCTGTGGTGGGGTCCATTTGAGCTTTGAATCTGCTCCATTCTTTTTTCCAAGCCATAAAATGATCTCTGCAAATGGTTGGACCGTGTGGATACAACACATATATCATGATGGGGCCAATAGAACTTGGTGACGTCACTTTAGGGAGATTGCTACCGAACACGTCAGAGCTGGATGCGGATCTCTTTCACTGGAAATTCTTGCGCTGGGAACTTAGGTGGGACCCACCGTGGTGTTTGTGAGAAATCCACTCTGCCCATCTGTTCTGTGAGCTCATTTTAGGACATCTGGCCAAAAATGAGCCAGATCCAAGACTCGATTTTATTTTATTTTTGTTAGTCATGCAACGCACCCACCCTCAGCCGTCACACGATACACCCACCCACCGGTGGGGTTAGTGTGTCTCCTTGCATTTCGAACCTGTGAGACCTGCTGTTGAAATGCCTAGGTGTCTTCCTTCTGGACTAGCAGGCGAGACACTATGACGTTATGAACTGTACGAATGGCATATAAACATCACTATAGGCCAGTTGCCACCCTATTTCTCTTGACAATTCATTTTAGGGCTTGAGCACAAAAAGGAGGAAGATCAAAGGCTCAACTGGACCACACTACATGAATTAGTACTTGAGAACTAGGGTGGCAACTGGACTGGGCTAAACCGGCCTATCGCAAATCAAGCATGGTTTTCTCGCTGGGACTCAAAGGCCAGTGTATCATATCCAGGCCTAACCAGGAGTATCACAAGTGGAATAATTCTGAGTATGTCCCTAGCAAGCCCAGCCAGGCCAGAGAGAAATTACTTAGCTGGAAGCTCTGTGGGGCCTACAATGATATATGTGTTTTATCTACGCTGTCCATCCATTTTGAAGGCAGATCCAAATCTCAGATGGACCACAACACCATAGGAAATAGTGGTGATTGAACTCCCACTATTAAAAACTTCTTAGGGGCTACAAATGTTTTTTATCAAGCTGATATTTGTGGTCTACATTCCTTAATTAAGATTTGTGGCTTGGATCTTCCAATGTGGAATATCTGGGGACATGGGCCATCCACAGGATGTCCACCAAACCCATGGCCTAAATCATACGAAGTCATTACTAAGTACAAAATTTCTTGCCCCATTAAACAACTGTTATTAGCAATTTCTTTTCCATTTTAATTACAAAAGCTATGGGTACATGGTTAAAAAACTCAAAAACCTGGATCAATCTTGAGTTCAGTCAGGACTCGCTTGAATCAGGTCGGCATGACTTGCTTGAGTCGGTGGTGACTCAGGGATGAGTTGTGGTATCAGACCGGATCAAATGCTAAGGAATCCATGTATACTCAGATGATCAGTCACATTGGATAAGGTATGATGTATTATTCTCTACACATGCGAGGACTTTTCCACGAATGCACAGCAGAGAAGTTACGAGATGGGGTGTTTTCCTGTATGATCACCATCTTCCACTTTTCCACGATTGAGTGGTTTGTATTTCCTCATGGGTTGTTTTCCTGTCTGATCACCATCTTCCACTTTTCCACGATTGAGTGGTTTGTATTTCCTCATGGGTTTGATCATTGTGTTGGGTCTTATCCACTGTGGGGTGCCCTACAAGTAATACCATTGATGTTTTGGTAGAATCTCAACATTGTGCTTATTAAAGAGTTTGCTATAAGTCTTGATTTCTGGCAAATGGTAGGACAGTCCTTAAGATCGCATTAAATGGGCATGGCCCCATTCAAAAGCTCGCATCTTGACTTAACTCACAGTCCTACAAACAAAGTGACCTATAAGATGCATTGACTTGACTAAGTTGGACTCACCCACCATGACATATAGTTATCACCTGCACTAGGCAAGAAATTTCACATGGTCCTCATTTGCCATCATGTGCAATGGCTAAATGGCTGTCTGCAAAAGTGGGCCCATAGTACAGGCGGATGTTGATACTTGAGCAATGGACCCAGAAAGACGGTGGATGCCACCCATCTATGTCCGCTATACCTTGACATGCATTTACAGCCATTCCCACCATCCCTATCCTAGAAAGTTTTTAATGGTGGATATTCAATCACCACAGTTTCCTGTGATGTGGTCCACCTCAGATTTGGATATGCTTCATTTTTGGGCCCATGCAGGGCTGCGAAAACAGATGGACAGCATAGATATAGGCCCCATGGTCATGGAGACCCACCTGGCTAGATCCTGATGGCAGCAATCATTGTTTTAATGACATCCAGTCATCCATCATCCAGGGCTCCTATTTTTCTCCTTGGCACTCAAAAATTAAGTCAATCCAAAACTCCAGTCGGCCACACCACAAGTAACAGTTAGGAATATGGGACTCAAAACATTATAAACCTTCCAGATTGCATATGGGGTTCGTTGTCATTCATATTTCCATCTAAACCATTCAGGAGACGCATCTGACCATGACAAATGGACAACCAAAGTATTATGCCATTCCAAAACATAAGTGGGCCACAAGATGTGATTTTAGAGTTTTAGGCATGATTTTACATGGTATGGTCCACCTAAGTTGTGGATGGACCTAATTTTTGGGCAGGAACGTCTTAAAACAGTTAGACCCATCGATGGCTTGGATACAGCTGACCTTGTACAAGTGTTGCCTTAGGGAACCTTAGAAGGGCTTTGCTGTATTTTATGGGAAAGATCATGGTAAACAGGAACTGGGCCTTTCAAGAAATAACCAACGTGGAGAGATTCCTTGAGAAATAGGGTGGCAACTGGGTTGGGCTAAACCGGCCCATCCCGAATTAAGCTTGTTTTTTTCTCGCTGCTGGGACTCAAGGCCAGTGTATCATATCCAAGCCTAACCAGGAGGTGCAGCACAAGTGGAATAATTTTACATTGTTGGGCTGAGTATGTCACTAGCAAGACCAGCCAGGCCAGAGAGAAATTACTTAGCTCATCAGATGGGCTTGATCATTGTATGTAGATATGGGCTGGATGCTTCACCTGACCCACTTCATTTTCGGATTGAATGGCTTGAAAATGCCCACTCTCATTTCTTTAATTGGACAGAAATCTTATTTATCAACAGTGTATGTTACATGTGGGCTGGATGGTATATGCGGTAGTAACAATGATGTGGATTTGTAAGGGGACTCCATTGGGATTTGCCTCGATTTCTATGTGGCCTACATGAGATTTGGATCTGCCTCTATTTTGGGCTCGTTCCCTAAAATGAGCTAGCAAAATGGATGGACAGCATGGGTAAAACACAGAGAGCATGACTGGCCCGCAGAGCTTATCCAATAGATCACTACAGAGTCATAGTCAGGTACATGAAAATGGGCAATTGCAAATGATCACAATCCTCATGGTTATAATAACAAACCGAGCTACACATAGGAGCACTCTGCAACTGTAAGTTACATCAAGTTAACAGCACCATGAGTTTAAGTTGGAGTTGGATAATCGAAGAGATTGACCTGGACTCTCCATTCCATCCCTGCCCAGCATTCAAGAGCCACTATGAGCAAGACGATACTAATCAGAAGGATCTTTTTTATTTGATTGATGTCTTAAAAAATGGATGGTCCTGATCATAATCAACCAGAAATTCTGCAGCTTAGATCTGATGTTCCAGCAGATCTGTGAGGCCCATTATATGAATGGTTTGGACCATTGAACCCTGTTTACACAAGCTGAAGACTGCTAAAACTAACTGGAGGATTAACAAAAAGGAAAACATTCCGAGGGATGGGATCATCAGATTGATAAAACTATCACTTATTGGCCCAATGAGTGATCATGATAAAATGGTTGAGGAGAGCCCAAGTGTCATTTGCAATCATAGCATTAGAAGCGGGGGCGGATCCAATAGAAACGTTTCTACATTGAGCTCAATATATAAATCAATTTGTGGAGTCCACTACATTGTTTTAATGACATCTAATCGTCCATCATTTAGGCTCATACTTTTCTTCTTGTTGGTGCCCAAAAATCTAAGTTAATCCAAAACTCAAGTGGGCCACACCACAGGGAACAGTTTGGAAGAGACAAACCAATAAAAACCTTCCAGAATGCACATGGGGCCCCTTGTCTTTCTTATATTCCATCTAAACCATTCAAGGGAAACAGTTGAACTTGACAAATGAACACCCAAAGAGTTATGATATTCCAAAACTTAGGTGGGCCACAACATATGATTTTAGAGTTTTAGCCATTATTTTACATGGCATAGCCCACTTGAGTTTTGCATTCACCTGATTTTTCTGATAATTAACAAGGAGACTAGGAGAGGATGCACCTTATGGATGGATTGGATGTAATGATGGGTCCTATATGACAAAGTGTGGGTAAAAACATTTGCACTGACTCCAACCTCAGAGGGTTGGTCATTAATATGACACCTAACAAAACTAATAATTGTATGTCTACTGACTAATGGTCATTAATAGTTTTTTTTCCCACTGTAAATTATGAAATCTGTGATGTGCAACGAATGCCTTCATCAAGAAGAGATCCTCACCTTCTTCTCAAACTTGGTCTTTGAATTCTTTAGTAAAGAAAAATCTGTATAATGAGATCTAAAATTTATATTAGTAATGAAAGTGCTTCTTACAATGTATGTAATTTACTTACAAGGAAAAAACAAAAATTTAGATCCTAATTTGACTCAAAATATAAAAAATAAAAAATAAAAAATTCCAAAATGGTTAAAAAGTATATATTGAAAATACTAAACACCAAAACTCATAAACAGCTCTTAGATAACTAAAATGAAGACTATAGATTACAATTAGACTCTTAAAACACAAAAAATAGGAATAACAAAACTTACAAATAATAAAAATTTTGGACTAAAATGCAATTTGACATAGGAAAAGGCCTCTTATTTAGAAATCTATAGATGAAACTGATTTTGGTCATTTCGATGCCATATATCTCATTGATAGCTTTATAACAGTAACCGGTTATAAAGTCAAGGCCGTCAGAAGCTATAGTGTGTGTTTAGGCCATTTTGCCTTATCAAAGTCTCGCCCACCTGAATTTGTATGATTTTGGCCCTCTATTGAGTCTTACTTTACTGTAATACATCATATCTAATCCCTTGTAAGAACTTTCTAAAGAATAGATTGTGAGGAAGACCAAATGAGGTTTTGCTTATTTGATTACCATTTTCCCTTTACTTTTTCTTCACATTTGCCTGTGAGGATGATAATTTAGTGGTGACTTACCAACTGTGGGGCCTATGAATTGGACTGCTTGGAAGAACATAAATGTAGACATGTTATGCTACCTATATGCTTTGAGCTTATTAAAGAGTGTATTTTAAGTCTTTGTTTCTGAAATGGTGGGGCCATGACAATGATGGCACTAAAGGACTATTGGGCCCATTCAAATTGTGATTGCATGACTTTGACTTAAATCACAGCCATTCATGCATCATGGCTTGTAAGATACGTCCTCTTTATTAATATAGACTAGTTTCAAAAATATGTAGAAATCTCATACACTTTGCAAGAGAGTAGTCATAGGGTCCCGATCTGCCATGATTTACATGTCCTAGTGCCCCAACGTGCAAAAGGGGGCCCATAGTAGGGATCAATATTGATGCGAGAACAAGGCCACCTAGACTAGATGTTGCCCAATTAGTTCACTATAGCTTGGCATGCATCTATAGTCATTCCCACTCTCCAGATGATGGGCTTCATTCTAGGGCAAGGCTCAAATTTACTCTGATCAAATGATTCTCCCAGTAGCTTTAGATTTTTAAGATAATAGTACTTGAGTTGATAATCTTTAACTAGGTGGCTAGGATTGTTCACCATTCACCTAAGATTTGTCGCTTGGATCTTTCAATGTGGGATATTTGCGGACATAGGCCATCCACAGGATATCCACAAAACTCATGGCCTAAATCACACGAAGCCACTACTTAAGAGAAAATGACTCGCCCTACTAAACAACTGTTATTAACAATTTCATTTCCCTTTCAATTATAAAAGTTGTGGGTACATGGTTAAAGAACTCAACAACCTGGATAAACTCATCATTAATTTGTTCTTGAGTTGAGACAGGACTTGCCTAAATCAAGTCGGCTTGACTCGCTTGATTTAGTGGTGACTCAGGGGTGACTTGTGGTATCAGACTGGTTCAAATGCTAAGGAATCCATATTGACTCAAATGAGTCACATTGGACTCATCCAAGTCTTAGCATCATGATGAGGTATGGCGTGTTATTCTCTACACATGCAAGGACTTCTCCAAGAACACACAGCAGAGAAGATACAAAATGGGGTGTTTGCCTGTCTAATGACCATCTTCCACTTTTCTACGATTCAATGGTTTGTGTTTCTTCATGGGTTTGATTATTGTGTTGTGCCTTATCCACTGTGGGGCCTACAAGTAATACCATTGATGTTTTGGTACAATATCAACATTATGCTTTTTAAAGACTTTGCTAAAAGTCTTGGCAAAGTCTTGGTCTCTGGCAAATGGTAGGACCGTCTTTAAGATCACATTAAATGGGCATGGCCCCATTTAAAAGCTGGCATCTTGACTCAACTCACAGTAGTATGAACAACATGACTTGTAAGAAACATTGCCTTGACTAAGATGGACTCATTGACTATGATATATGGTATTCTCCTGCACTCGGCCAGAAATTTCATAACGTCCTCATTAGCCATATCATGTGCAATGTTTAGAAGGCTGTCTGCAAAAGTGGGCCCATAGTATAGGTGGATGTTGATACTTGGAGCAATGGACCCAACAAGACTATGGATGCCACCCATCTAAGTCAACTGTACCTTGACATGCATTTACAGCCATTCCCATATCATTTCTATCCTAGCAAGTTTGTAACGGTGAACGCTCAATCACCTTGTGGTGTGGTCCACCTTAGATTTGGATCTGCTTCACTTTTGGGGCCATGCCCTAAATGAGCTGCAAAAACAGATGTACTGCATAAATACAGGCCCCATGGTCAAGGCGGCACCCACCTGGCTAGATCCAAGATGGCAGTAATCATTATTTTAATGACATCCAATCATCCATCATCCAAGGCTCCTATTTTTCTCCTTGGCACTAAAAAATTAGGTCATTCCAAAACTCAAGTCGGCCACATCACAAGGAACAGTTGGGATGGTACACAAACATTATAAACCTTCAAGATCGCATATGGGGTCTGTCGTCATTCATATTTCCATCTAAACCATTCAGGAGACAAATGGACACCCAAACCAGGTGGGCCACAAGATGTGATTTCAGAGTTTAGGCATGATTTTAAATGGTATGGTCCACCCAAATTGTGGATAGACCTGATTTTTTTAAAACCAATGAGACTAAGAGAGGGTGCACATGATGGATGGATTGGATGTCGTGGTGGACCCATAAATCAAAGTGTGCATTAAGCTTCACATGGAACTGAATCCAGAACTACTTAAGATTGATGTTATAAAAATCTAACATAACTAATGACTGTACGCTTGCCACTAGTGCTAATTAAGGGATCATTTGGATTGTAAGTTACTTTACATAAGCTACTTATATCTCAAGTAGCTTTTCTTGATTTCTACTTATTTAGCAGATAAGTATGTAAGGTAAACAACAAACTTTTCAGCCAATTTTCGGTTTCTACTTTCTACCATCCATCGCGTGGGGACAACCTTTGATGTGGACTATTTATTATGTTGGGCCTCCCTTGGCCCTATCTTCAATATTAACCGTCCATTGTGTGGGGCCAACGACCTTCAATTAGGTCACACAGACTTGCATGAACGATAACAGAAATATCAGCATGATCCATAACATTTGTAGCCCCTAAGAAGTTTTTAATGATGGGTGCATGAATGAAAACACAAATATCAGCGTGCACAATCCATAGCCTTTGTTGCCCCCCAAAAAGATTTTAATGATGGATATTCAATCACTACTATTTCCCTCAGTGTTGTCCACTTGGCCTCATTTTTGAGATTATGCCCCAAAATGAGATGGCAAAAGGGATGGATGGCATGATAAAACGCATACATTATGGCAGAGCATAGGGCCTTCCACTGTTTTCTTCAACGGTCCACAAATGAATAGGCAAAAGTGGGAGAATCATTTCCATATCTTACAAGTCTATATTATCTCATACTTGACTTGGAATTGTAACCCCTTTTATGGCCCGCTTAAATTTTTTCTACACATACAATGACATGTCCCAAGAATGAGGCAGGCCATGAAAGAGATGTGAACCGACATCTTTCTTGGCTGGCTGATGGCTATTTCCACTTTACTTTTCTACGTCCCTTTCAATAGCCATCAAACAGTTGCTGTTCAGGAGCATAATTATGGAGCTATGCTATTACATACTATGGGGCTTACAAATGCAATTGCATATATAGGAATACATAAATGCACCAGGTGGTTTTACGAGGGGATTTACTTGAAACTCTAGTAGAGTATGCTTAGGGGGAGGCATTGAGAAATTATTAATGTGGTATAGATTAATTAGTTAAATTAATTCAATTAAATTATCAAACCCATTGTCAAAGAAAGTTTGATAGAATACATCCCAATGTATTATAATATGATATATCAGGATGATATAGGATGGATCTCGGGCTATGTTAGTGATCCTTATATGATGGATCTTGGGCTGTGTTTGATGAAATATAGTCATGCCCTGCTTCCAAATATTCAAGATTTAAAATCTTAAACTTGAGAATCAACTGCCCACAAAGCAATGGTCAAGGATATGGTCTTATAAATGGTGTAGCAATCAAAATATTGAATTAAGTCCCATCTATACAACAATTCTACAAAGATTCATAATTTGATGTTTAAATCATTTACTCTGTGCGTAGATGAGTGAATGTGAACCATCACACCCTGTTAAGATAATTTTTTGTTTGTATTTTTTGTACTTTTATTGGGATACTCACGAGGAGTACTTATTCATTCAACAAGACAAATCATTATTGTCCATCACAATCACATCTCTCCATTGACAGGTTGATCTTGATTTCTATCCTTGCCGTAAAGTTCACGAGATACACTATTAGCAAAAGCCATCTAATAATATAGCCTTTCTTAGGGAGAAGAAACTTTGATACTCAGGCAGAGCATCTTGGATGATATGTGGCACTTAGCAATTACTTGGAAAATGCATACATGCCATACAAGTAGACAAATTAAGCCACCCATGTTATGGTACCTTCTATAGACATACCATGAACCAAAAATTAAACTTCTTGGATCATCAGAATATCAAATTGGTGGACACTTATTCGACAGTTAGGAAGAAAACTTTCCAATGGTCTTATTTGCACGTACAACCAAGCGTCCACAAATTAGAGGCTAGGATTGTTCTACTAATCTGATGTTGGATTGTTACTTTGTGACAGTGGGCTGCAGGATTAGTCAGTTTTATTTCAATTAATGTACGCCACATGTACAATTTCTTAATGCCTGCATATCAAGCATCATATCATTCCACAGTTGACAGTTGGGCCACACCTGATCGAAGAACTTTGAAAGCTAGATCTGAACCATAGGTAAATTCATCCCTGCAACTCTATGATCCTCGAGTTGTCCTTGAGCGATGTGTTGGTTTCTTTTGTTCAAGGGACCATTGCCTTATTCTCTCCCCGTATATTTCTCAAACAGAGCGAATTAAGCCTTGCCTCACCCAACAAGGCCGGGCGACCAAGGGCCCCATCTTGATGCATTTATTCCATATCCACACCATTCATCCGTTTTGCCAGCTCATTTTAGGGCATGAATAATTCAAAAAATGAAGCAGATCCAATTCTAAGGTGGAACACAGTACCATTGGAACCGGGGTGATTGACCTTTAAAACTTCTTATGCATGGACACAAAAGTTTTGTATCTGGCTGACATCTGTTCTCTTCATCAACTGTTGTGTTGATAAGGTTGGATGGCAAAGAAATGTTGTGTAAACATTACGGTGGACCCTAAGACACGTGGATTACCTGCGCAGCAACTTCCTGCCCAGGGTACCTAGGTGGGGCCCACCTGATTTTTTGAGATATCCACCATTTCCATCCATATTGTGAGCTCATTTTAGAGATGCGACCAAAAATTAGCCAGATCGAAGACTCAAGTGGGCTGCAATAAAGGAAAAGGTGGGAAGGGAAATTCTACCGTTGAAACCTTCTTGAGGTCCACTGTCATGCTTATATGCATCCATACCGTTCATAACATCATTCCTATTAGGAGGAACTGCGGACAAAAGTATCAGAGATTTTGAGTCACTTTTGTACACAAAAGGTAATCGCATGGGATGGGCTAGAGTATGCTTTAATAATTTTTGTTAAGGAAGGTTGGAAGGTGTTGTAGGAAAGTGAACAAGAAGATGAACAAGGGAAGAGCAGTTCAATTGATGAACCATATCTCCTGTACAATGAGGAATAGAACCCGAGAAAGAATAGAAGGCAATGACTCCTGAAGTTACGATCGTGTTGTGGTTCAAATTTGAAGTTGCGAACGTGTTTTGGATTAACACCAAAGAATAATTAACTCGAGTGCAAGTTATTTTGAAGTAGAGGGTCTGATGTAGGGAGGGGACCCCTTGATAAAGGGAGAGGATAATGCGCATTCTTAGTGCCAATGGAATGACAAAGATTAAGAAAAAAGTCCAAGAAAATTGCTAAAATACAACAAATTTCGAATTCTGGCGATTTTCGAGCCGTTGCAAATTCCAACCTAATGATGATTTCAGATTCCCAATGGCTTTCAAGTGGATTCCCGACAAGTCTGGGGTTGTCGGTAATGTCGGTCACCTGACAATATTACTTCGGGCGTTCGAAAATTTGGCCGAATTTCCACAAACTCTCTCAACGTTTTTGATGGATCATTTTGTTGACGTATATGAAGTTTAGTGACATATATGAAGCTTAGTGATGTATATGAAGCTACTTTTCATCGTCCCATAGCTAATGTGGGACTAACGCAACGGAATCAACCTAACTCACCTAAGTCCGTAGTGACTCAAGGGGTGAATTCATGTGGTATTAGACTGATCAAATGCTATCGAATCCATGTCCACTCGGTTGAGTCACATCAGTCTCATCTGAGTCTTAGAACCGCGAAGAGGTATGACGTGTTATTCTATCCACATGTAGGTACTCCACCCTGTGTCTCGCCTGCTAGCCCAGCTGGAAGATGCCTAGGCGTTTCAACAGCAGGCCTCAGGTTCGAGTGTTAAGGAGAAACACTAACTCCATTGGTGAGTGGGTGCATCGTATGAGTAACTGTGTGGGTGCGTTGCATGTATAGCCATTCCCATCATCCCTGTCCTAGAAAGTTTTTAATGGTGGATGTTCAATCACCACTATTTCTGTGATGTTGTCCACCTTAGATTTGGATCTACATCGTTTTTGGGCTCATTCCCTCAAATGAGCAGGGAAAATGGATGGATGGCGTGGATAAAACACATATATCATGGTGGGGTCCACAAAGCTTTTCCATCACCGAACAGTACTAAGGTGGGTATTGGAGGGGTCACTATATATTAATCCCGTCTATTAGGTGAATGAAGATACGCAGTTGCAAACGGCAATCCTCATGGTGATAATAATGAATCAAACTACACTACAAATTGTTCTTGGTGCCCAAAAATCAAGTCAATCTAAAACTCAACTGGGCCACACCATAGGGAAGAGTTGGAAGGCACAAAAACTACTAAAAAACTTCCAAATTGCATATTGGGGCCCATTGTCTATAATATATTCCATCTAATTAACCATTAAGAGATACATCCGACCTTGACAATTGGATCACCCAAATAATCATGCCATTACAAAACTTAGGTGGGCCACAATATTTAATATTAGAGTTTTAGGCATGATTTTACATGGTGTAGCTCACGTGAGTTTTGGAGCCACCTATTTTTTGAAAAACCAAAGAGACTAGGAGAGGATGCTCATGATGGATGAATTGGATGTCATGATAAGCGAAAGGAATTTTAGCAGCGTAGATCCAATAAACTTGAGGATCCATGAGGCTCATTAAATGAATGGTTTGGAGCATTGAACCATGAAACCCGCTTACACAAACTGAAGATTAACAAATAGGTCGAACATTTCGAGGGATGGGATCATCATATTGATAAAACCATTATTTGTTGGCCTAGTTATTGATCAAGATGGACTGGTTGGGAGCCCGTGGGCTCATTGGCAATCATGGCATTAAGAGCAGTGGCTAAATGTAATAGAAACGTTTCTACACTAAGCTCATTGTACAAATCAATAGTGTGGGCCTCCAATCATCCATTATTTGGGCTTTTAATTGGTTTTCTTTTTTATGCCCTAAAAAATCAGGTCAATCTAAAACTCAAATGGGCCACACACATGGAACAGTTGGAAATGGGTACAAACTATATATTAAGAACCTTCCAAATTACATATGGGTCCATTGTATATTCTATATCTACCCAATTCATCCTCCTGTTGAGGACCAGACGGGGACAGCCCTTCATTGTTACGGGGAGCTGTGTGGGCCCAAAAGAAATGTCTCTGACAAATCCACTTCATTCATCTGTTTGGAAAGATGATAATATGATAGGGTACTAAAAATCAAGAAGATTTAAAACTCATGTGGTCCCTAACAAACGAAACAGTAGGGACTGAAAGCCTGACAGTTTTGTATAACAATGATATTTTTTCCTCCAGTTTATCCGAGTAGTAATAATTCTATGAACGGTTTGGATGGCATATAAACATCATGGTCAGCTCTATGAAGGTTTCAACGGTGAACGTACTGTTTCCACTGTTTTGTTGGTGTGGTCCACCTAAGTTTTGAAACAGGCTGATATTTAGAATCCTGACCTACTTTGGTCTTTCAAAACGGATGGACGGAGTGGATTTATCACTGATATCTCTTTGGACCCCACGCAGCCCGGGGCACAGAGAAATCTGTGCCCGGGGTCACAGGCTATCTGCTTCCCAGTGTTTCCGAGCACACAAGTGGAGCTGGCACATCAGCCTTGGTTAGATGGCAAGCCTGGCCTGGTCTTGAGGGATTCAATTTCGGCAGTGATACGTGGGTATTGGTCGGTGCTGTGGGCCCACCATTATGATGTATGTGTTTCATCTATGCCGTCCATCCATTTTCTCCAGCTCATTTTAAGGTACAAGCCTAAAGGTCAGGAAGATTCAAATCTCAGGAGGACCACATCACAGTAAACATTGATGATTGAACGCACGCCATTAAAAACTTCTTGGGCCACAAAAGTTTGGAATCATAACTGTCCATGTCAATCAAATCTTCAAATTAATGGTAGTGTGTGTGACTCAATCTACACGTTAGATGGCAGATATTTGTGATTTTCCTTCATCAAATGGTCAATCCCATATTGGTGCACTGGTGCACTGTGAGCCCCACCATGATATATGTGTTTTAACCATGCCGTCTATCCATTTTTCCAGTTCATTTTAGGACTTGATCATAAAAATGACGAACATCTAAATCTCAGGTGGGCCACACCACAAGAAAAATAATAGTGATTGAATTTCCACAATTAGAAACCCTCTTAGGTCCCACTGTAATACTTATTTGACATCTAACCTGTTGATTAGGTCATCTAGATTGGGATGAAGGGAAAAACTCAAATATCAGCTTGATCCAAATGTTTTGTGACCCTTAGGAAGTTTTTAATGGTGGCGTCCAATCAACCCTGTTTCCTGTGATGTGGTCCACTTGATATTTAGATCTACCTTATGTTTTTGTCTCATTACATAAAATGATCTCTCCAAATGGATGGACGGTGTGGATAAAACACATACATCATGGTGGGGCCCACAGAGCTTTTCCAGCACCGACCCGTACCGTAGCCAAGTCCGTCCCATTGTAGAGCTACACTGAAATGGTGGTGACTTTTCAACCATTTGAAGTGGATGGTTAGGATTGCTTGATCAGCGTTAGTAGATAATGGTGGTTAACTAGCATGGTGGATGGACATGATTTTCAAATCTTATAAATCAAGGACACCGGAAGAAGAAATTATAAGCAAAGAAAAGAGAGTCTGAGAGAGAGAGAGGAAAGGAATGGAGAGAAGAAGCTTTCTTTTTTCCCTCTTTCTTTTAAATATTGTAATAATATATTGGGGAGGATATTGGGAAGTCACTGGTAATTGCTTCGATTCTGAGAGAAAAGCTCTCACCACTTTTCGGAAGTCTCTCAACGATTACTCCAATATTCTCTCTTCTTGGGGAGATGATGAAGCCTCTGACTGCTGCAAATGGAGAGGTATTACCTGCCACAACTTAACTGGGTATGTTCTTAAATTCGACCTCCACAATGATGAGTATGATCAAGATTCCAGGCTAAGTGGCAGAATTGATCCAGCTCTGGTTGAACTGAAGCATCTTCAGTTCTTGGACTTGAGCGGTAATGATTTTTATGGTACCCCAATTCCACAGTTTTTGGGTTCCATGAAGGAGTTGAGGCATTTGAACTTGTCAGATTCATGGTTCAGTGGGAGAATCCCTCATCAGCTTGGAAACCTCTCTCACCTCATTTCCTTGCACCTTTCCTCACCTTTTTTGAGTGCCAAAACCCTGTGGTGGTTGACAAGCCTACCTTCTCTCAAGTACCTCGACATGTCTGAAGTGGACCTTTCCATGGCAAGCCATGATTGGGTGCAAGTAATGAACATGTGTCCTTCCCTCGTTGAGCTACGCTTACCATATTGTCTTCTTTCATATATTTCTCCATCTCTTCCTTCTGTTAATTTCACTTCTCTTCGTGTCCTTGATCTCCATTGGAACCAATTCAACTCTAGAATTCCAAACTGGATAACTAACATAAGTAGCCTTGTGTCTTTAAGTCTCTCATCTAACAATTTTCAAGTTCCTTACCAATTTTCACAACTTCCCAACTTGGAAGAGTTGCTGCTGGAAGGATCTCAATGTCCTAACTGTTCACAACTACTCCCAGAAGGCAGTTGGAGTAAACTGAAGCTACTTGATCTATATTTCAGAGAGCTGCATGGAGGAATCCCCAATTCTATTTGGAATATGACATCACTTATGTCTCTCTCTTTCTCATTCGCTGAGAATATAACAGCTTGCATTCCGAGAGCCATTACTAAGCTTATAAATTTAGAGAGCCTGTCATTGGATGGATACCATACACATACGCCCATTCCTAAATGGTTCAATGAACTCAAAAATCTAAAGAACCTTCTTCTCCACAATTGCATGGTGGGCCCAATCCCTGCAGCTCTTGGAGGATTGTCTTCCTTGCAATCTTTAGATCTGAGTTCGAATCAGTTGAATGGGAGTATCCCTGCAGCTCTTGGAGGATTGTCTTCCTTGCAATCTTTAGGTCTCGGTGGGAATCAGTTGAATGGGAATATCCCTGCAGCTCTTGGGGCATTGTCTTCCTTGCAAAATTTAGATCTCAATGGAAATCAGTTGAATGGGAATATCCCTGCTGCTCTTGGGGCATTGTCTTCCTTGCAATATTTAGGTCTCAGTGGAAATCAGTTGAATGGGAATATCCCTGCTGCTCTTCTTGGAGGATTATCTTCCCTAGAAAAGTTATATCTCAGGGAGAATCAGTTGAACGGGACAATCCCAACAACTTTAGGACAACTTTCTAACTTGTATTATCTTGACCTCTCTTACAACTCCTTGACAGGAAACGTCTCTGAAACTCATTTTCAAAACCTCAAAAAGTTGTTGTACTTAGATTTGTCATCCAATTCTTTGGTTTTCGATCTACACCCTGATAATTGGATCCCTCCATTTCAGCTTCAATACATTTCGCTAGGATCATCTCATTTAGGTCCTCTATTTCCTCCCTGGCTACGAACACAAAAATACATGAGGTCCTTGGTTCTCTCTAACACAACCATCTCTGGCGTCATCCCCACCTGGTTTTGGGATTTTACAATCCAACTTTCTTCACTGGACCTTTCCAATAACAATCTTTCTGGCCAATTGCCCAACCCTTTAAAAATGCAGCCTTCGGCCCAGTACATTGATTTGAGTTCAAATAATTTCAGTGGTCCCATACCTTGCATATTGAATGGAGCCGAAGTACTTGATCTCTCCAACAATCAATTTTCTGGGCTAATCCTACCAAATTTTACATCCACAATGCACATGTTACAAGTCTTTTCTGCCAGAGGTAACCAAATCAGTGGCATAATTCCCTCATCCATAAGCAAAATGAAGTCTCTTTACGTCATTAATCTTTCCCAAAACAATATAAATGGCACCATTCCGTTAAGATTGGGTAATTGTGCATACCTCGAGGCACTTGATTTGAGCAAGAACCATTTATCAGGAAGAATTCCCATATCTTTGGGTCGGTTACATCAACTTCAAACAATGCACTTGAGCAATAATAGACTATCGGGAAAAGTCCCTTCATCTTTGAAGAAATGTACTGGTTTGGAGACTCTTGACCTTGGACACAACAATTTCTCAGGTCATATTCCCACTTGGATTGGCAAAAGTTTTCCGGCTTTAAGAATTCTGAGTTTGCGATCCAATACATTTACAGGAAACATCCCACCACAATTGTTAAACATAACTTCTCTTCAGGTTCTTGATGTGGGACAAAATTGTTTATCTGGTCCAATTCCTCAAAGTCTTCAGAATCTCACAGCTATGAAGAAGGAGCAGAAGTCCAACCGCTTTCCTATCGATGGATTGGTGTTCAGATCATATTATGAGGAAAGCTTGCTTTTGTCAATGAAGGGGCTAATGCTTGAATTCACTAGAACACTTTCATTGGTTACATGCTTGGACTTTTCAAGCAATAACTTATCTGGAGAGATACCTGAAGGACTCACAAGTCTTTTGGGATTGCGTGTCTTAAACTTATCTGGAAACCATTTGATTGGAAAGATCCCGTACAAAATTGGTAATTTGACATTGCTAGAGTCTCTTGATTTCTCAAAAAATCAGCTTTCAGGTACAATTCCTCTAAGCATGTCAAGTTTAACTTTTCTAAGTTACTTGAATTTGTCGAATAACGAATTGTCGGGGAAAATTCCAGCGGGAAATCAACTCCAGACACTTCAAGATCCTTCTATTTATATGGGCAACAACGGTCTCTGTGGGCCTCCTCTTACAGAAAAATGTGATGGTGATGAGACATCTCAAGGTCCAATGCCTGTTGGTGGCGATGTAAAAAAAGATGATGGAGCGTATGAAATGCTTTGGTTTTACTCTGCGATGGGACCGGGATTTGCTGTGGGGTTTTGGGCCTTCTGTGGCGTTTTAGTGCTCAAGAAATCTTGGAGGGTTGCCTATTACCACTTCTTTGATGAGATGAAAGATAAACTTTTTTGCAACTATCACTTTGCAAGATGTTAGATTAAAGAAGTTAGTTGGAAACTCAAGTCATGAATGATGAATAATTGTTTGCAACTTAGTTGTAAAAGCTTCTTTTTCTTTTTCTTTTCTTTTTAGGTCAGTACTTCTTATAAGAGTTGTAATAGAAAGCTTGGTTATAAGCGTTTGGAGAGGGGATTTGCCAGTATTGTCCCCTCTTATGTATGTAATTTTCAATTATGAATAAAATTACAGGTGGTGTGCTCCCACCTTTCTATAAAAATATAATAATAATAAATATTCGTATTTTATATTTTTCAGGCCATACCTGCTCTACTAATTAATCGGGCTGCACCTGTAAGAGCTGCATATGGTTAGTAAGTTTGTCAATGGTCTATTTCAATGTATGGAAATGACCCACCTAATGAGTGATGGTCCGTATTCAATATATGGAAGTACCCACCTAATAAGTGCATTGGCTTAATTTTTGGGCAAAGTCACATATAGAGTAGGACACTTCCCTTAGTTTGGCAAGTTGAACTATTATTATAATTTGTAGAAAGTTTGGTGTTGGACATTGTTCGCCACCCATTACTTCTAAGTGGTCTTGCATACCTGAATTCAGCTTGAATATTGCGCCAAATGATATTTCACGACAGGGCCCACCTTTTCCACGGCTCAAATGTTCACCGATGCTGTGAAAACCATCATGAAGATCTCTTTGCCAATCTAGTCATCTGGTGCGGTCACACCTGGTGATCTCTTTGTCAATCTAGTCATCTGGTGCGGTCACACCTGGTGATCTCTTTGTCAATCTAGTCATCTGGTGCGGTCACACCTGGTGATCTCTTTGCCAATCGAGTCATGTGGTCACACCTGGTGCCTGTGGATGTGGCCACCCATTACCTTGAGTGATCTTGCACGCCTAAATTTGGCTTGAATTTTGTGCCCGACAATATTTCATGATGGGCCCACCTTTGCCACTTGATGAGTACTATTCCCAACTAGCGACCTACAAACCTTTCAACAGGAGATCTTCAATTTTATGAGATCAAACACATTGAAGCCAAACAGGCCCAAGTTCTAGTGCTCCTGGTTGAAGGACGCTTCGACAGTCTCGACCCATCACGAATACTGTTCATTAGGTCCGCTGCACATTTCATGGTTCACCATGCAAGCATCACAGTTAACAAATATAACAATTTGATCACTAGCATCAATATGGACAATCAAGACCATTCACACAAAAAACAGATCCATTAACCAACTGGATACATCTATTTGCAAGGACCTATCATTCATTGCTTATTATTCTACAGATCCACTTCTGTTAGGCAATTGTGTCCATCCCATCCATGGATGACTATAAAAGTAAGACCAAATCAATGACAGATTGGATCACATGATCAATGAGATTTTTGCGTTGGGATGTCTTCTGGCCTTGATGGACAGTTCAGATCAATTGATCAGACTGCCCAGAGCACAAGCAATGCTTTAAGAGCACTGGAGCACTTTACAAAACAAACATTAAAAAAAAAAGGATTTTATAGAAAGGCGAAACAACCGGTTTTATTCTCAATCAAATGAATAAATTAGCAGAAGAGGTGGTGAAGATGAGGAAGAAAAAGAAACTGTAATTAGATTTTCCTTCAAATTTCTGCAGATGTGATTGATGTTACATACAACAACAGATTAGGTAGAAGAACAGCCACTAACAGCAGCTAAAAACCAAGCCGAGAGCAGCAGCCTCAGCCAGCCCACTTCAGAATTATCCCTGCAATGTGAAATCTGGACCCTTAAATGCAGTTCCCCAGCATCTGTACAGTGGCCTTAGCCCAACAAAAAAAAGGGGTAGTCCAAATTCCCTACTTAAGACTCACTTTTTTCTTTCTTTTTTCTTTTTTTTCCTCTCTGATGATTGATGAATATAACAATATACAGTTCTTTCCAATGCTGTTGAAACTTCATTACTGTTAGAACTCCTGAATCTGATCTTGATACATATCATAGGAAGCAATCCCTCCTGCACAAAATCAGAATTTCAAAAATACCAACTTCAGTTCCCACGTCAGAGGAATGGTTAAAAGCTCCTAATGAAACTAAAGCTAAGAACAGAACATAATAGTAAAATGAAAGTGGTCTTTCAACTCCATGGAGTCGGCTTCAACCAATGCCACATTCCAAAATTAGTCAATGGGGTAGGGGTAGGAGTAGGACACTCATCAAAGCTTGGATTCAGATGAAAATCCCAAATTCTTTACAGCTTGCCATGGACTGACCCCAAATCACAATCGAGATAGCAGACAGCAGATGCGAACCTATAGAACTTGGGTGTGATTCTTTTGTCACAATGCTCAGGAAGAACACAAAATTGCACCCTCGCAATCTTGGGGCATGTGTACAGTATAGGAAGCAGTCAAGAAATGCACCATCATATGCAGCAGGCAAAAATTCGGCCTATTTCGACGCCTTTCCCAATGGACAAACAGAAGTTTCAAACAGATGGCCATCCAGCAGGGGAAAGTCCTCTGATTGACCTGTTATGATCATTCGAACAGTGCAAGGTTTTTTGTCACAGCCAATCCATATGGGCCCACCTCTTCACCCATTCCAATTGTTGGTCATGACCTGTCCAACTTCCCACATGCAGATACCAACACGAGTACCATTCAAAACAATGCAATGCTGAAACCAAACAGAAAAAATGGTGAAAAATATTCACAATCTGACTCAACTCACATGGAAATGGAAAAGTTCCTCGGTTATCTTGACGTCTGTTGTTCGAATGCTGGCATAGCACAACAATCCATAAGCATGCACAAAGCCACCATAAATATGGCATGTGTACCACAGTACACTCTGCAGATCCTAAAATGGATGTGGCACAGTATAAAAGTTAGGCTGAACTTATCACCCTGTCTGATTCACGGCCGTCAAAGGATGGTTAAAATGAACATTGGCCAATGGTGAAAACCCAACAAACAAGTGTCTGTCAATCAGGAAAAAGAATCATTCCATCATTCTGAAGCTTGGCCTTTGCCCCGTTTGACATGGATTGTTGTTCTGAACCAGCATAAATCTTTCCCCCTTTTATTGGAGCAGAATCCTCAACAACACCTGTTTTACACAGCTCGTGCAACAATCAAGTCCTATGGTTCACCATGAAGCTGTCCATCAGGAACACTCCACGATGCTAGGTCTTCCTTGAAATCTTTAGATTTCAGTGATAATCGGTTGAACGGGAATATCTCTGCAGCTCTTGGAGGATTGTCTTCCTTGCAATCTTTACATCTTTCATGGAATCAGTTGAATGGAAGTATCCCTGCAGCTCTTGGAGGATTGTCTTCCTTGAAATCTTTAGATCTCAGTGGGAATCAGTTGACCAGGAATATCCTTGCAGCTCTTGGAGGATTGTCTTCCTTGCAATCTTTAGATCGGAAGGTTCCATCCCTCACCGGATCCATTCCATGCATTAATTGAACTCCATATTATGTGATTGTGATGATGGTCCACATTATTGCATGTTTCCTTTCAATTCTCTTGGATTATGATGGTGAATGCTGAGATTTAATTGTTATTGCTGTTTTATTCCACTGAATCATATACGATCATACGCATGCATCATAATTAGGGCATCCTGCATCAGGTCCAGAATTGTGTGGAGGCCTTGCTGGGCTCTGTGCACATTTCCTGCAGTTGGCAATCCTTGTCTCTTTGTCTGATTCTTGATTTAGATGTTAGGTATGGTGGGGATGGGGCCCTGTCTCGGAGTTGCAGAAGCCAGCCTCGAAGATTGACTAAATGTATATCCTTATGTTTTTTGTTGTGAGCTGATGCTCCTCGGGTCGATTGTTGGCCAGCCCACAATTTTGGCTGCTCTGTGCTTAGAAGAAGAGTATTTGTGCTGCCCTTAGTGTGAGCATGGTGCTTGTTCAGGTGGTGGGTAAAGATGCTCTTGCAGTTGTCCAGATATTCATTGCAGTTGTAGTAGCAATTGTCCAGCATTAGCTGTGACATCTATCCTTTGGGTGCCTACTGTCCGCTTCTGATATTGGTTGCGGTTGTCTACTGAGGAACTTGGAGGGTGGCTGGTTGTATATGGTTGTTGGTTCAATCCTTGTTGGAGGCATGACGTCAAGGCATGTTTGGCGTTTGATTCGCATGCAGTATGTATGGGTTAAATGGATGTTGTCCGCTATATGTATGAGTGTTGGGGTGGTTGATTTCGTGATTCGATGTCTACCGTGTGGCGGGCCACTGATGAGTGTTTTTATAAGAGGCTAGGCAAGGTGTGTATGTGGAGGTGGAATTTTGGGGATGCGATGGCCACTTTCTTTCAGGTTGAAGCTGCTAGTTGGTCTGGTTTTCAGGCCAGACTCGATCAAGTAGTATGCTGTATGCTGGTGTTTTGTTTAGGGCTGGTTGTATGCTCTTGTTACAGCAAAAGATTTTTTAAGGCATTCAGGTGGTTTTGGTCTGTTGGGAGGCTGTCTTGATGATTGTTGAAGGCGGTTTGTGATGATGGGTGGACAGATGCGTGGCTAGCTTTCTTTGGAGATGGACTGAAGGCATGTGCAATTGGTATTATGTGGCTGTTTGGCGCTTCATGCGTTGATTCAGGTCGCCTGTTGTCGAATTATGTCAGTATGAAGGTGTGCTGGGGCTGCTTGGGGTGGTGTTTTGTTGGCAATATCCCAGTCCTGGTCATGTTCTGCATTTTCTTAGTCGAAGGATGATAGAGCTGTAACTGTGCTTAGGCATGCTTTGGAAGGGCACAGTTTTTTGTGGAGGATCTGTGTATCCAATTCTAGGAGCAGAGAAGGCTATGGAGCATTTTATATTTTCAAGATCAAAATATGCAATGGTTCAGTCATCTGTGGAATTATGCCTGTATAAATGGTTATTGTTGATGTTGTTGCTATTATGGATAAAAGCTACTGGTTGAGGGCATTAGGGAAAAATAAATAAATAAATAAAAATAAAAAAACACACATGTATAGGCTTATAATGGAAATGTTGAAGGAGAATGAAGATGATGGAGGTGCTGTAATCCAGGAATGTTGCAGTTTTCAGGCACTGTTGGATCTCTGATCAGCTGATGACCAGTGCTGAATTTCAGGCTAGATGTTGTCCTCTCTCAGATGCTGTCTAGAGTGTGGTTTGATGTAGATGGTGATTCGTATTCCAAGATTTTTTGCCCAATTGTTGATGATGGTTTTAGGGGCCGATTTGGGCAACCTAGGGTGCATGTACTGATAGTTTTGATGGATGCTTCTGCTGGTTTTTGAGATGCAACTGAGGTTTTTTTTTTCTTTCTTTTTTTTTTCCTCTTTTTTTTTTTTTTTTTTTGAAGGTGGCCCCCTGAGTTGGCTGGTTTCAGAGTGTCTTGTGGGAGCTGTTGGAAGATCTATTGTTGGGAAAGCCCATCTGGATAGTGGAATTTCAGCAGGGCACATTGCTGCTAGGGTGCCGCTATGGCTCTTTTTGTTGTTTTCATGCAAGAATCAGAGATTGCTAAGATAGTTGCAGTGGTGTAAGTCTGTGGAAAAGTGTAGGTAGCTTTGTTTCTTCTGCGCTGTTTCTAGTAAATTGTTGAAAGGGTTAGTGCCTGGTATGTCTCTATAGGGCATTCGTTTTTAGTTCTGACATGGTTCTGGGTTTTCTTGTATGTTTGGCTGGTGATGTGCAGTTGACTTATACGATAGGCGAGGCCCCTTCTCCTTTTATGGAGCCCACCTAAATGATTGTACATTCTTTCTTAACATATCAACAAAATTACAGGTGGTGTGATCCGACCTATAAGTTAAAAATTATAAAAAAAAAAAAAAAAAAAAAAATAGGAGTCTTATCGGGAAAAATATAACTGGACATTCAAAAGAAAATGAAAAGTTAAGATTGGAGATAAATGCTGAGAGTAAAGTCTAGAACTTGCAGCTTGATTTTATCCATGATGCCAAGAAAAATCACTTACTGGAAGAAGTAGGACTAACCTAGTTGGAAGAAGTAGAACCAACCCAGTTAATATAGGTACAAAAAATACATGAATTTGTGTGTTAACTGCTAGCATCTACATTATGCATTTACAAAAGTCAAATGCCTAAGAGAATCTTATCAGAAAAGAATAAATGGATATTTAGAAGAAAAAAAATATCCAATAAATATTTTACGAATCATTAGCCAAAGGGTAGCACTTCATCAATGCAGCACTAACTATAACAAAAGCATCTTTTTTTATTTGATTGGTAATAAAAGCATGGTAACATTTTTAACAGAATTATTCAAAGCCTATACAACAAAATTTTCAAATGGCAAAGCACTTCATCAATGCAGCACTAACTCTAAAAAAAGCTTCTTCTTTTTATTGGTAATAGAAGCATGCCAATGTGACCAGAATTATTCAAAGTCTATGCCGCAAAATTTCAAAAGGCACAAGATTAAAGAAGAATTTTTTTTTTAATTTTATAAAAAAATTCAAGAATAATCATAGGGAGACTACAATAATATACAAAAGGCAACATCCATCTACAAAGGAAAAAATTAGCGATTCTCAGAAATCAGCACAGCTATGCATACAGTTTCCGACCCATAATATTGCACCATATTTTGATGCCTCAAGCGCCTCAAGCGCCTCAAGAGAGCTATTTCCTGTCAGAAAAGGCAGAGTATAATAATAAAACTCATCAAAAATGAAAATATGAAATTGCATATGGAAGTTGCAAAAGTAACATTATCACCCAGCTTGAACCGTAAGCTTCAGATGACAAGTTCCAAATAATTCTGTTAGAAAAGGAAGTTACCTGCATCAATTGCTTTGCACTTTCGTTTGACTAGGCATCATAAGAGAAGAGTGTAACCTCCTTCATCACACATTTCGCCATTTTCACTAAAATCAAAAGAACAGAATAAGAAAACAAATACACTAACATAGCAACAACTGTAGGAGAATAGGCAACAACACTCAAGGACAACATGGTTTCCTAACTTTATTCTATTCCCATGTGGTAAATACTAGAATAACTTGGAAATAGCTTCTCCAAAGAAACTTTATTTAGCATGGATACAGACATTGTCTAGGCCTTCGACGCAGATATGAGGCCAAATCCATGGCGGCATTGAAAATGAAGACTCCCCAACTCGACTGCAAAATATTTAGATGATAATATTATTTTTATCCATGCATTGTAATCATTTATATGTAAAGATTACAAGTGAAGAATAGTGTGATAATAACCCAAAAGATCAATTGTTTATAGACGAAAAAGTTAACCAAAACAAAACCTATTAAACAAAGAGGGAAAAAAAAAAAAATCATCGTTATATGAGCCGAGCTGTATGCAGGATTGTTGAGTGCACAGAAATGGACAAGCATCGGCACAGCAAAATTTAGAGGAGTGAAGTCCCCTGTTACAAAGGACCAATCATAACAGTCATAACTGAGCACAAGACTTCACCTAGGCCAAGATTTCAGAAAACAAAGGTAAAGAGACTGCACACATCAGCTAAATCTCCACATTGATGGTGAGAGACAAAAAAGAAGAGTATTTGACAAGGTTAAACATTTAGGGTATGTCTAGATGGCATTATCAAATTGAATAGCCATTATTACTCTAATAAAGTGGCAATGTCCAAAAACAAAATTTACTAGTAATAACCAAATTGCAATTACATTAATTGGGATGTGGTAAAAAAAAAAAAAAAAACTTTAGAGCCGCTTATCTCATTGTGAATGCTGCGAAACATCAATATATTTTCTCGTTTCCTCTTAGTTAAACTGAATGTTTGAACTCAATCACTTGTACATCCAAACACCATGTTTGGAAACCATGAATTCCATGCCAAACAAATGAAAAGGAAAAGGGTCTGTGACAATTTCAGAAGAATATGAGATTTCCACTTACAATCAAGCAGCAGCATTCTGCAATGCTGACACCAAAAGATTTGTTTTGCAAAGCATCAAATTCCTTAAATGGGCTACAAGGGTTGAAACGCACCTGTTAAAACCAACATAAGCATGCCCGAATGTCCCTCTGCCTATTAGCTTTCCCTTCTTCCAGACATAACCAGGGCTTTGTGGGATTCTCTGCCCTTCCAGGACTACATGGAACTGAGGATGAGCTCATCACTCCAGAATTTGATGGAGAAAATGGAGAGGAATTACAGATTGTTAGATTCCGACGTTGCCCCTCCAGCCGCTTTGTATTCTAGAGCTGGCAGAAGGGGATTGCGTGGTGTGCCTGTGTTGACCTCACCAAGTTCTGTGGGCCCATCATGATGTATTTTTTATATCTAGACCGTCCATCCATTTTTCAAGATCATGTTAGGTCATCTTCAGAAAAATGATACAGATCTAAAGGTTAAGTAGACCACACCACATAAAGAAGTTGGGACAAGGATTTCATCCGTTGAAACCTTCCTACGGCCCACCATGATGTTTGTTTGTCATCAAATCCGTTCACGAGGTCACACGGACAAAGATAAAGGGGAAAAAACAAATATCAGATTAATCCAAAACTTCTGTAGTCCCAAGGAAGTTTTTTCAATGGAAGGCGTTCAATCCCCACTGCTTTTTGGGGTGTGGTCCACTTGAGCTTCGGATTTGCTTTATTTTTGGGCTAGTACGCTAAAATGATCTCCTAAAATGGACGGGCTGTGTAGATATAATAAATACGTCATACTGGGGACCACAGAACTTGGTCTGCAAACCACTTAGGTCGGTGGCGTGGGGGACTGGGGAGCGGATTAGCTTGTTACCCGGGAACAGCTTAGTGGGTGTTACCCTAATTATGTGGGCCCAATTTGACGTTTTTTTTTTTTTTTTTTATATCCACACCGTTTACTGTTTTTCCATCTCATTTAAGGACGTTATTACAAACCTTAAAAAGATCCAGATATCAAATGGACCATACTACTAGAGAAAAAGTAATAAATGACCATTAAAAACTTGTCGCTGGGTTACAAAAGTTTTAGATCAAGTCGATATTTTTGTCTTCTTTCATCCAGATCTTCTTGACATTATCAAGAGGTCGGATTGAAAATAAACATTACTAAAACCTTAAAATGAGGCTCTTTGGAATCTTGAATGGTGAGGAACTCAATCTCCACTGTTTCCTGTTGTGGGGTCCAGATCCGATATTATAACCCCCTACAAGCAGCAATGTAATAGAAATGATAGTGTCTCAATGGCCAATGCATTAGGACATGCACAGTGTTGTGAAGCAATAAATTCCATACATGTGGGTCATGTGTTCCAGTGACCCAAACCTTTGATCTGATGGGGCCCACCATGCATGGGGATGCACCAAAAGTCTCCCAGACTGGAAGATCTCAGCCTCTCAATGTCTGAGCCTATAAATGGACAGTTGAGAAAAAATACAACTGGTCAAAAGGGGGCCAAAGAATGTCCCTCCAAATCTGGAAGATAACTGAAGCACATCAAATGATCAAAAGTGGGATCATCAAATATGAAGTAGGACCTGACAATTGTATAACAGGCAAAGTCACAACTTGACATGAGAAAGGCTAAGACGATGATATAATAACATGAGCTCACTCACTAAAAAACAGCTTAGGCCAGCATAAATATTCTGGAGTTGGTACTTAAAAACTGGCATGCAAAGACAGTAGGGTAGTGGCAATTATGCGGAAACAGAATTTAAAAGAACTCAATCCAATTATAACAAACATTAAGAACATGGATAAATTTGTGATTTTTAAATTAAATGGGCTTTGTAAATACTCTTTCAGCTTTCCAAACAAGACACAAACAGCAAAAGATGGTCTTGTATAAAAAAATAAAACAAAATAAAAAATAAAAATTCAGCAATTATTTTACATTACATCAGGGGTTGAAAGTGTTGGGTGTGTTTCACACAAACCTTCAGATCTTACCCCCCAATGCACTAGAAATATGGACTATGATAATGTAATAATCAAGAATAAACATTCAACCACACGACACAAGGAGTTTTTGCGTGGAAAGCACTCGAAAGAGGTAAAAACCACGGGACCTAGTCCAGATCGACAATCCACTATCTCAGGGAACTGTTACAACCGATCACAAGCACACACCACTTGGATCAAACTTCTTCACCCACGCAGGGATAGATAAACAACAAGAGAATAACAAGAGTAGAGTGATCTCACCGATCCCGAGGACGTAAAAGCGCTGAGACGACGGTTACGCAGAAGAATTCCTCTTCAAGCAACTTCTCACTTCTACAAGCTTCCTCTTTCTCTCTTTTTTTCTTTCTCTCTTCCTCTTTTTCTCTCTCTCTCACCTTGGTCGTGCAAACACACTAATGTGATTACCTAATTCCGTTTTGGAACCCCTTAAGTAGGAAACTGAAAGAATTAGAACCCAATAAGGAAACTATGTACAAGCAGTCCGCACAGGGTCGGGCGCCCCATCACTAGACCTCCAGGCGCCCACCCAACCCAAAAAACGTCCAGCATGAAATCCTGAAGAAGAAAAAAAAAAAAGCAATTTCGGGTGCCCAAATCAACATGGTCGGGCGCCCGGTCACCAAACCGCCGGGTGCCCAACTGTTGTAAAAACAGTCCAGTAGGTCTGCTGCCACATATGGTGGAATTTCGGTCGCCCGACCAGAAGATGGTCCGGGCGCCCGACCTCACCAAGTTTGCACCTTCTCTCCTCTGCAGGAGGAAAACCCCATCAGAAAGCACCAAAAATCTGAAGTATTTTCCATTATAAGTAAGAGATTATTTGATCAGTCAATGCAATAATATCATGTGCATCCAGTAATAATCATCTAAGAAATATTAAAAAATAAGCTAACTATATAGTCTGCAGGGAATACTCAAACCACGCAGTCCAAGCCAAATGACCCCTCTTTTACATGCATACCATTCAATGATTGACTAAACCCTGAAATCCCATTGGTCTGTAACCAATAAGCTGGTAAAAATGATAATCAAGCCCACAAATTGTACACGGTGAGGTAAAACGGTTACTAGGAAGTATGCCCATATTAACTACTTATACCTCGATCTTTCTCAGTGAGCATGTCTGACGCAGGGAGGACGTGGTAGGTCGATCACCGTCTCCCTAACCGATTGTTTCTCGAATCCACGAGAAGAAATAAAAGATAAAAAGAGGAAATTAATTCTGAATAATTGTTTTATTGATCATTGAATGAATAATAAACGAAATTACAATGCATATAAATAGGAAACTAAACCCTAGGTAAAGTATCAAGCTCCAACTCAAACTAAAACTTATAGAAAACGCAGCTTACTATAAATAGTAAACTTACTATTTATAGAAATTGTTCAATCCTACTAGAACTCTTGGTTTTCAGTTAAAAATAGAAAGTTATCAAACGGGCCCAACCATGTTGTTCTACTAAATATTCTAAGCCCTTTTCATGTCGGGCACTAACTCTAAAACCCTACAGATTCAAAGTTATGACCGAATTAAAACTTACTATAAATAGTAAAGCTGAAAATAAACTAGCCTAATGACAATCGATATGGTCGAATTTTGCAATTCCGACATGGGCAACCCGGTGTAGAGGGGTTGGTTGGCTAAAGTAGCTCGAGCTGCCCCAAATTGATATATTATATGTCCCGAAACTCATTTCGGATTGCAAGATACGGCCGTTTTACGGTCCTGACGATTTGGATCACTTTCAACCCCGACCAGTCTTCTTTTGGTCCATCTGGGCCACGAAATAATCAGTGACCCATTCTACATCAATGTCATATGACAAAAATTCTTCCTCATAAATTAAAAGGACACTCCACATAAATGTAATGAGCTCAAGAGGTGGGCACATCTTCTAAGTGATGACCTGATTTCTCTGGTAACCCATTCATACTGGTGGGCACATCTTCTAAGTGAAGTGCCATACATGGAATAAGTGGGCCCTACACAATCTGAAAGGCTTTTAATGGTGAGAGTCCTGTCCCAACTGTTGCATAAGGTGTGTCCCACCTGAGCTTTAGATTGTCTTGTTTCTGGAGGCCAAGGAGAACTTGAGGGGGCCCACATGATGGAAGGATATTCGATGTCAGGCATAAATCATAGTGAGTCCCCACACATCTCGTTATACTTTTCTTCAGTTGGAGTTATGATTAGCATATATCCTCAGGTACAGGTTGGCCATTTGATCATGGAAGATGGATCTCATTCTTTTGCCACACTTTTTTTTTCTTTATTTCTTTCTGTTTCACTCAATGAAGCCGTACGTAGAAGACATGTACATGTCAATGTCCACTTATCCAGTGTATCATACCGTGAATGAGCCATGACCCAAGAATCAGATTCAGATGGTTCTAAACGGTCAAAAAGACTGACCAACCACACTTTTTTTTCTTTTTTGTCACGGACTATATATGGTGGGGCCTCGTAGATGAGTGGTCCAGATCTTGTGCAAATCTGCTTGTCTACGGAGTAACTTGTATGCAATAACATATGCAAGAAATGGTATGCACTGACTGTACAACTCTCAGGTATAACAAACTCAGCTTTAATTATTTATTTATTTATTTATTTGCAGAAAGGTGGGAGCACAACACCACTTTAACAAATTAAGCTCAAATGCCATTGTTTTGGAAAGTTGAAATTTTCATATACAATGAACCTCGCTGGCCCGAGTCTGACTCGGCATACAGGGTCATGACTATTACTGACGGAGCTGCACGTGGGTGGAAACGTGCATGATATCCACTCCTTCCATCAGATGATTTGCCTCATGCTCACCCTGAAACCCAAAAATCAGGTCGGTCTAAAAGTTAGGCACCCCACATTGTATAGAAGTGTTGGGGTATGATGTCCACCACTATGAGTGTGGGTCCACGTCGTTTACATATGCCATCCAATCCGTTCATTTGACATGAATGCCAAGATGTAGGGATGCTCCAAATCACATTGTTCTGAAACTCAGGTGGGCTGCACTGGGTTTTAACCATGATTTTAGATTGTTTCCAGTGATGAGATTCACCTGAGTTTTGGATTATTGTGATGTCGGGCCCCTTGTGATGCAAGGAGGACGTGGGAGGTCATGTATATAACTTGAATAAACAATAGGATAATGAAAATAATTCAAATAATTGTATTGAATGCTTAAAGTGGAATTATAAAACTAAACCTGAGGAAGAGCATCAGACTCCAACTCAAACTAAAACTAAAACTTCTAAAAATCCCGACTTCATAAACTTATTCTTTATAGAAGTTTCTCAATCCTATTAGAACTCATGGGTTTTCGCCAACAATAGAAAGTTTTCAAACGTGCCCAACCACGTTGCTCTACTAATTATTCTTAGCCCTTTTCATGTTAAGCACGACTCCTAAAACCCTACAAATCAAAAGTTATGATTAAAATAAAACTTACTATAAATAGTAAAATTGAAATAAAATTAGGCTAATGACCGTCGATCTGGTCGAATCTCGTAATTCCGGAATGGGCAACCCAATAAAGCGGGGTTGGTTGGCTAAAGTAGCTCGAGCTACCTCAAAATCATATATTATGTGTCAAGAAACTCATTTCGGATGGCAAGATACGACTGTTTTATAGTCCTAATGATCCAGATCATTTCCGACCCCGCCCGGTCTTCTTTTAATCCATCCAGGCCATGAAATGGTCGGCGACCAGCTTTACATCACCATGGATAATTGGATGTCGCACACAAATGAAAGGTCAAAAGTCATCTGTAGACACCCCACCTTCGGCTATACTGTTGGTAGAGATAGCTGGTTGAATGGAGGACCGTACCCCCATGCCATAGCCCAGTTCAAGCCTGAACCCAGTCAACCCAGTCCTAAACATCACCCTGAAAAACCCCCCCATAAGAAAAGCCAGTCAAAAAATCCCAAAAAAGTCAAACTCGCTGAGTCAACCCACTGAGTCAACCCGCTGAGTCAACTCGTCGAGTCAAAACACCGAGTCAACCCGTCGAGTCAACCCGCTGAGTCAAATCACCGAGTCGACCCGCTGAGTCAACTCACTGAGTCAACCCACCGAGCCAAACAGCGGCCCATAGCAGGCCGCCCAAACCGCCGCTGAATCCCAAGAAACGGCCGTACGGGCGACCCATAGCAGGCCGCCCAAACCGCCGCTGAATCCCAAGAAACGGCCGTACGGGCGGCCCATAGTAGGCCGCCCAAAATAAATTACGAGCTCTGCCACTGCCCGCTGCTATAAATACCCCCCTCCCCTTCTCATTTCAACACACCAATCTGCCCAGTCCAGCGATCGTCCGTCTGAGCCCTTCTCCACCCCTTAGCCCATTTTTCCACCAAGGAGAGCCCGAGTGAGGAGAGTCTAGCCCTGGTCCAGCCCAGCCTG
This sequence comes from Liriodendron chinense, assembly GCA_003013855.2. NCBI lineage: Eukaryota > Viridiplantae > Streptophyta > Magnoliopsida > Magnoliales > Magnoliaceae > Liriodendron > Liriodendron chinense. The sequence goes on along the minus strand of PVNU02000918.1, from coordinate 28,334 downwards.
ACCACTGGTCCAAGCCTCCCAAGCCATCCAAGTCTTGATCCAGCCACTCGAAGCCAATCCTTGCGACACCTCCGTCCACCCAGCTACTCTTTTCCAGCATCATCTCATTTGCATCTAGCATAAGTGCAACATTTACTTTTCTTCCAACCCCCCTGCTTCACTGCAAGCACCTTGATTCTTCAAGCACACTGCATATGTCTTAAATTAAGCACCTGTCAATTCGAGCGTATGCTCTGGGCTTGCCCGTTGTTGAAACCTGCCCATCAGAAACTCTTACTGTTCAGACCTGCATTCATACTTCACCATAAAACACCTTGATCATTCAAGCACACTGCATACATCTTACATTAAGCACCTGTCAGTTCGAGCGTACGCTCTGGGCTTGCCCGTTGTTGGAACCTGCCCATCAGAAACTCTTACTGTTCAGACCCGCATTCATGCATCATGTCATCCATGAGAATATACGAGGATTAAACTAGACTTTCAAGTATTCGATCGATTTTGTGAAGTAGAGACCGTACTTCGGTACGGGCAGTGTGTGGGGTGCTTAACCTCTTCCCACCCTGTAACCGTGATCCCTTACCTTGAATCTTTGGCCGCAGATCAAAAGGAGTCATTTTAGAGGAAGGAATCTTCGGATCCCCTTCTCTAACGTTTCTACGGGGTCTAGCCGACTGTAGATTCGAAGTAACTGGCTAGTGGCGACTCTGGTCTTATATAAACTCATTTGACACATCCAGCTTAAGCACGACAACCAAACGAAGCCCTCGAGAACGAGGCAAGCCAGTGGTACAAACGGCGATTTCGCACTCACACATCTTCCTCTCCTTCTTTTCCCGAAAGGGGAAGGGACGAGAAGAACGTCGTTGTGTGGGAGCGCGAAAACGGCGAGGGTCCACAGAATGGCGACTCCACTGGGGATAAACTAGTCCCACTAGTCGTGATCCGACTTGAAAAACGGAATCCCTCCTATACTTGAAAGTCATTAGTCCTCATACAATCTCATCTGCATAGCATTCTACCTAAAACAAAAAAATAGAAAATCCCAAAACCCAAAAAAAAAGTAGTGCATACTTCCCACCATTACTCCTCCAAACTAAATCACCCTGCCACATCCAATACAAAATCGACATGGCTCTCCCATTCCCTATACCTGAGGCTTCCTCTCCACTGTTAAACTCGAGTAAACCCATGTCAATTCCTGGCATCCAAGAGCTACAACAAAGCATGAAGGCCATGCAGGAAATGCTTCTCCGATTCACACAAGCCCAGGCTTCAGCAGCCAACAATCAAGCTGGTCCAGTTCAACAACCACAACAAGCATCTCTTCCAGCCTCCAGTTCATCTCAACCACAACTATCAGGGGTGGCGCAGGACTTTCGATACCCTCCTAATGAAGGTCCTCAATCAGGACAACTCTCGACCTCAGGGCATTTCTTCCAGCATCCTCCTGCAAACAAGGGCCATTTTCAGTCACATCCCACAACCCAGAATCCTAGTCAATTCCAACAATCTCTCCCCAATGGGAATTCCAACCAATTTCAATATTCTCCTGTGATTGGGATTTCTTCGCAGTCTCTCTTCTCAGCTCCAGTCCAACAAAGTCCCTACAATGGGAGTAATTACCAGGCCCAACCTTCTTCAAGCAGGAATTTTAGGAGCATCAATGACACCAATTATTATGAAAGGGGGCCATCTCAATCCTGGCAAGGGACAAGATCTCCTTCATCTGGTCCCTCCGAAATAGAGCAACTCCGAGAGCAGATGCGAGAGATGAAGAGAAAGTTGCAGAAGCAGCAAGGGGTGGATCTTCCATCCACTAAGTTCAGGGACCTTTGTCCATTTCCCGATGCAATGGTACCTCAAGGCTTCCAGGTACCAAAATTTAAAAGATATGATGGGACAGGGTGTCCTGTAGACCACTTACGAGCTTTCTGTGGAGAGCTTAATGCTGTGGCAGGCAATGATGGAGCACTCATCTGCTTGTTTCAAAAATCTCTGAAAGACGATGCCCTGGATTGGTACACATCATTGGACTATCATCGCATCAGGACTTGGGAGCAGCTCTCCCATGCTTTCGTCAACAGGTTCGCATACAATCTTAACATGGCACCTAGGAGAACAGACCTCGCAGCTCTCAAGCAAAGAAGCGATGAAACATTGTCAGCTTACGTTGGACGGTGGCGGGCCATGGCCGCTAGAATGAAGACTCCCATCGACGACGAGGAGCAAATCTCCATGATCGTCCACTCGGCAAATCCAAGTATCTCTGGATACCTTGTCTCACATCCATATGCGAACTTCAACCAACTCATCCACGCCGGGGAACAAGTCGAAGCCGGAATAAGGGTTGGGATGATCTCCCCTTGGTGGCCTCATCAGGCTTCTCCAATTCAACCGATAGTGGAAGAAGAGCCTACTGCTGAATACGAGAATGATAACGGAAGTGTCCTCATCTCCCATCCAATGGAAGAGGATGATCTTGTCGCCTCTACCGAAGGTGCACTATTCCTCCCTCAGCATGGACAACCGCAGCAACAGCAACAGTCAAGATGGAACTCACAGTTCCCTAATCAAGGTTGGCAAGGGGCACCCCTAACCAGTCAGGTTTCAGAACCCCTCATCCTGCAAGGGGCATCTCCAGTCGATCCAGTCTCCGCAATGCAAGGGGCACCTCCTGCCTATCCAGCTTTCACCAGCCAAGAAAAGCCTCCTCTCCAGTTTATTCGTGCCATCAACTCTAGTTCAGAGTTCGAACCTCTCATCCTGCAAGGGGCATCCTCAACTATTTCGATCCCAGAGCCCATCATCATGCAAGGGGCACCTTCAGTCGATTCAATCTTCGCACCCATTTCTAACCATGGGCACATTCAGCCCATCTCAGTCAACCAAGGGGACAATCTCCCTAATGCAGCATCAGCAAACCAGGGGCACAACCTGCCCGTCTCAGCAATAGTCAGTCAGGGGCACAGTTTGCCCCACTCCAGCTTACCAGGGGCAAAGCCTGCCCGTTTCTCAAGCAAACAACCAGGGGCACAACTTGCCCACCGCACCTGTCTATTCGGCTTCTACTTCAGCCATCGTCCTCCAAGAAGAAGACCCTTCTTCGGACAGCATGCCACATGCCCTAGCAGAATTAGGGCCTAGCTTCAATTATGTAGCCACTATCGAGGAGGTCGAAGGGGAGATTGATGTCCAGGTTCTGATCGATCCAAAAACATCAACCATCACTCTCCAGGTCTTGGACATCTCAGCTTCATTCCATCTCCTTTCTGATCGGACCTGGTTTCACAGAATCGGTGCCATCTCTTCAAATCTTCACCGAAGGGTCAAGCATATCTTTGGAGATAGGGCGATCACCATCATTACCGATCCCGGACAATTTCCCAAGATAGAAGCATCCAACCTCCGAGAGCCTACCATCCCAGCCATGGACGTACAACACTCTAATGGGGAGATCTCATACCATCACAATGCAAATTACTTCCCTCGCGCATGTCCCATCGAATCGAACTATGTCTTCCTCCCTGCCGAGAGTCAAACCTTCTACTATCAGCTCGAATACCAAGACTCGACCCGAACCATGGAGATTCAAGAAGATATGGATAGGAGAGGACTACGATATCAGCCTACTCTGATTCAGAAACCAAAGCATAGAAGTATCAAAAGAAAACGAGGTCGTCAAGAAGAAGGCAATCCCTGCATTTACACACCAATCCAGTTCATCAATGCAGGGATTATCTACCCTGATGATGGGCTAAATTCCACCTTCGATGATCAAGCGAACAGATTGAGTCTGATAGAGTTGCCTAAAGAAGACTCAAGCAAGGGGCAGAAATTTCCCCCGATCGACTGGACTACCGTCCTGGTCCCACCTCAGCCGGATGAACCTGAAGAGCTGCAATTCATCGGGGACGAACCAGGAGAAAGCATCCGACACCGACCCGGAGCCTAATTTCAGATCTGTCATGATGTTTGGGTGCAACAATGAGGTTTGGCCTACTGATCCTTTTGGCCCTACCTCCTGAGGGGAAGGAGTGCAGGGCAGTAACAGGTTTGTAGTCCCCATGACGGCACAATAAAAGTCGACAGTGCTCGGCTCCCTGAGCCGAATCAGGCGACACCTGGTTCACATCGCCGTCTTGCTCGGGTTTTTTTTACGAAAAATTTCAAAAAAAAAAATCAGAAGATTCAAAAACCCAAAAACACCAAATATTTCAAAATTTAAAAAAAAAAATCAAATTTTCACAAAGTCCAAAAGTTCAAAAAATCCAGATATTCACAAAATTAAAGAAAAAATCAGAAAAATCTTTGAAAAAAAATAGAAATCTCTTTTTCAATAAAGTGTCAAGTCTGTCTGTCAAAGCACTTGAGTATGAAGTTGACTCATAAGATTTCAATCTGGAGTTGGATTTCAAACTCAAGGGTTCGGACAAAGCCAAATGATGTGGAAGATGATGAGCTGACTCCCAAACTTAGAGGGCCTCCTCGAAAGTTCGAACCAAAAGCTGATGTCATCTCAAAAATGTTTCAAAATTATAAACCTAGGATCTCTTGAGACCCATAAGGAAGTGTGCATTGAGAATCCTTGTCCCTGAAAAATAAGCAGAGAATGATTGAATTTTTGAAGTCATGACTTCCCAATCTTGCGTCCTATGAAGACTTATCGATCAAAAACTCATCAAGCCTATCAAGAAGATGCTGTGAAGACTATGCTTGCATTCCATGCTGGAGTGTGCGACTTGACAAATGATCGAAAAAACCTCACGGCTCGATGAAGACAGATTGTTGCCAACATGTCAGAAAGCACTTCAAGTGTCAGCAACATGCACATCGGATCCATGTGTGTGCTTCGAAATTCTACAACCTGATAATGCTCCAGCTATTCCCTGTACGAGGTATCCACATCAACAGAAAGATCGACTCAGCATCATCTAGTGGTCATACGCATATACTTGTGGCAATTGATTACTTCACAAAAAGGAAGGAGGTAACATTCTGATCTCGCACGATAATTCTCATGAAGAATGACATCATCAATTGTTAAGGGTTCCCACATGCTATCAACATTGGCAATGGGACGCCCTTCGAAATCCAAGGATGAAAGATTTTCTCAAGAAACTTAAAATCAGAAGACAGACCTACGAGTTCAACTCAAAATCCCGTCAACATGAGTGCTGATGAAGAATGAAGCCGAAGAACGAAAAGTCATATCAGGTTTACAACAAGCACTGTTGCATCTGTCAGACTCAAGGGGCAAGCCTTGAGAATCAAAGAAGTTCTTCTGGGAGTCACCGTTCAACTCACCAACCTGAGGGGTAAGGATCTTTCAGAGCCAATCAACGCCGACAACGTGAAAATCTCTCACAGGTAAGCCAATCCAACCTTATCAAGAGTTACATTAGTAGAGCTGAAGTCAAGAGGTCAAGGCTTAGACCTCTGAGAATACCTTCCCGTCCACCAATAAGTGTTCCAAATAAAGGGTTCAAAAGCCAAAAAAAAAAAAAGAAGAGAAAAAAAAGAATAGAGCAAAAAAAAAGGGGGGGTAAAAAAAAAGAAGGGGCACACAACCCACCAAAAAAAAAAAAAAGAGAAGAAGAAGAAAGAAAGAAAGAAAGAAAGAAAGAGAAAAAAAAAATCGACCCAAAAGAAACACATCTATCCATCCATCCACCTCAGAAGGGTCTGTAGCTAAGGCCGACAGCTCTGCCATTGTAACTTAAGATAAGGGCCGAAAGGTTACCATCGGCCGGCAACGACGGATTCCTGACCTCTGGTCGTCGCAGTTATCCAAAAAAAAAAAGAAAAAAAAAGAAAAAAAAAGGAGAGAAATGTGTACTTAAACAAAGAGGGCGGAGTGAAAACCCGAAAGGGCGCTCCGAGTAAAAATAGTGAGCACACAGCGGACTTGGTGAAAACTCGAAAGGGCGCCAAGGGTAAAAACAGCATAGCTGCCAAGGGGCAGGCAAGATCAAATACCCGGGACGTGGTGAAAACCCGAAAGGGCGCCACGGGCAACAATGACGGGCAAGCCGGACGCAGCGAAAACCCGAAAGGGCGTTGCGGGTAATAATGGCTAAGAAAAGAAAAAGAAAAAAAAAGAGAGAAAAAAAAAGCAGGTACATGAGAAATCTAAGCGACATGAAGATTCAATGGAAGCAAGGATGGCGGCTATGAGTCAAGAATTCTTTCAAGATCTGCCCAAATTCTAGGGGCAGGATACCATTGCGCACTATCTTAAGAGGACCAGGATCCCTGGTGAATAATCAAGAAAATCGAGTATGACATCAGGCTGAGTCAAATATTCTGATTCCTACATCTAAAAGCACAAGTCCAAATCACGCACAGACAGATAAGCACTTGACACAAATTTTTACTTCATGATTTGCATATATTTTCCAAAAAAGAAAAAAAAAAATCATTTTTCCTTATTCGTATATATGCAAAAAAAAAAAAAAAAAAAAAAACTTACAGGGCTTTCAAAATAAACATCCCCCAGCCAACTTATGGAGTGCCTCGTACAAGCGTCTTTCTCCCGATCATTCCTCCCAGAAGGTAAGTATCTCTCTTCCTGCTTTGATGCTTCAATCCTTTTACTAAAGTGTTTTCTCTCCTCACAGGTACCAGAAGGCAATCTAAGATCAGCCCATTAATGTGCATCATGACCCCATCACCACCATCCATCACATCATCCATGTGGCCCCCACTCAAGGGACACATAGCCTCACCTATGTCCCATCTCCTCATCTCATCCATACCAACTATTTCTCCCATAATCAATGGCCCATGCAAATCTGAAATTTCAGCATGGCTGCCATTAATAGGGTCATTCAAAGATCCACCAAACACCACCCTTAATTCATCATCAATACCCCCATTCAATGCTCCATCTCCACCATCAATCAAAGGCACCTCATCATCCTTAAAGCCTTCATCAAGTGTTGAAGTGTGGGACCCACCAACCTCTCCCACAAGGACCCCCAAGCCATCATCAATGGCTGCCCAAGAAAGGACCAAGCTAGAAAAGGACAAAAAGAGAAGAAAATGGGAGACAAAAGAGAGATTCATGGCTGCAATCGAACCAGAGAGTACAAAGCAGGTGGGGACAAGGGCAGCAGACAACAGGGAATGTCCGAACCCGAGCCAGCCCAGGCCGCTCAAGAGGCGAGCCTTGGGCGGCTTGCTCTGGGCCGCCCGTACGGACGCGCTCCCTCTCTCTCCGCGGGATTTGCTCCAGGGTTCTTGGTAGGTGAGGCTGACAGTCCACGTCAGCAGATGGCACCTCATGGGCCGCCCAAAGCTCCGGTCCACTCCAGATTTCGATTGAGGCTGATCAAGATCATATAAAAGGTGCCCCACCGGTCCAATCACGAAGCAATACGGCCAAAATGGGTATGATCAAGTCAAAGAAAAGAAAAATTGATCAAGAAGGGCCCACAAGCAATCTGAGCCACTCAAAGACTAGATCATCATGATCCAACCATGGAAAAGCTCGCATGGGTCATCCAATAGCAAGATCAAGGGTTTGATCATCAAAAGAAGGGCCAGAATCCAAGATCTGACCATCAAGTGGGCCCACATGGCTGAAAAGAGCGATCTGAACCATTCAAGTCATCATCTGCACCATGAAAAGCCTTCTTAGCCTCACAAAACATCAAGAAAAGGTGCTTCAAAGCAAAGCTGAAGTTTGCAAAAGGGCTCACAGGGCCAAATCAAGCAATCCAAAAGTTTAACCATCATGATCCAAACCATTAAAGAGCTTCTTTAAGCTACCAATCTCCAAGATCAAGGGTCCAATCATTAAGATCTGGCTTCCGAGTATGAGAATTAAAGTACAAGAGGTCCTACATGGCCCATTCAAGCAATCCAGACCACTCAAATCACAATCAGCCCCGTCAGAAGCAAGGTAAGTATACCCAACCCTAAAAACTTTGGGTCCGAAGACCTTAAACTACGTCGGGATCGACATCCCGAGAGATTTTTAATAAAAATCGATAGCAGTCTGGATCGTCGAATCAAGATCCGCTGATACCGGATGTTTTCCAAAAAAGAACAAAAATAGGTTTTCCCTGTCATGTACAGTTTTTGGTCCGAAGACCTTAAACTACGTCGGGATCAACATCCCGAGAGATTTTTAATAAAAACCAGCATCGATCCCAGCCTTTCAGGCCAAGATCTGATAATCTGGATCATTTCGAAAAACAAAAAAATATGTTTGCCCCTTTTGTACAGTTTCAGGGTCCGAAGACCTTAAACTACGTCGGGATCGATATCCCGAGAGATTTTCAATAAAAACCAGTGTTGATCTTGACCGCTCAAATTGAGATTTAACGGCCTGGAACATTTTTCAAAAAATCACAAAAAGAATGTATTTTCAGCATGTACAGATTTTGGTCCGAAGACCTTAAACTACACTGGGATTAATTTCTCGGGGGACCCTTTCTTGCTTCCAATAAAAACCGGCATCGGCCTCAACCGCTGGGATCAAGGTTCGATAACCCGGATCATCTCAAAAATACCAAAAATATTTTAAAGCTTTCCACAAAAACCAGCATCAATCTCGATCATTCGAGCTGAAATCTGAAACTTTTTCCAAAAAACACAAAAAAAAAAAAATGATTCACCAAAAATTTCAACTGCACAAATTTATCTCCAGCGGTCCGAAGACCTGAAACTACACTGGGATTAACTTCTCGGGAGCTTTCTTTCCTAACCTGTTCTGGACATGGCTGACACTTGATCGTACGGGTGTCCGGAATCTTTTAAACAGGTGAGGGCTGAGGCGGGCAGAACTCCGCAATCCTGTTCGTGTTGAACGCACCGTGATAGACAACCTTGATTTGGAAGTCGCTGTTGAAGCTGACGGATGTTCCCTGTTCCTAGAACTCATGAAGGGGATTAAGGCCGTTGGGAGGTGAAGCTCACCCTCACGGAATTGTGAGCAACGTAAGACCCCAAACTGGATTGACTAAGGGAAATGTGAGGATGTGGCTCATCTTGTGGCCGAAGGAGTCCGTCGGACGATAAGTGGTCTATGTGCATTGCACATGAGGAACAGGCAACTTTGTGGGTGTGTTGACTGAAAACCCTCGAAATCTTCTCATCCGAAGATGTAAAACTACGGCACTTAACTGTGTGAGACTCGTCTTTGTCACGCCCTGAAATTCGAAACCCGAGTACAATAACCCAAAGCCCGAGTTCCAAGGTGTGAATTGAAAATTCGAGCATAGATTCCTTGAGATTCCATCCCACACATTATATATCTAAAATAAATTCCCAAATATAAAATTTCTTTTCCACTAATGTCTTATTACATTGAATTTTACAAAACTAAAACAAATCGATTACATTCGACGCTCGTGTGATACGTGACCCTCTGAGTACTTTGCTCCGTCTATGTCTTTTTCTTCCTGTGAACCTGCAAGAACTGTGGTGATTTTGGTGAGCTAAAAGCCCAGTGAGGTCATTTCCATCACAGGTAATATTCCAGTTAATAAGAGATACAATGCGAGTCATCAATGGATAGAATTGTGAGCAATATATGAGGATAATGTTATGATTGATACACTTTATAGTTTATTATCAAAAGAACATAATTAGCATGATGTCATGTATGTCATGATACGTGCGAGAGCAATAAACGTCTAGGAACTCGTTGCCACTGAACATTAGGAACTGTCGCAAATCAACCATGCTCACCTAACCGGTACAACGAGGCGGCAAATCAACCATGCATGCCAGTGGGCAAATCAACCATGCACCACTGATCCAACCGAGCAAATCAACCATGCTCAATAAGTGAAACGACCAGAACTCGCTGCCACTGAACATTAGGAACCTGTCGCAAATCAACCATGCTCACCTAACCGGTACAGCGAGGCGGCAAATCAACCATGCGCGCCAGGAGTCAAATCAACCATGCTCCTGTTCTGTCGCAGTGTATAAATGTATGTATGTCATGAGTTATGGAAGCATCCTTCAGGCATACAATGCATAACAACTCAATTCCAATCACGCCATGCATGTGTTATCTTCATTCAGATAATTCTTTATCTAGTTTTACTTATTGTTGATCAAGGGATTTTGAGAAGATTATCGTGTAAAGTTTAGTTCGTTGACAATTGGCCAAGGTTGTTCCAGGAGTAGGTGTTGCATATTATTTAGATTTACATTGATATCGATCATTAAATTTAATAATAATATCATGTGAAATCTTAAGAGTACTACATGTATTTAGGGTTGAATGTTGATGGCATCCTATGTAAGAAGTACTAAATCAAATTGTGTAGAATTCTGACACGTGCATTAGAAGGAAAAGTTGAGACAATTAACTCAATAAATATAATTAGTAGATGAACCTTTAAGGACACAAAAAAAAAAAATCGGAGATGGGTGGATCCCTTACCTAGGATTCCATGTTAAGAAAGAATGTATAAAAGTATATCTGAATGCCTAACTAGAAAAGGAGTCTTGACAAATTGAACGTAAACAAAGACAAACACTAAAGGACATTAACATAGAAAGTTACGTGAGATGAATCACTCACTTATGATGAACTATGGGCTCTATACAAGCCCCAAACCTGAAGATGGGTTGGCTCAGCGAGTCGCTCAGCGAGTCGACCCAGTTTGAAAGTCTAGAGAAGAACTCCTCCTTCATTCCTCTTTCTTTCTCCTTTTCTTCTATTCTCCTCCTTTGCTGTAACTGGGACGCTGTCCCCACAGCTACAACAGCCCCGCACGCTACCTCCCCCTCTCTTTCTCTCATCGCTCCTCTCTCTCTCTCTCTCGTTTCTTCTCTTCTTCTTTTTCCTTCTTCCTCTATTTCTCTTTCTTGCTGCCCCAGCAAGAGCCGCAACAACAACAACAATAGCCGCTATAGCAGCAGAAGTACAAGCGTCAACAACAGCAGCAGCACGTGCTGCTCATTCTCTCTCTCTCTCTCTCTCTCTCGTTTCTCTTTCTCTCTCTCTCGTTCTTCTCTTCTTCTTCTTTTCTTCTTCTTTTCCTTCTTCTTCTTTCTCTTTCTTGCTGCCCCAGCAAGAGTCTCAACAACAGCAACAGCCGCAACAGTGACACTGGCAGCAACAGCAGCCGTACTCGGCCTCTCACTCTCTCTTTCTACTGCTGCTTCTCTCTCTATCGCTCCTCTCTCACTCTCACAACTTCTTTCTCTCTCTCCTGCGTTTCTTAGGAGGAAAAGAGAGACCTACCATGGCCCCTATATGTAGCTCGAAGACGGACGGAAATCCACGGTTGCGGACGGATTCTCGGATGTGTTTCCGAGTAGAAGAAGGAAACTACATAGTTTTGGGACTCCTACGCATATGAAGCTCGTTGGAAAGCTAGGTGGGGTCCACACGAAGATTTGGAAGAGGTCTGGCCCATCCATGCATAGCAGATATGTAGATCTAGGCGTTTCTTGAATCTTAGGGTCGGTTTTGGAAGGCTGTGGTGGACCGTACAATCGTCCGGATACAAGGAGGTCACCTACCCCCTACGTCCGTACAAGGTACGCACCAGATGGACGGATTGGATCAACCGACGGGGTCCACTTTGATGGACGGTGCGGGCCACAATCGGCGACAGCGTTACCGCTGTCGCTGAAGCAGCGTCCGAAGACGCGTTCCGTCCGCAACGCGTGAGGAATGCGGTCAACGCGCGTTGACCGCGTGGCCGGTCCCCTGAACTGTACACGTGGGTCCCACTTTGATGTATATGAAAAATCCACTCCAATCATCAGGTAGGCCACATAATTTTAGGGTATGACACCAAAAATGAAACAGTTCCGAAGTTAGATGGCCCACTTATGGCCCGATTTCTGATTAGGGCGTTTGTAGGATGATCGGAGGGTTGAAATTCGACGTGTATGGTTAGATCGTGCCGTAAAACTAATATGTAGAGTTTTGCGTGGAAATGATTCCCAAAAATCATAAAACTTGCAATTGGTCCTATAACTTGAGTTGATTAATGGTACTTTCCTAGTACTTGTGAATTTATAAGTTTTGCGAAGTCTACCACTTCCATACTATCCTGGGGTTCATGTTGAGCGATTATAATGAAGGAGCTATACCATAATCTCTTACGGATTAATTAATTTATTTATTTTAAATTTATTTAATTTCTTAATTGAATAACTAATTTATAATTTAGGTTATTCTAAAATCCTAAGGGGTTACAAACATACTCAAGCAGCTTTCACTGGTCTAAGTATACACCTTGTGGTGGACACAATGTACGGGTCTTATTTATGGCAGACATGTGTGCAGGATAATGTACGGCGGTTTCCATTAATCGCGTAATTCGAAATCAGAGTGGATGGTTAAATCTTCTATTCTAGTAACGACAGATTACCCTAACGGTCGATCTATCGACTTAACTAAGTACTACGTTTTTCCAGAGACCTGACGAGTTGTCTGAACACGTATAAACTGTATACATGTGTGTATGCGTGTGAACAATACAGCTTAGAATTTAATTTCTCACATGTGAACACGCACTCGTGTACTTACTCGTGCGCCCAAATTTTTGGGGTATTACAGTCTTGCTCGCTGACGTAAAATGGATCGGGTGCCTTACCAGCAGTAGAAGCTGGAAGTGGATGAAAATTCCATACTTTTCCCTGCATTTCAGAAAAATCACAAAAGACCAAAACATTACAAAATATTGTCAAAAATCACAAAAAATATTTCCCTTGCTTTCAAAGAAAATATTTCGAAAATCACAAAAAATATTTCTTGTGTTTTCAATAAACCGATCTCTATCCTGACCACTCGGTTGAAGACTCGGACCACATATTTACAAAAAATCACAAAATTGTCAGTATCCCCAGCACTACACTTCAGGAGTCTTGAACTCCGCTCACTTCACAGTATGGGATGACGGATCCAATCGCCCGCAAATTGGAATCTTGACCAAAACGGGCAACCAAACACCATCTCAATCACACGTATGCCCAGAAGAACATCTTGAAGTCGAATAATATCCTCGTACATTCTCATTAGCAAAGAAACAGCATCTTAGGACGATGGACCTGATCGACCACGGGTCGGGATCTTGACCAACCCGCTGTCCAAACCTCTGTATCAAAAAGAAAATCCCCAGGGGGCACAACCCTACAAGCAATAAGCTCAAAGTTCTTTGCACCCACAGCAAAAGCAAAATCATCAAACGAGAAGAGAATGAGCCAAATCATGCATTCATCATGCATCTCCCAGCATCAGCATCCATCGCATCAATCATCATGTTTACCTGCTTTCAAAATAAAAGTCGGTTAGCCAAAGACCCCACAGGCATCCCTAGTGGAGGCACGTGCAGACCCGATTTCCATTTCAAAAGACAAAAAATATTTCTATTTGCAAATAAAAACCCCACGGAGTATCACTCCCCAGAGTGGGTATCTTTTAAAAAATCCAAAAATATTTTCCCAGTAGAGCGTTCTGCCTCCAAAACACCAGGAGATCTTCCATATCTCTGGGTAGGAGCCGACGCAAAAATCAAATAAGATCCGATGTCTCGCGGTTTCCCCGGAGACCATCGGATCCAATGCACTCAAAGTACGGTCGAACTGAACTCCAGTGTCAGTGCGGTCGTACCACATACCAAGATACAAAAAGATGAAAGCCAAAAGGCTCGGTCACAGAAACCATTTGAACAGGTGGAAACGATGAATTGTAACCCAAGTATCAAAATCAGCAGATTGGGTGGAAAGAGTTCACCCGCACATACCTAAGCGTGGATGCCTGAAGTACCTTGATTGAGTCCAAGTCGGCGTAGTAGAATCCCGTAAGACTATCTGACGCAGGGCGTCTAACCACTTTGACAGTCAAGCGAAACAAGTACTCCTGGAGTGATCTGGGAAAACATCAAACATCACACAATCAGTCTTAGGGTCAGCAACCTCGTAAGACTACGGACGTAGAGGCTCTACTGTACCTTTCCGATGTTAGTACCGATCGGGAATGGAAAGGTTGCGATTGGGTACCCAGGTTGCAGCAAACTGCAGGGACAATCGCAACGTTTTCTCCAAACTCTCGCGGTATGTGCGAGTTATCAACTTCCAGACAATCAACTGACTCAGATACAAAGGATAACAAAGACTCCAGACCACAATCAAGGAAAGAATGAATTGCAAACCAAGCATCGAAGCCAGCAGATCGGGTGGAAAAAGCCCACCCGCACATACCTAGGCGTGGATGCCTGAAGTACCTTGACTGAGTCCAAGTCGGCGTAGTAGAATCCCGTAAGACTATCTGACGCAGGGCGTCTAACCACTTTGACAGTCAAGCGAAACAAGTACTCCTGGAGTGATCTGGGAAAACATCAAACATCACACAATCAATCACAGGGTCAGTAACCTCGTAAGACTGTCGACGCAGAGGCTCTGCTGTACCTTTCCGATGTTAGTATCGATCGGGAATGGAAGGGTTGCGATTGGGTACCCAGGTTGCAGCGCATGCAGGGACAATCGCAACGTTTTCTCCAAACTCCCGCGGTATGTGCGAGTGATCGGTTTCCAAACGATCAACTGACACAGATGCAAAAGCAAGCAAAGATTTCAGAACATGATCTATGAATGACCGGGTCAGAAGTGGGGTGTCCACTCGCTTTGGCATTCGGTTGCACGCAACCTCTGCCAAAGAGGGGCATCTGTAGACACCCCACCTTCGGCTACACTGTTGGTAGAGATAGCTGGTTGAATGGAGGACCGTACCCCCATGCCATAGCCCAGTTCAAGCCTGAACCCAGTCAACCCAGTCCTAAACATCACCCTGAAAAACCCCCCATAAGAAAAGCCAGTCAAAAAATCCCAAAAAAGTCAAACTCGCTGAGTCAACCCACTGAGTCAACCCGCTGAGTCAACTCGTCGAGTCAAAACACCGAGTCAACCCGTCGAGTCAACCGCTGAGTCAAATCACCGAGTCGACCCGCTGAGTCAACTCACTGAGTCAACCCACCGAGCCAAACAGCGGCCCATAGCAGGCCGCCCAAACCGCCGCTGAATCCCAAGAAACAGCCGTACGGGCGGCCCATAACAGGCCGCCCAAACCGCCGCTGAATCCCAAGAAACGGCCGTACGGGCGGCCCATAGCAGGCCGCCCAAAATAAATTACGAGCTCTGCCACTGCCCGCTGCTATAAATACCCCCCTCCCCTTCTCATTTCAACACACCAATCTGCCCAGTCCAGTGATCGTCCGTCTGAGCCCTTCTCCACCCCTTAGCCCATTTTTCCACCAAGGAGAGCCCGAGTGAGGAGAGTCTAGCCCTGGTCCAGCCCAGCCTGACCACTGGTCCAAGCCTCCCAAGCCATCCAAGTCTTGATCCAGCCACTCGAAGCCAATCGTTGCGACACCTCCGTCAACCCAGCTACTCTTTTCCAGCATCATCTCATTTGCATCTAGCATAAGTGCAACATTTACTTTTCTTCCAACCCCCCTGCTTCACTGCAAGCACCTTGATTCTTCAAGCACACTGCATATGTCTTAAATTAAGCACCTGTCAATTCGAGCGTATGCTCTGGGCTTGCCCGTTGTTGTAACCTGCCCATCAGAAACTCTTACTGTTAAGACCTGCATTCATACTTCACCATAAAACACCTTGATCATTCAAGCACACTGCATACGTCTTACATTAAGCACCTGTCAGTTCGAGCGTACGCTCTGGGCTTGCCCGTTGTTGGAACCTGCCCATCAGAAACTCTTACTGTTCAGACCCGCATTCATGCATCATGTCATCCATGAGAATATACGAGGATTAAACTAGACTTTCAAGTATTCGATCGATTCTGTGAAGTAGAGACCGTACTTCGGTACGGGCAGTGTGTGGGGTGCTTAACCTCTTCCCACCCTGTAACCGTGATCCCTTACCTTCAATCTTTGGCCGCAGATCAAAAGGAGTCATTTTAGAGGAAGGAATCTTCGGATCCCCTTCTCTAACGTTTCTACGGGGTCTAGCCGACTGTAGATTCGAAGTAACTGGCTAGTGGCGACTCTGGTCTTATATAAACTCATTTGACGCATCCAGCTTAAGCACGACAACCAAACGAAGCCCTCGAGAACGAGGCAAGCCAGTGGTACAAACGGCGATTTCGCACTCACGCATCTTCCTCTCCTTCTTTTCCCGAAAGGGGAAGGGACGAGAAGAACGTCGTTGTGTGGGAGCGCGAAAACGGCGAGGGTCCAAATCATCACATGAGATCTTCTCTCATATGTTCTCAAGCATAGATGGTGATTTGAGTTTCCAGTACAACTAGACTTGTTAGATTGTGCAAGTAGAGCCTATGCTTCGGTAAACCAAACCACTGGTACTACTGCCCCACTGCCAATGGCTGATGGACCGAATGAACCAAAGCACATCACAATAACACCTAGTTTAAAAAAAAAAAAAAAAAGATGAATGTTGAGCCAGTTGACCCAACTAGAAAAAATCCACGGAATCACACGCTATTATTGGCCTAAGTGCCTAGCTTGAACACATTTCCAGCTTTTACATTCCCTAAATGGCCCTTGCACATGTGCACACAAAATGTTCCACTTAAGGAAATTAATTAAATTAATTAAAAACATAAATTTTGAACCTTTCACCATTTTCTTTAACCATGATGGAAGTGATTGGAAAAGGAAGAGTTATATTTGTATCTTAAACGTGTATATTATCTTAGGCTTAAAATTATAAGGTTGATTCATGTTCCACATGAGCTTCCATATAATATAAGGACTTCTTTGAAGAATATGATAGGTAATAAAAGAGATTCGAAATGAGACTTTTTTTTACCCGTAACTATACTTGTCTACTTCACATAAACACTAAACATTTCTTGAACTATTACAATACAAGGACATACCCTAAAGAATAAGACAGGTGATAAAAGTGATGTGAAATACGAAATTTCTTGTATAGTGACAATATGTCTCGTGGA
Source organism: Liriodendron chinense (assembly GCA_003013855.2). Taxonomy (NCBI): domain Eukaryota; kingdom Viridiplantae; phylum Streptophyta; class Magnoliopsida; order Magnoliales; family Magnoliaceae; genus Liriodendron; species Liriodendron chinense. The sequence continues at coordinate 11,416 of PVNU02000918.1, read as the reverse complement.
CACTAAATAAATGGTTATCATTTCTTGAGCTATTACAATATTACAAGGACTTTTCTAAAGAATAGGATAGGCAATAAAAGAGATGCAAAATGAGACTTTTCTTCTTCGAGATGACTGTACATGTCTACTTCTTACGGACATCAAATGAGTGGTTAGCGGTTCTTGAATTATTACAATACAAAGACTTTTCTTAAGAACAAGACAGGCAATAAAAGAGATGTGAAAGACGAATTTTCTTGTATAGTGACTATGCTTCTCATAGAAACTAAATAAATGATACAATTTCTTGAGCTATTACCATACAAGGATTTCATTAAACAATAGGATAGGTAATAAATAAAGAATATGCTAAATGAGACTTTTCTTATCCAGCGACCATACTTGTATGATAAAATCTATGTTGAGAAAACAGGCGTATCGCCTCTCCCCATAACGATCACCTACCATGGAGATAGTGTGCCCTACCATGAAGATCGCCTGAAAATAAGATCAGGCTCATCCACCAATCAATTAACGTCACATACCATTAAGATCAACGGTTTAGATCACGAAAGCCATGGAATCACACGCTAACACCTAGTTTAAAAAAAAAAGATGAATGTTGAGCCACTTGACCCAACTAGAGAAAAGCCCTGTCATCACACGCTATTACTGGCCTAGGTGCCTAGCTTGAACAAATTTTCAGCTTTTACAAGCCCTCAATGGCCCTTCCACATGTGCAGACAAAATGTTTCACTTAAGTAAATTTAAATAAAATAATTAAAAACATAAATTTTAAACCTTTCACCATTTTCTTTAACCATGATGAAAGTGATTGGAAAAAGAAGAGTCATATTTGTATCTTAAACGTATATATTATCTTAGGCTTGGAATTACAAGGTTGATTCGTGTTCCACATGAACTTCCATATAATATAAGGACTTCTTTGGAGAATATGATAGGTAATGAAAGAGATTCGAAATGAGACTTTTCTTCACCCATAACTATACTTGTCTACTTCCCATAGACACTAAACATTTCTTGAACTATTACAATACAAGGACTTCCCTTAAAGAATAAGATAGATAATAAAAGTGATGTGAAATGGGAATTTTCTTGTGTAATGACAATATGTCTCGTGGAAACTAAATAAATGGTTATCATTTCTTGAGCTATTACAATATTACAAGGACTTTTCTAAATAATAGGATAGGCAATAAAAGAGATGCAAAATGAGACTTTTCTTCTTCGAGATGACTGTACATGTCTACTTCCTACGGACATCAAATGAGTGGTTAGCGGATCTTGAGTTATTACAATGCAAAGACTTCTCTTAAGAACAAGACAGGCAATAAAAGAGATGTGAAATACAAATTTTCTTATATAGTGACTATACTTCTCATAGAAACTAAATAAATGATTATCACTTCTTGAGCTATTACCATACAAGGACTTCTTTAAACAATAGGACATGTAATAAATAAAGAAGATGCTAAACGAGACTTTTCTTATCCGGCGACGATACTTGTATGATAAAATCCACATTGAGAAACAAGCGTATCGCCTCTCTCCATAACGATCACCTACAATGGAGATGGTGTGCCCTACCATGAAGATCGCCTGAAAACAAGATCAGGCTCGTCCACCAATCAATTAACGTGACATACCATTAAAATCAACGGTATAGATCATGAAAGCCATGGACTCACACGCTAACACCAAGTTTCAAAAAAAAGATGAATGTTGAGCCAGTTAACCCAACTAGGGAAAAGCCGTGGAATCACACGCTATTATTGGCTTAAGTGCCTAGCTTGAGCACATTTCCAGCTTTTACATTCCCTAAATGGCCCTTGCACATGTGCACACAAAATGTTCCACTTAAGGAAATTAATTAAATTAATTAAAAACATAAATTTTGAACCTTTCACCATTTTCCTTAACCATGATGAAAGTGATTGGAAAAGGAAGAGTTATATTTGTATCTTAAACGTGTATATTATCTTAGGCTTAAAATTATAAGATTGATTCATGTTCCACATGAGCTTCCATATAATATAAGGACTTCTTTGAAGAATATGATAGGTAATAAAAGAGATTCGAAATGAGACTTTTTTTACCCGTAACTATACTTGTCTACTTCTCATAAACACTAAACATTTATTGAACTATTACAATACAAGGACATACCTTAAAGAATAAGACAGGTGATAAAAGTGATGTGAAATACGAATTTTCTTATATAGTGACAATATGTCTCGTGGACACTAAATAAATGGTTATCATTTCTTGAGCTATTACAATATTACGAGGACATTTCTAAAGAATAGGATAGGCTATAAAAGAGATGCAAAATGAGACTTTTCTTCATCGAGATGACTGTACATGTCTACTTCCTACGGACATTAAATGAGTGGTTAGCGGTTCTTGAGTTATTACAATACGAAGACTTTACTTGAGAACAAGACAGACAATAAAAGAGATGTGGAATACGAATTTTCTTATATAGTGACTATACTTCTCATAGAAACTAAATAAATGATTATCATTTCTTGAGCTATTACCATACAAGGACTTCTTTAAACAATAGGTGAGGTAATAAATAAAGAAGATGCTAAATGCGACTTTTCTTATCCGGCGACCATACTTGTGTGGAAAAATCCACGTTGAGAAACAGGCGTATCGCCTCTTCCCATAACGATCACCTACCATGGAGATGGTGTGCCCTACCATGAAGATCGCCTGAAAATAAGATCAGGTTCGTCCACCAATCAATTAACGTTACACACCATTAAGATCAGCGGTTTAGATCACGAAAGCCATGGAATCACACGGTAACACCTAGTTTTAAAAAAAAAGATGAATGTTGAGCCAGTTAACCCAACTAGGGAAAAGCCATGGAATCACACGCTATAATTGGCCTAAGTGCCTAGCTTGAGCACATTTTCAGCATTTACATTCCCTAAATGGCCCTTGCACATGTGCACACAAAATGTTCCACTTAAGGAAAATTAATTAAATTAATTAAAAACATAAATTTTGAACCTTTCGCTATTTTCTTTAACTATGGTGAAAGTGATTGAAAAAGAAGAGTCATATTTGTATCTTAAACGTATACATTATCTTAGGCTTGGAATTATAAGGTTGATTCATGTTCCACATGAACTTTCATATAATATAAGGACTTCTTTGAAGAATATGATAGGTAATAAAAGAGATTCGAAATGGGACTTTTCTTCACCCATAAATATACTTGTCTACTTCCCATAGACACTAAACATTTCTTGACCTATTACAATACAAGGACTTCCCTTAAAGAATAAGACAGGTAATAAAACTGATGTGAAATACGAATTTTCCTGTGTAGTGACAATATGTCTCGTGGACACTAAATAAATGGTTATCATTTCTTAAGCTATTACAATATTACAAGGACTTTTCTAAAGAATAGGATAGGTAATAAAAGAGATGCAAAATGAGACTTTTCTTCTTCGAGATGACTGTACATGTCTGCTTCCTACGGAAATTAAATGAGTGGTTAGCGGATCTTGAGTTATTACAATCCAAAGACTTCTCTTAAGAACAAGACAGGCAATAAAAGAGATGCGAAATACGAATTTTCTTATATAGTGACTATACTTCTCATAGAAACTAAATAAATGATTATCACTTCTTGAGCTATTACCATATAAGGACTTCTTTAAACAATAGAACAGGTAATAAATAAAGAAGATGCTAAATGAGACTTTTCTTATCCGGTGACCATACTTGTATGATAAAATCCACATTGAGAAACAGGCGCATTGCCTCTCCCCATAACGATCACCTACCATGGAGATGGTGTGCCCTTCCATGAAGATTGCCTGAAAATAAGATCAGGCTCGTCCACCAATCAATTAATGTGACATACCATTAAGATCAACGGCTTAGATCACGAAAGCCATGGAATCACACACTAACACCTAATTAAAAAAAAAGAGAGAGATAAAAGTTGAGCCAGTTGACCAAACTAGAGAAAAGCCCTGGAATCACACGCTATTATTGGCCTAAGTGCCTAACTTGAACAAATTTACAGCTTTTACAAGCCCTAAATGGCCCTTCCACATGTGCACACAAAATGTTCCACTTAAGTAAAATGAATGAAATTAATTAAAAACATAAATTTTAAACATTTCACCATTTTCTTTAACCATGATGAAAGTGATTGGAAAAAGAAGAGTCATATTTGTATCTTAAACGTATATATTATCTTAGGCATGGAATTATAAGGTTGATTCGTGTTCCACATGAACTTCCATATAATATAAGGACTTCTTTGAAAAATATGATAGGTAATAAAAGAGATTCGACATGAGACTTTTCTTCACTCATAACTATACTTTTATACTTCCCATTGACACTAAACATTTCTTGAACTATTACAATGCAAGGACTTCCCTTAAAGAATAAGACAGGTAATAAAAGTGATGTGAAATATGAATTTTCTTGTATAGTGACAATATGTCTCGTGGACACTACATAAATGGTTATCATTTCTTGAGCTATTACAATATTACAACGACTTTTCTAAAGAATATATAGGATAGGCAATAAAAGATATGCAAAATGAGTCTTTCTTCTTCGAGATGACTGTACATGTCTACTTCCTACGGACATCAAATGAGTGGTTAGCGGTTCTTGAGTTATTACAATGCAAAGACTTCTCTTAAGAACACGACAGGCAATAAAAGAGATGTGAAATACAAATTTTCTTATATAGTGACTATACTTCTCATAGAAACTAAATAAATGATTATCACTTCTTGAGCTATTACCATACAAGGACTTCTTTAAACAATAGAACATGTAATAAATAAAGAAGATGCTAAACGAGACTTTTCTTATCCGGCGACCATACTTGTATGATAAAATCCACGTTGAGAAACAAGCGTATCGCCTCTCCCCATAACGATCACCTACAATGGAGATGGTGTGCCCTACCATGAAGATCGCCTGAAAACAAGATCAGGCTCGTCCACCAATTAATTAACGTGACATACCATTAAAATCAACGGTATAGATCATGAAAGCCATGGACTCACACACTAACACCAAGTTTCAAAAAAAAGATGAATGTTGAGCCAGTTAACCCAACTAGGGAAAAGCCGTGGAATCACACGCTATTAATCTCCTAAGTGCCTAGCTTGAGCACATTTCCAGCTTTTACATTCCCTAAATGGCCCTTGCACATGTGCACACAAATTGTTCCACTTAAGGAAAATTAATTAAATTAATTAAAAATATAAATTTTGAACCTTTCACCATTTTCTTTAACCATGATGAAAGTGATTGGAAAAGGAAGAGTCATATTTGTATCTTAAACGTATATATTATCTTAGGCTTAAAATTATAAGGTTGATTCATATTCCACATGAACTTCCATATAATATAAGGACTTCTTTAAAGAATATGATAGGTAATAAAAGTGATTTGAAATGAGACTTTTCTTCACCCATAACTATACTTGTCTACTTCCCATAAACACTAAACATTTCTTGAACTATTACAATACAAGGACTTCCCTTAAAGAATAAGACAGGTAATAAAAATGATGTGAAATACGAATTTTCTTGTTGAGTGACTATACTTCCCATAGAAACTAAATAAATGATTATCATTTCTTGAGCTATTACCATACAAGGACTTCTTTAAACAATAGGAGAGGTAATAAATAAAGAAGATGTTAAATGCGACTTTTCTTATCCGGCGACCATACTTGTGTGGCAAAATCCACGTTGAGAAACAGGCGTATCGCCTCTCCCCATAACGATCACTGACCATGGAGATGGTGTGCCCTGCTATGAAGATCGCCTGAAAATAAGATCAGGCTCGTCCACCAATCAATTTACGTGGCATACCATTAAGATCAATGGTTTAGATCACGAAAGCCATGGAATCACACGCTAACACCTAGTTTCAAAAAGAAAGATGAATATTGAGCCAGTTAACCCAACTAGGGAAAAGCCATGCAATCACACGCTATTATTGGCCTAAGTGCCTAGCTTGAGCACATTTCCAGCATTTACATTCCCTAAATGGCCTTGCACATGTGCACACAAAATGTTCCACTAAAGGTAAATTAATTAAATTAATTAAAAACATAAATTTTGAACTTTTCACCATTTTCTTTAATCATGATGAAAGTGATTGGAAAAAGAAGAGTCATATTTGTATCTTAAACGTATATATTATCTTAGACTTGGAATTATAAAGTTGATTCGTGTTCCACATGAAATTCCATATAATATAAGGATTTTTTTGAAGAATATGATAGGTAATAAAAGAGATTCGAAATGAAACTTTTCTTCACCCATAACTATACTTGTCTACTTCCCATAGACACTAAACATTTCTTGAACTATTACAATACAAGGACTTCCCTTAAAGAATAAGACAGGTAATAAAAGTGATGTGAAATACGAATTTTCTTGTATAGTGACAATATGTCTCGTGGACACTAAGTACATGGTTATCATTTCTTGAGCTATTACAATATTACAAGGACTTTTCTAAAGAATAGGATAGGCAATAAAAGAGATGTAAAATGAGACTTTTCTTCTTCGAGATGACTGTACATGTCTACTTCCTACGGACATCAAATGAGTGATTAGCGGATCTTGAGTTATTATAATGCAAAAACTTCTCTTAAGAACATGACAGGCAATAAAAGAGATGTGAAATACGAATTTTCTTATATAATGACTATACTTCTCATAGAAACTAAATAAATGATTATCACTTCTTGAGCTATTACACTTTTTTGAACAATAGGACATGTAATAAATAAGGAAGATGCTAAATGAAACTTTTCCTAGGACAAAAGAAATGTCTTTGACAAATCCACTTCGTCCATCTGTTTGGAAAGATGATAATAGGATAGGATACTTAAAATCAAGAAGATTTGAAACTCATGCGGGCCTAACAAACAAAACAGTGGGGTTTGAACGCCTAGCGGTGAATGAAGTTTTGGATCACCGTGATATTTGTTCCCCCAGTTTATCCGAGTAGTAATAATTCTATGAACGGTTTGGATGGCATATAAAGGTCATGGTCAGCTCCATGAAGGTTTCAACGGTGGACGTGCTGTTCCCACTGTTTCGTTGGTGTGGTCCACCTAAGTTTTGCAACGGGCTGATTTTTATAATCCTGAGCTCCTTTGGTCTTTCAAAGCTGATGAACGAAGTAGATTTGTCACTGATATCTTTTTTATCCCACAGAGCCCGGGGCACAGAGAAATTTTTGTGCCCGGGGTCACAGGCTATCCGCTTCCCATTGTTACCGAGCGCACAAGTGGAGCTGGCACTTGGGTATTGGTGATACATATGAGTTAGATGGCAATCCATGAGGGATTCAATTTCGGCAATGTTACGTGGGTATTGGTCGGTGCTGTTGGCCCACCATTATGATGTTTGCGTTTCGTCTATGCCGTCCATCCAATTTTTTTTCCAGATTATTTTAAGATAAAAGCCTAAAAGTCAGGAAGATTCAAATCTCAGGTGGACCACATCACAGTAAATATAGATGATTGAATGCATGCCATTAAAAACTTTTCGGGGCCACAAAAGTTTTGGATCCTGTCCATGTCAATCAAATCTCCAAATTAATGGTAGTGCGTGTGACTCAATCTACACGTTAGATGGCAGATATTTGTGTTTTTCCTTCATCATGGTGGGGCCTACTTTGATGTATTTTTTTTATATCCATGTCGTCCATCTGTTGTTATGCGTAATTTTAAGACGCGATCGAAAATTATAAGAAGATCCAAATCTCAGGTGGACCATACCAATAGAAAAGAGTGATGAAGAATCATTAAGCCACAAAAGTTTTAGATCAAGCTGATTTTTAAATTTTCCCTTCATCCAGACCTTCTTGACATTATGAGGAGCTTGGATTGCAAATAAACATTACCAAAACCTTACGATGGGCTCTTTGGAATTTTTAATGGTAGGCACTCAATCAGCACTGTTTCCAGTGGTATTGTCCACTTGAGATTTGGATTTGCATGATGTTTGTAAGACCATCCTAAAATGGGTTGGAGAACCGGTTGGACGGTGTGGATATACAAAATACTATCCAAGTGGGCCACACGGTTGGGGTAACACCCACTAAGCTGTTCCCGGGGTAACACCTAATTCGCTCTCCACTGCCGTAGCCAAATCCGTCCCTTGTAGAGCTACACTGAAATGTGGTACGTAATTCTGTGCTCTACATAGGAGGTACAGTACTCCTTTGATGGTTCACCACCATTTTATAAACGGTGGTGACTTTTCAACTATTTCAAGTGGATGGTTAGGATTGCTTGATCAGCGTTAGTAGATAATGGTCGTTAACTAGCATGATGGATGGACATGGCCTTCAAATCTTATAAATCAAGGACACCGGAAGATGAAATTATAAGCAAAGAAGAGAGAGTCTGAGAGAGAGGAAAGAAATGGAGAGAAGAAGCTTTCTTTTTTCCCTCTTTCTTTTAAATATTGTAATAATACATTGGGGAGGATATTGGGAGGTCAGTGCTTGCTTCGATTCTGATAGAAAAGCTCTCACCACTTTTCGGAAGTCTCTCAACGATTCCTCCAATATTCTCTCTTCTTGGGGAGATGATGAAGCCTCTGACTGCTGCAAATGGAGAGGAATTACCTGCCACAACGTAACTGGGTTTGTTCTTAAACTCGACCTCCACAATGATGAGTATGATCAAGATTCCAGGCTAAGTGGCAGAATTGATCCAGCTCTGGTTGAACTGAAGCATCTTCAGTTCTTGGACTCGAGCTTTAATGATTTTAATGGTATCCCAATTCCATAATTCTTGGGTTCCATGAAGGAGTTGAGGCATTTGAACGAGGAAGAATCCCTCATCAGCTTGGAAACCTCTCTCATCTCATTTCCTTGCAGCTTTATTCAGATTCCTTGAGTACCAAAAACCTGTCGTGGTTGACAAACCTAACTTCTCTCAAATACCTCGACATGTCTTATGTGGACCTTTACATGGCCAGCCATGATTGGGTGCACGTATTGAACAAGTCTCCTTCCCTCGTTGAGCTACGGTTACACAATTGTGGTCTTTCGTATATTTCCCAAACTCTTGCTTCTGTTAATTTCACTTCTCTCTGGGTCCTTGATCTAAGTGACAATAATTTCACCTCTACAATTCCAAATTGGATAGGTAACATTAGTAGCCTTGTGTCTTTAGATCTCTCATATAACCGTTTTGATGGTCCAGTACCTTACCAATTTTCACAACTTCCCAACTTGGAAGAGTTGCTGATGCGAGGATATAATTGTGCTAACCGTTCACATCTCCCTGAAGGCAATTCGAGTAAACTGAAGCTACTTGATCTATATTTCTAGGAGCTGCACGGAGGAATCCCCAATTGTATTTGGAATATTACATCACGTAAGTCTCTCTCTTTCTCATTCGATGCAAGTACAACCCGTTGCATTCCAAGAGCCATAACTAAGCTTATAAATTTAGAGAGACTGTCATTGGATGGATACAATATGCATCCGCCCATTCCTGAATGGTTCGATGAACTCAAAAATCTAAAGAACCTTTTTCTCTACGATTAAATGATGACAGGTCCAATCCCCGCAGCTCTTGGAAGATTGTCTTCCTTGAAATCTTTGGATCTCGCTGGGAATGACTTCAATGGGAGTATCCCTGCAGCTCTTGGAGGATTGTCTTCCTTGCAATCTTTAGATCTCAATGGGAATCATTTGAGTGGGAGTATCCCTGCAGCTCTTGGAGGATTATCTTCCTTGCAATATTTAAATCTCAGATGGAATCATTTGAGTGGGAACATCCCTGCAACTCTTGGAGGATTGTCTTCCTTAAAATATTTAGATGTCAGTCAGAATCAGTTGAATGGAAATATCCCTGCTGCTCTTCTTGGAGGATTATCTTCCCTAAAAAGGTTATATCTCAGGGAGAATCAGTTGAATGAGACAACCCCAACAACTTTAGGACAACTTTCTAACTTGTATTTGCTTGACCTCTCTTACAACTCCTTGACAGGAAACGTCTCTGAAACTCATTTTGAAAACCTCAAAAAGTTGACGTCCTTAATTTTGTCATCCAATTCTTTGGTTTTCGATCTACACCCTCATTGGATCCCTCCATTTCAGCTTCAATACATTTCGCTAGGATCATCTCATTTAGGTCCTCCATTTCCTCCCTGGCTACGATCACAAAAATACATGAAGTACTTGGATCTCTCTAACACAACCATCTCTGGCATCATCCCCACCTGGTTTTGGGATTTTACAAACCAACTTTCTGCACTGAACCTTTCAAATAACCAGATTTTTGGCCAATTGCCCAACCCTTTAAAAATGCTAACTGATGCCTACATTGATTTGAGTTCCAATCACTTCAGTGGTCCCATACCTTGCATATTGAATGGATCCAGAGTACTTGATCTCTCCAACAATCAATTTTTTGGGCCAATCCCACCAAATTTTACATCCACAATGCCCAATTTACGAGTCTTTTCTGCCAGAGGTAACCAAATCAGTGGCATAATTCCCTCATCTATAGGCAAAATGAAGTCTCTTCTTGTCCTTGATTTTTCCCAAAACAATATCAGTGGGCACCATTCCGTTAAAATTGGGTGATTGTGTACACCTCCAGGCACTTGATTTGAGCAAGAACCGTTTATCAGGAAGAATTCCCATATCTTTGGGTCGATTACATCAACTTCAAACAATGCACTTGAGCAATAATAGACTATCGGGAAAAGTCCTTTCATCTTTGAAGAAATGTACTCGTTTGGAGACTCTCGACCTTGGACACAACAATTTCTCAGGTCATATTCCCACTTGGATTGACAAAAGTTTTCGGCTTTAACAATTCTGAGTTTGCGATCCAATACATTTACGGGAAACATCCCACCACAATTGTTAAACATAACTTCTCTTCAGGTTCTTGATGTTGGACAAAATTGTTTATCTGGTCCAATTCCTCAAAGTCTTCAGAATCTCACGGCTATGAAGGAGCAGAAGTCCAACCGCTCTCCCGTCAATGGAACAATGTTCAGATCATATTACAAGGAAAGCTTGCTTGTGTCAGTGAAGGGTCAAATGCTTGAATTCACTAGAACACTTTCATTGGTTACGTGCTTGGACTTTTCAAGCAATAACTTATCTGGAGAGATCCTTGAAGGACTCACAAGGCTTTTGGGATTGCATGTCTTAAACTTATCTGGAAACCATTTGATCGGAAAGATCCTGTACAAATTGGTAATTTGACATTGCTGGAGTCTCTTGATTTCTCAAAAAATCAGCTTTCAGGTACAATTCCTCCAAGCATGTCAAGTTTAACTTTTCTAAGTTACTTGAATTTGTCGAATAATGAATTGTCGGGGAAAATTCCAGCGGGAAATCAACTCCAGACACTTCAAGATCC